>OZ005689.1:33839234-34366993 GCA_963930775.1 Cliona cf. orientalis | reverse complement strand
GCCAGGAAGACTATGGTTGACCTCCACCAGCGGGATGAGGAGATTAAATACGTGGACAGCTTGATGGTGAGTTAGTCTATCCTGTTGGTGATCCTTTTCCAATTTACCAAAATCCCTCTCTCTCTCTCTCTCTCTCTCTCTCTCTCTCTCTCTCTCTCTCTCTCTCTCTCGTCATTAACTTAGAAATTACGAATTTATCCTACATGGTGCCTTAAGCAACAGTTCTAATATCATGTAATACGCCAAGGGTTTTAACTTGTGCTCTAAAGGGCTGTAGTTATTCTTGCCTGCTTACTGAACCAACGCCATACAACGTGCCGAGGGTTTGGTGCTCAAGGGAGCTCTAGTTTCTGCTTGTTTCAAAGATGGGGAAGAGCTGGAGGAAGGTGAGCTTGCTTTTGTCGTGGTTGACACACAGGTGCTGTCTGTGAGGGATGGGAAGGAGTATGTTAAGGAGTTGGTTCCTTACTCAGAGTAACTCCACCCCCAAATCAGTACCACACCCCCTCGAATTCATCAAGTTGGAAGTTGAGAAGTATGTGGGCACATCACAATGTCCTCATTTTCATACATCTGATTCACATCATTTTTATATACTTTACACAATGATTTCCAAGTTGAGAATACTGGGCTACGTAGACAACCAAGCAAGTACAGCACACGCGTCGTCACCAGAAATGTCTCCGAAAACTGCGAGCTTGATAATGACACATGCTTTGCTGTAGCTGCTATCGCCCCCCCCCCTCGAAACCCTCGCGCATGTGTATAATGGGTGTATAGTATGACGTTCTATTTATACGTAAAGTCATAGCAGAGAGCTGGGCCAGGAGAAGTCAAGAAGCTTAGAATCAGCAAAATGATGCCAAAACTGGCGAACAAAGCGTTTTCTGCGAAATCCTCACAAATCATGCGTTTGGAATAGTATGAGAAACCTTGTAAGACCACAGTTTGGACTCGCAAACGAGGTATGTAGCAGCTAGCGTGGTAACAGACAGACAGACACACAGAACGACTACCGTAACCCTCGTGCGCATGCGCCGAGGATTAATTAAAAGTTTGGTTGCTAGCCTACCACAGGCTACCAGCACTACTAGCTATTTATTGCACTGGCGGTGCCTTTGATCTCTATGGCTTCAGTGGTACAAATATCAAAAAACCAGGGCTGTGTACATTGTACATGGTGAGATCTCACGACTTCCTTATCAACCACAAAAGGTGTTACATGTACAGGTGTATCTTAGTCTCAGCTAGACCCTTCCAAGGGCTTGTAGTGCAAGCGCTTGGAAGGGTCTAGCTCGAGACTAGGAAAAGGTTGCCCAACTTACTTTTGTTTACGGTGTGCTGTGCTGATGACGGCCAAGAAGCCAGAAACACTCTGACCACTTTGGCAGTGTGTCCACAGCTCCGTACATTTTCCTATGCACACATCAGCTAAGTAGGGAAAGGGAGAAGAGCTACAAGCAATAATGTGTCTGATCTCTACGGTCTGGTGAAGTTGTATTTTGACCAAGAACAGTGCCGACATTCGTAAGCGTTATATTCCAAAACTGATTATGGGAAAACAACAGTAGATTAGTCCAGTTGCATAATTATGTAAATATAGCATATAGAATTTCGGCAGTAGTAATGTAACTTTCCTGGTTCGTGTAGGGGAATGTGGTCTCACACTCAAGCTGTCAATCCTCCTATGGGACGGTGTATGTGTTGGGAATGCTCAGCTATACACAGTCTATAGGATGTTGCACCAACTAATTGTGTGATACACCAAAAGTAAGCGCTGCTACAAGATCTACTGCTGTGTGGTGAAGCCATAGGGTAAGCATCAGGAATTCAATCAAATGTACACAAGACATTGTGCACCTACTACCAGTGTATATATATAATACGTATACATGGGCAAAGTGAGCGCTAGCCTATGTTTGAATGTTTGCCCAAAGGGTGCTTCCCACAAGAATAAAAATGGGGTAATAATAGGCTAGCTTGCTCAGTAATACATGCTGGACAAGTGTAAAACAAAATACTGGGAATGACCCCATTATACAAAGTGAGATGTGAAATATAGCACAGATACTCTGTGGTAGTGGAGTTGGGTAGAGTGTCAAAATTGTAATTTCTATAGTGTATATACATAATTATGACATTTCACGCAAATAAATCAACTATACATAAATTAAAATAATAAACCTCAATGGTCAGGAAATATAAGTTTTTTGTTTTCCGCTGCCCACTTTACTAATCTACTATGAAAGACAGCAGTTCCGTTACTTTGGTAACGCAATATGTTGATCGATACTAGATGTTTTAAAGCCTTGTTGACTACATTGGCGTCCAGGTCGTTGTCATTCGCAAAGCTTTTCGGGTGGACATATCCGTCACATAAAATATGGTCCACGATCATCTTCCCCATGGAGCGGATGTCGACAGATTCGTCTAAAACATGATCCATGCTAATGTCGACAATTCGTGCGAACATATCTCGGATTTTATCCAGAGCCATACTAGAAGAACGCTTGGTGTTCTCAGGTAGCGATGCATATATCACCATAGCCTGTAGGAGATGGACAAAGCGTCCTCCTACTAAGGTAGTTATGCCCTTCGCTAGGTCCTTAGGCACCACTGTGCTTAAGAAGGCTTCTGCTTCTTCATCCGGGATGTCCACAACTTCAACGACTGGAGCGCCCCTCGATATCGACGATGTTTTGCCAATCAGTGGCATTACACTTCCTTCACTACTTACTAGTACTAATCTTAAAGTACCTTCATTCGCCAAAAATTTAGCTCTATCGATCAGCACAATGAAAGCATCAGGGTTAAACTTAGCTATTAAGTCCACCCCATCTAAGATTAGTACTGGAGTACTTCCATGCCGACTCTTGAACCGCATTCCCGCCTTAGCAATCTCGTCTAGTACGTACGACACACCAAGACCAGCTAAACCTTTGTCTTTGTCATTGTCATCTGGCAACACATGGTATTGCCTGTAATTGTCAGAAACATAGGCAAGGAGTAAATCTATAAGATTTTTCGGTTCAGTAATCATCCCAACTGCTTTAGCGAGATCGTCCTTGAGTGACCGCGGATCGAACACTTCATGGTATATGATGCCGTGACGATATCGAGCACACAGTCTTCTCACTATCGTGGTCTTTCCGGTGCCCGATGGTCCCAGCACAACACCAAAATGTTTTAACTTGGCCGCCTCTTCCGTCGTTGCCATAGCCTGTACAGCTGGTGGCAGCACCAGTTGAGTAACCATTTCTTCCACGTTTGGGCGACCTATTACTTCCTCGAGGGGTGGTATCGCTCGCGGATAGGAGCCCTCTTCAAGCTTGGATAAGATAGGAGATCTTAATCTCCTATCTGCTCTCACCAGCAGGCCGTAGTGGACAACCGGTATACATAGGATGACACTGGAGATCTTGGGGTACTTCTTGATGGCTCTACTCATGACACCAACGCTTCTTCGTATAAACTCCATTGCTTTGGTCCAAATTATGGTAGTTCTCGACCCTTGGAGAAAAAAACAACAAGCAGACACTGGAGTTTTTATAACCGCGTGTGCGTGTACAGCTAACGGTGAACTTTGAGCCCATGGCCTATGGGCGCCGGGCATGCCATGCATGTGGCAAGGTTCACCAATATGCTGTTTACACGATGGTGCCATGCTTCTGTGATCTCATTGGTCGCACTTAGTCTCGTAAACCAGACCCCTATTCCGCAGCGCTGGGTGTATTTCATCACCAGCACGCGGAAAGAGGGTCTGGGAATTCTGGGCACCAATCCGTGGCACCTACTGGAATGTCGGCAGAGCCAATGAGATCGCTCAGAATGGTCACATGACCATGCTGCGCCCGCAAATATGCCATTAACAAGCTGCTCGATTCACCGCTCAGTGTCCGAATTTTAGAAAAACCTTGCCAGAAGGCCGCTTTGAGGACGTCTATGCACAGATATGAGGACTGTTACTTAAACAGCGATGGTTTGGCTACTTTTTTCTGACTTTTCAGGTATTTTTATAGTGAAAAGACACAGAAATAGACTCAAGCACGCGCTAAGGAGCCGCGCTGACTATGTATTCAAGATTTTGCTACATTTAGGTACTTTATTGATAGCTTTTAGCCAGTATAATCCAAACGAGTAGTTCAGGATCATAAACAGCGCGTAGAACTCGAAGGAGGTGCAACAAAAAGTTTTGCGGTAAAATATTGCATTCCGTTTACGTGACGTAAAAATTCCACTGTGCCACGGATTGGTGCCCAGAATCCCCAGACCCTCTTTCCGCGTGCTGGTGATGAAATACACCCAGCGCTGCGGAATAGGGGTCTGGTTTACGAGACTAGGTCGCACTATACGTACGTTACATAAGCGGAAGCTCACCCTACGTGGCCGGGGAGTAATTCGCGCCCTTTGAGAAAATGGCGCCCATGCCAGATTCAAACTAAGAACAGTGGCACATATATATATGTACATAATATACTGTATAGTGTATACACTAAGTATATTCACAGCGCGAAAAACTATCACAAAAACATACGACGCGTTCTTTTTTTATGCCAAAGTGAACAAAATGGCGACCTCAAGAAGGAAGCGTGTGCGCTTCACTTTGGACGTGAATTTCACGAGCGAAGCTGAAAAGGAGGCATTTTGTGGAAGACTGAGTGTTGTTAGAGACCAGCTAACGCCTAGTGGCTCGCAGACTCTCAACAACTACGAGCTTTTGCTGGCCTTGTTTGACCTTGCTGGCAGGCACAGTTCTACTGCTCTTCCCGGATCTCAACGGTGTCCTTCTAATGGCTCCTTTTTGAAGAATGCAGGTCAGTTTCCACTCTGCTGGGCAGCTGGGCTGGATGAATGTGTACTATAAGCTATAAAAAATTTTATATAGGATTTGCCACTGAAACTGAAGTGTGTGACGGGGACCAGAGACTCTATGTAATGGAGGCTAGCACCCTTGATGATCTGTGTGTGAGTCTGTCTCAGCCGTGTGAGTGCTCGGGTCGTTGGAAGCTACATTCTACGAAGCAAGTGAGTTGTTAGATTCACAAGTGTAATGTTTTCTGAGTGTATAAACATACATGTATCCAGAAATTCTCATGATGTGTGATATACTTGCAGATCGGTCATGTTGTACGTGCACAGTTCCAATGCTCAAAGACTGCGCTACATACAAGAATCTGGGCCAGTTCAAGAGTTGTTGGTGGCCACTACGTTGTCAACCAGAAGTAAGATTATTGTTGAAAAGGGCGTACATTTATGCACATTATTGTATGATTGTAATTGTTGCTATAGGTTAGTTCACTCATTCACTTGTGCCGGCATGCTCCCCTCTCAATACCTGCGATTTGGACAACTCTCCCGAATGGGGTGTGCAGGGAAATGGTATATTCGTCAAAGTAAGTAATTTGTTATTGTCCTCTTTGTCCAACCATGTACATGTATTTACTGTCTATGTGCAATTCAGTATACAAATCAAATCACTACATGGACTGTGTGAAGGAGTGTGCCCAACTCTCAATGCAGAGGGCTGTGGATAGTGTCAAGAGTACTCCAGAATACACCACTAATGGAGAGGTACCTATATATGCAACTGGCAGTTGTGCATGATTGTTACATGGAGGTTATCCCCCCCCCCCCCCCCCCCAGTGGGTGATGACGGACGCTAGACATGATTCCACTGCTAATGCATACCACTCCACCGTTGTTTGTTTGTCTGGCAGGTAGGTTGATTTGCTTTTCTCTAACTCTCTGTATCTATACTTTTGTGTACTTGGAATATGTGCAGATGTTGTTATAATATGATTACATTATTATCATTAGTAACAAGAAAGTGATCGGTATCACCACGCTGTCCAGAAAAGAACACACAGTTGCCCAGACAAGAGAGTTGGCGTGTACAAAAGACGTTCTACCCCAAGTGATTGATCGAGGTACGTGTGTACGTATGTGTGTGTATGTCATGTACATTGTACGTGTGCGTTGTGTGTGTGAGTGTACATGTACATGTACGTGTACACTGTATGTGTACAAGGTTACATGTTTGGCATCCTGGTGTGTTTTGTGTTTCATAGGTTTGAACATCAAAGAAGTTGCTCATGATTACGCTACATCAGTGAGTGACTATGTCATCAATGAACTTCAGCTTCTCAATTCATATGACACTTGGCATGGTATGTATAACTTGTGATATAATATCTAAACACGATGAGTATACTTTTCTCATGTGAAGGCACGAAGAATGTAGCAAAGGCCATGAAGAAGATTGCCCAGGGAGCAGCAAAGTGGGAGGGCACCAAATGGTTTAGAGACCTCTCTGATAAATGTATGTGCATGTACATGTACATGTATTTGCTCTGAGCTAGAATGTTTATGAGCACTTTGTTTACCATTACATAGGCAAGAGCACCAAGACCCACATGTACTGGGCCATGAAGAACTGTGGTGGTGATGGTGCTCAGCTGCGTTCCGGCATTCTGAATGTCATACAACATTACCAAGTGAGTTACATGTATACAATGTATGTACATGTGTACATGTGTGTGTCTTTTTTACAAATTCTTATTTCCATTGTTGTCCTTTATGTAGGGTATCCATGACAACTGTCACTCGTCCTCATCCTGTCAGCAGCCAGGCTATGTGTCCAACAAGATCAAGATAACAAATCCTAGTGCTGCTGCAGCGTACGAGAAGAATCTGAAATCCACCCTCTTATACAGAAATGCTGACTCATTCTCTAGGGTATGTATACATCAACTAGGGTTGGAACACAGTTTATCCTCTAAATTTCTTAGTGTCGAGATACGTTCTGGGTTGAGTCTTTCAATCACCAGCTTCTCTCTTACATACCCAAGCGTGTCCATTTTGGTACCAGCTCATTTTGTATGCGGATGTCCCTGGCTCTGCTCGATTGGGTATGTTTGGTTTATACCACAATAGATGCATAGTTGATTTTATTACCTTGAATATGCACTGTTAGAATGAGAACAGCCAGCGAGCGAAGATGGTGTTAGACATGAGGAGACCCGACCGAAGGACGGCCATGAAAGTGAGGGTGAAGAAAACGTACAGATTCGCGGACAAGATATGGAGTGTGTATGTTCGCAAGAATGCTCAAGACCTCAGGTATACATGATATTGTATTGAACAACAAATATGCTATTTAATATATACACACGCACACACACACACAGGCCAGTAGACGACGACAGTGAAGCTCGTAGTGATGATGAGTGTGAAGAGGATGATGACAGTGACAACGACATGGACGATGATGGAATGTATCTGGATGACGATGATGGTGATGAGTATGAGGGTGGTGAAGATGATGATGTAAGAATTATGACGAGGCATCAAAAGTAGATTTATAATCTGTGTAAGGCATTCCTGGAGGGTTTGGGTATCTTCCTCGGACTTCCTGCATGTGTATTGTGCGAGATATTTGTATACAACATACACTCATTTACAGTACACACTCATTCAACTCGTATTTCCTTACATTCAATACACATGTAGGCATGATCTCTCGGACATCACTAACTGATGTCCTCAGGACCTTCCTTGCCAGGTACTGCTCGTGCCTCCACATTCCAAGTTCACTCAGGACTCTCCAGAAGTTATGGTACAGTGGATATCTCTTATGTGCGTTTCTACCATCAGGAGCAGCTCTGCCTTCAAGAAAACTTGGAGATGTTGACACAACACATGGTGTGCATAAACAATGTGGGCATTTGTTGTCACCACCAAGAGTCGGAGGAGCACTGTCACTGTATCCATGGATACCACCTGTACCACGTCTGCGACCAGAGCCACTACCACCACCTCCTCTACTGGCACCCGCACTACCTCCACTACCTCCACGACTAGCAGATCCACCACCTCCACGACTAGAACCCCTGCCACTTCCACGGCTACCACTGCCTCGGCTGGAACCCCTGCCACTTCCTCGGCTGGAACCCCTGCCACTTCCTCGATTAGAACCCCTACTTCCTCGGCTGGAACCCCTACCACTTCCTCGACTAGCTCCACCAATCATTGAACCACCTCCGTCACTTGGATCACCAGTAGTATCATCACCACTGATAGCAAATGCAGCTGCTACTGGAAAAGATCATTGCACTATAAATAGTAAGATCATGAGTTGTGAGCTATGTTTATACCTGATATACGTCTCCTTTTTGCAGGTGAACTGGGAGCTACTAAATCAATATCGTGCTCTTCGCAAAGGACTCTCAATCTTGTCATGAAGCTGGGAGAGGGTTGCCCCTTCTCAAAATTCACATGCATCTGTGATTTTTATATTATAACTTGCTATTGATCAGTATGCAATGTTGTAGCTTTACCTCTACATTAGAACAGCTGTCACTACTGTCAGATGTGTTGGAAGCCATGACATTGACCATAGAATACCAGGGAAACCGTTGTTACAACTTTAGCACGTGTTTATGGATGGGTATAGGTCGCTAGACATCCTTCTAGCGGCGCCGGAAAGAGAACCTTATCCCAACAGAGAACAACCCTTCAAACAATGCTCTGTACAAATGAAGATGAGAAGATTTCGTATTTCTGCAGTCTGAATTCTCCTAGATGTTCGATGTATTCAGAATCTTTCCCTGGTATTCAGCTTCGTCCTCCAACTACCGAGTGTATGCGATGTCACCGAAACAAACATACACCCAAGTTGTACTCCTCTGCTAACGGCATGGATCCTGCCTGGCCCATTACCTTCCCAGCTACAGGTCAGTATATTATGACAGTCACTGGTCTTATTAATTTTATACCCGGCATAGCAATTTAATACATGGAGCTACTACGGGCTATTCCAGTTATAAATAAGGATACACCCCTAAGGAGGAAGCCTCATGATTTCCATACCCTAAATACGTAATTAATATCATTGGGCCCCCCAATACAGTGATTAAGAGAGCAAATAAACCGTGAATACTCATTAAGCACTCATTTCGCCCCTCAAAACATTAATTAGGACAGTAAGTAAACCCTAAATACTCGTTACACAGCGATCCCACCCCTTAATTAAAACAGAAAATAAATCCTAAATACTCACAACACACCCCCTATTGAGCGTTAATTACTTCCGGAGGGGGTCCCTACGTTGTTTCCCGGGGGGTATTTTTAATTGCATCCCGAGGGGCCCGTGTTTCCACTGTTTCCTCAGGGTCCTAGGGAGTACTCTGGCTTTTCTGGAGGGGTAGTTTTGGTATGTGAGGGAGGAGCGGCCGGGTATTTCTGGAGGGGTTATTAAGAGGAGATGGTAGGACTCTAATTAATATTTCTGGGGGGAGGGGGGGGAGCAGGTTAAGTTCATGGTGTATCCAACGTGTCCTGTGCTGGATTGAACCCTATTACTGTATACCGTATCAATCTACATTGAAAAGTGCGTTTTTTTTCTAGTAAAGGTCATTACTGTACTGGGACATTCCTAACAATGTTTTTGATGATAAAACAGAGGTCCCCTGGAAGTGTAAATCATGTGCCGCAGTGTGAAACGCCGCTTAGTATTTTATTGTAGTACCCAGGTGTGGCCACACGTGTTGATTGCCAGTCCATTCTCTCTGTTTTATGTTTCCTTCTCTTGGAAATGATGTCACATCTGTCTCTCTCTCTCTCTCTCTCTCTCTCTCTCTCTCTCTCTCTGTTGCCTCCCTTGCCTGAGTATTTGTGTGTGGGTGCACAAACCAGTAATTAATTCATGTTAACAGGTGTACTGACAAGAAACCAATTAGGGGAACGAACAATAAGGTCTATTCCATTGCATAAGCACCTTATTGTTAACATAACCCCCTGGACACATTCGTAGAATTGTAGAATAGTAGCCCCCATTAAATTCTGGCTGTAATATTCATAGTTCTCTCATGTCAATTAACGATAGCTATCAACGCTTCCACCCCAAGAAAAATGGACCATGTTAAACTTTGCTAGTGTAGACTCGATCCCTCATGGGTGGGGGTAAGTAATAGTTATCCTGGATGTGTAGTTAGTACTACATGTAAAGGAACAACTTAATGTTATAGTCTACTCACTAGTAGCAGCTAGTTGTTTCTCACTAGTAGCGATACCCTAGTGAAATAAGAGTTTTGCTAAAAGACAACAAATTTAAAGTTCCTAGTACTAATTACATCCAGCTAAGGAGTCCACCATAACAGGGATGTGGATAAATTGGGGGTGTGTGTGTAGGGGGGGGGGTTACTGAGGATAAAAGCTTATGACCATGCCCATTTACATAACAGGCATTGTCTTTCAATGGAACATGTAGGCAAATTCGGACAACAGTGTCATTATCAGCTTTCTCCCTGTCACCATAATAGTGCTAAGCACTGAATAAAATGTGGGGTGGGGGTAAAACCTGTGCAAAACAATACATAAGGGGATAAGTCAAGTGATTGGGGGAATACATACATAGTGTAGTATTGCTTGGGACAAAGGTGTTTTTGAGGCATAGGGATTAGGGCATATCTTAATTAATGGTACAGAATGGGAATATAGGGTATGTGTGAGGTGGTTTGGATGGAATAGGGTACATTAACATTATGTTAATGACTGGGCATAGTGTATAATATTGTTATGGGTATATTTTTTGGATTAGGGAATAAGGTACACCTAATAGTGATTGGGAATAGGGTATAGACTATATGTCAGGTGGTTAATTGGGAATAGAATAGGGTATGTGTGTGGTGAAGGATGTGTTGGTGCACCCTTGGAATAGGGTGGTGGTTGGAGTACTGGAGGTACATGTAGGACTATAGCTATATCCAGTGTAGGCTGGATATTACTTGTCAAGGCAAATAGGAAAAGGGGAATGGTGTGGTTTGTATACAGTGCAACCAAGCAAGAGAGCAAAACTTTTTAAAACCATATTTTTGGGCTAAAAACTATACAGACAGACCTACTTGATATCAAAATGGCCACAACAATCATTTTTATTATGTTTTACAAAAGTGTAAATTTCCCATATATAGCTAATACAGAAGCCACATATGTGCAGGCCAGTTTTCATAGATTTTTCACTGATTTTGGATAAAAGTGGCTATATCTTGGAAGTGGTAAGGAGTCAAGACTTCAAATTTGGGATTTAGTAACTTTGTTACAAGTGCTATCAGCCCACCAAGTAGCATTTCTTAACTAGAACCCAATGGGAAAAAATGTGCCTAACATATTTGGCCCTCCGAAAGGGATTTTAGGACAATATCTCGTTAGCAATGCACTGCACAGCCTCTACACTCATGTCCAATAAACTTCATATGGATGTACATGACTGGGTAGAGCGCACACCCTTAACTGAAAACAATACTCATTTAATGTGCCTAACATATTTTGGAGAGCCATGTTATCTTATGAAGCCATAAAAATGGAAGTAATCATGGTTATATCCCATAATTTTAATTTTACGTAGAGTTTATGTTGAAGAAGATTGGTACCAAATTTCAAAATCTTATCTGTAGTAGATTTTATTTTATGAGTCAAAATAGGCTCAAATTTTGAAATAAAAAAGTTTTGCTCTCTTGCTTGGTTGCACTGTAGATGCTGTAGCTAATTGGATTGTGGCTATATAGTAGCTACTGTACTAGACAGTATGTACACTACTCAGTACTATACTGCTACGTATGTGCATGTCACGGGCATGACTATGCATCCAGCCAATTTCCTTTCATTAACTTTACGCGCGCAATCGTTTCAGTGCGCGCATGTAGCTACATAGCTAATCGATGGCAGCCAACTTCAATCAGTCTGCTACTGGAGCCAGGCCCGCCGGGCACAGCTTTCAGGCTACAACGATACCTGGAGTAGCTAACTACTACACCCTATCTGCTACTGGTGTGCAGTGCTGTCCCGGTTCTGAGCCGTACCTCCTCCATTCTCAGCGACCTGTTCTAATTGGACAGCACCACGCACCACGAGCTCCATTTGGACAACACTGTGCACCCTGGCCTATGCCTCCTGAGCAGCGTCACAACGAAGTGGACTTGACTGGACATGATGACTCATCTCCTGAGCCAGGAGATCATGGTGGAGACTCAACTACCTCAGAGTCAGCTACAGTATTTCTAAAAATCATCAATCCACAAAATAAGAAACAGGTGATAAACATGCGTACATTGAGAGATTTTCCCTGCAATTTAGAGACTGTAGATGACCTAAGGGAGGAACTCTTTTATGTCTGTGGAGAATCCGAGTTACCACCGAATTTAAAGTTTGATGTTGGCTACCGTAGAGTCTGATTAATAAGCGCACCCATCTATTAAGCGCATATTTTTTAATAGGCGCATGCTTCCTTCCTGTTATTAGCTAACGTTTATTAGGCGCATGCACTTGCATATTAGACCACGCCCACACTACGTTATTGCAAACGATCGAGGCGCTAGGATGGCTACCATGTCCAAGGAAAAGCCAGAAATATTTTGCCAGTAGCGTGGCCAATAAGTGAGCTTCCTCTCAGCAGACAAACTTTGCATGACGGTCGTGAGGGTTTCCATGTTCACCATCTACAGACACAATCTCACCAACTCTCGGACTCCACACGCTTTTGCAAAAATGATGGCCACAAATGACGCTCTCGTGTAGAAGCACAGCGTTATCCTCCATCTCAGATCGTAACAAAACCTAGCGATCGGACTTCACGCCTTAGAAATCGCGTGCGAGTTGGACTCAAACTGGTGGGCGGGGTCAAAATTTTGCTCTCTATTAAGCGCACATCATCTAATAGGCGCACATTTCCATACCACCGAGAGTGATAAGCGCATGCGCTTGTTAACCAGACTTTACGGTATTTTGAGAAGAATAAAAAGTTTTGGATCAATTGTTCACAGGACCTGAGCGATGCTTGGTCTATTGTCCGTAATGGTGGACGTCTCACGTTTTGGTGTATGGGTGTAGGCAAAGAATCAGGTGATACACAGAAAAAGGGGGCTAGAGCTAGTGATGCTAGTACCAGTCATGCTTCCAAACGAAGGAAAATCTCTTCTGAAGATAAGGCTGAGCAAGTTGCTGAAATCAAGGCTGAACTGAAAAGTATGCATGGAACGAAGTACAATGAGCTTCAATATCGTCTCTGGTCAGAAGTGGTGGTATCAGGAATGCACACTGATATGCACAACCCCCCTTCATATTCTATGTTTGGTGGAGCTCGCAAGACTCCGGTTAAGCAGCGTACTGACTCCCAAGCATCTACCACTTCTCCAGCGTCACGCACTATGGAGTTGTGAGGCAAATGTATAGCTCACATTAAGGAACTGGTTGGATTACGTGATGCTGGTGCTCTCACACAGGAAGAATTTGACAAAGAGCGGCAGTTTTACATGTATATCAAGAAATGGATGAATATCGTTGACAAAATCACACACACATGTACATTTCCTGTATCAGTGTACAATTAGTAAGTACTAACAATAACCTGCATGTTTAATGTAATTAATACAGTCCTCTTGTGTAACTGTGAAATGCTTGGAGAACAAACGAACGTGGTGATTGCGTTGCTAAATACAAAGTATCATTAGCTTTTAGGTACTGCTTAACCTTTGAAAATGCTTCTTCTATGGGGTTAAAATCGGGGCTGTATGCTGGAAGGAAACGGATTAATGCCCCCACTCCTAAGATCATATCTTGTACACTTTGAAGGTGGTGTATAGAAGCATTGTCCATTACTACCACTGAGTGTGTGTTGATGCCATTGTATGGCATTAGCAGGGGTAGAAGGGTAGTACGAATGAAGTGTTCAAACACCTCCCCATTGACAGAACCTTTTTGAATGTACACATCTTCAATTCCACACATACTCAATAGCTGATATTCTCTTTTCCCACACTTTTAGCTTGTGAACTACTGGTGTAAGTCCACGCAGACCATACCCGTACGCTCTAACACTGTTTCTGCGGTCTGAACCAGTTTCGTCAAGCCAAACTATCATCTCAGGATGAAACATGGATATGTCAGCCATGAATACAACACGTTGATCCATACTCTGTTGAAGGGCAACATATCTGAGCTTTTGTCTGGTCATACCCAGTGGGTGAACAGTGCGACAGATGGTAGAAATATGGGCAATTGTGCCAGTAACATCATAAAGCTCTTTTTGAATCTCATCTAAAAACATGTTTGGGTTGTCCAGCAGCAACTGAAGCACAGTCAGTTGTTCGAAATCTGTGAGTAGTGGAGTTGGCCCATGCCTCTGACTAGCTGGTTCTACAGTTCCTGTTGTAAAATACTTTTCAGTGTACCTTCTTACACTTCTTGAGGACATGTACAGCAGGTTTCCCACTTCCTCATAGTTGAAACATGCAGCCATACAGCTCGCCACCTCAAATCTTGGGAGTAGGCCTTTCCTTTAGACATAGCGCTAACACTGTGCTTCAGAACTATAACTTGTTAGATGTTGCCCAGGTAACTAGTGACAGAATATTCTCCAATACAGAGTAACATCAAGATTATAGCCTCAAACAGGTTCATGTTGGTGTACACAGTGACACTGTGGGTAACATGCTCAATGTGAAAGAATAGGCACTAATTGAATTCCTGTGCCAACATCTAACAAGTCAGTTATATGGCAGCC
Source organism: Cliona cf. orientalis (assembly GCA_963930775.1). Taxonomy (NCBI): domain Eukaryota; kingdom Metazoa; phylum Porifera; class Demospongiae; order Clionaida; family Clionaidae; genus Cliona; species Cliona cf. orientalis. Next base: position 34,352,436 of record OZ005689.1, on the reverse strand, counting down.
ACCGCCATATAACTATAACGTACATGCAGTGCTGAATACCTGTATATCTAACACTGTGAGTTATGTAGTTTGTAACTTGTGCTTGTTCTATATACTTAAGCCGTTATGAGCAATAATTCCTTTAAATGTGTAGGGTGAGGGTAATAACTACATTGAGTCCGGGGGGGGGGGGGGGGGGAGGGGTAATAATTTGTTTCCTGAGGGGTAGTAATTCATGGCTAAATTATTCCGAGGGGGTAATATTTTGTGATTTAATTTCTAGAGGGGTATTAGCCTGATTACTACTTTTCCAGAGGGACAAATTCCGATACTTTCTCCTCAATAGGAGTTTTGTGCAAGGATGGGCATAAACAGTCGACATAATTAATCCTGAGGGGCATTTTCCCCCCATTCCTGAGGGATATTATGTGTTAATAACATACTGAGGGGTACATTTCACTAGACACTCCTCAGTGGGGGTGTATGCTAAAAAAATGGAATAGCCCAAATTGTAAAATTATTTTACACAGCAATCCCACCCCTTAATACGTTAATTAAAACAGTAAATAAACCATGAATACTCGTTACGCAGCGATCCCACCCCACAATACTTGGATTAAATTTTTCAATAGTACCCTCAATACTTAAATTTTCAAAAAAAAACCCTCAATACTTAATTAATTTCCTCCATAGGGGTGTACCCCTTATTAACTGGAATAGCCCTACATTCATGCTATACAATGGTCATCGAATACTGCACCGGGCTCCTCCACTGCGTCCTCCCTCCAGTGATCTAGTTCATGGACAGTGCTGCTAGCGGGATGAGATTAAATACGTGGACAGCTTGATGGTGAGTTAGTCTATCCTGTTGGTGATCCTTTTCCAATTTACCAAAATCCCTCTCTCTCTCTCTCTCTCTCTCTCTCTCTCTCTCGTCATTAACTCCTTCCCATCCCTCACAGACAGCACCTGTGTATCAACCACGACAAAAGCAAGCTCACCTTCCTCCAGCTCTTCCCCATCTTTGAAACAAGCAGAAACTAGAGCTCCCTTGAGCACCAAACCCTCGGCACGTTGTATGGCGTTGGTTCAGTAAGCAGGCAAGAATAACTACAGCCCTTTAGAGCACAAGTTAAAACCCTTGGCGTATTACATGATATTAGAACTGTTGCTTAAGGCACCATGTAGGATAAATTCGTAATTTCTAAGTATGTTAAGGAGTTGGTTCCTTACTCAGAGTAACTCCACCCCCAAATCAGTACCACACCCCCTCGAATTCATCAAGTTGGAAGTTGAGAAGTATGTGGGCACATCACAATGTCCTCATTTTCATACATCTGATTCACATCATTTTTATATACTTTACACAATGATTTCCAAGTTGAGAATACTGGGCTACGTAGACAACCAAGCAAGTACAGCACACGCGTCGTCACCAGAAATGTCTCCGAAAACTGCGAGCTTGATAATGACACATGCTTTGCTGTAGCTGCTATCGCCCCCCCCCCTCGAAACCCTCGCGCATGTGTATAATGGGTGTATAGTATGACGTTCTATTTATACGTAAAGTCATAGCAGAGAGCTGGGCCAGGAGAAGTCAAGAAGCTTAGAATCAGCAAAATGATGCCAAAACTGGCGAACAAAGCGTTTTCTGCGAAATCCTCACAAATCATGCGTTTGGAATAGTATGAGAAACCTTGTAAGACCACAGTTTGGACTCGCAAACAAGGTATGTAGCAGCTAGCGTGGTAACAGACAGACAGACAGACAGAACGACTACCGTAACCCTCGTGCGTATGCGCCGAGGATTAATTAAAAGTTTGGTTGCTAGGTAACTACCAACAAACACATACACACACACACACACACACCAGTATTACAGCTGTCTAGCTACTAGTAGCCTAGCCTCTAGGGAGCCTTGTGGTAACAAGTGGTGGGAAAAAACTGTTAACCATGGGTGATAAATATTCAGCTTCTCCTAGAAGCGTTCTGTTTCTCCCGAGCCTTCTGCGTGTACTAAATCTATTATATCCACTGAGCATTCTGTTTCAAGTGAGCTTTCTGCATTTACTGTGTGCCTAATGGAGTGGAGGGGGGGGGGAGCCCAGAACATGGTCTGTGCTGTAGCTATAGTGGACATTGATGCATGCATGTGGTGCCTGTGAACAGCCTATTTAATTTGACTGTGGGACAGCTGGCTTTCATCTACTGTTGGGTAGAGATTCTCTGACCTGTGTGGTTGTATTGTGTCAGAGCATGTCCTGACTTGTTTCCCTGATGGTAAATGGGTACAAGAAAAATGGGAGTGTACTCTCCTACCTCTAGCACAAGAGGTCGGCCATTTTTCTTGTACCTATCAAAAAACTTGGGGTGTACATATCAAAAAACCAGGGCTGTGTACATTGTACATGGTGAGATCTCACGACTTCCTTATCAACCACAAAAGGTGTTACATGTACAGGTGTACATGCCTGGAATATCTTAGTCTCGAGCTAGACCCTTCCAAGGGCTTGTAGTGCAAGCGCTTGGAAGGGTCTAGCTCGAGACTAGGAAAAGGTTGCCCAACTTACTTTTGTTTACGGTGTGCTGTGCTGATGACGGCCAAGAAGCCAGAAACACTCTGACCACTTTGGCAGTGTGTCCACAGCTCCGTACATTTTCCTATGCACACATCAGCTAAGTAGGGAAAGGGAGAAGAGCTACAAGCAATAATGTGTCTGATCTCTACGGTCTGGTGAAGTTGTATTTTGACCAAGAACAGTGCCGACATTCGTAAGCGTTATACTTGTGTCTTGTATCATACGGTGTTCCTTTTTTCAGTAAGTTGTTCATATTTCCAGTCGCATGTATGTTACAATAGTGATTGTGTGTTCAAATGTACAGACGACTATAATGTATTCTCGCAAGCCAGCCCCTCCATTAGGTTGGGCTGGCTTGTGCTGTCCACTAGCCGAATTATTAAAATCACTGTCTGTGTGATGTATTAAATTGTACATGTCGATACAACATACACAATTTTCATATTGTGACCTGTACATACTTGTAAGTAATGTAACTTTTCTGGTTCGTGTAGGGGAATGTACGTGGTCTCACACTCAAGCTGTCAATCCTCCTATGGGACCGTGTATGTGTTGGGAATGCTCAGCTATACACAGTCTATAGGATGTTGCACCAACTAATTGTGTGATACACCAAAAGTAAGCGCTGCATGCTACAAGATCTACTGCTGTGTGGTGAAGCCATAGGGTAAGCATCAGGAATTCAATCAAAAAGTACACAAGACATTGTGCACCTACTAAATGTAAATGACATAGTAGTGCTACAGTTACAAGTTCAAGATTATGCTATTGTAGCAAATTACTTTTGGTGCAGGTGCACTTTTAGGACAATGTCAGATAACTCATCTATTGTGAGCTTATTATGAATACAATAAAACACAGTTGAAAATTAACTAGGGATTGTGAGTGTGTAGAGGATTTTCTCAAGGTATATATCTATATAGTGATGGAGGTATAGGGGCATACCTAAAAGTAAATATTTTCACACTGTCTTCATAATAAATCTTACTCTGAGAGAGATGGTGGAAATCTTTCAGGAAACAGACTAGTTTCATTCACCTGGAAACACTGAATGGGAGTCATACATTGACCTGACAAAATTAGTACATGTACCATGTCACAAGGATGAATCAATCACTATTACCAAGAGAAGGAGAAGAGAGTATCTAGTATCTGGTGGCCCAAAAGAGATCCCAGGCTGCTATAGATTATAATTGCGGCATTTTACATGTATGAAAAAACCTTTTGGAGAGCAGAAGTTAGTGGGAAGGCTATACATGATAATTATTGGTCTGGCGAGCTAGACTCTCCCCCTCTTCTTGCAGGCACCAAAGAGGATCGAGGGTCTAGCAATTAAGGGTCACTTTAAATTACTAGTCAGAAATTTGACTAGTGGTCAGCTAAACAAATTAGCAGAATGTGCATGTGTGCGTGTTTTTGTGTGGTGTTGCCAGCTAGAGCTATCTGAGGTGCCTTTGTGATATAGAGTTATCTGCCAATGTGGTTGTGTGTGAAAATCTGACTGGATAGCTAGGTATGATAGGTAGTTTCCACCTTAATTTCCTTAATGGAGCGCATCATGGAACTGCATGCTACTAATTATTGTGTGTGTGTGTGCATGCACTGAGTGTGTGTGTACATGTGTGTGTGTGTGTGTGTGTGTGTATGTGTATGTGTGTGTGTGTGTGTGTGTGTGTGTGTGTGTGTGTTGGTAGTTACCTAGCAACCAAAGTTTTTATAGGCAATTTGCCGGCTACGGGAAGGGGGTGGGTCATCATAAAGTTGGTCAGTAATGAACAGAGGACATGACATTAATTCGGGTGCACTCGACCATGCATCTCTTGCACCCCAATTAATGTCATGTAACTACTATGTGTGTGGGAGTGTGTGTCTTAAAGAGTTAATTTTCTGGCTCCACCATTGGTGTTCACTATCCAAGAAGAGTATGATCGAGCACCATCCCAATCAGAATTCGAAAGGATATCAAGTTGTGAATTTTGCTGTAAATGGTTCTCTCAAAAGTTATGGCATTACTTGAGTGATTGGTGACAGTGTTAATGGACGACTGACACATACATTAACTGCATGGTGCATTGTAACACACAGCTGTATGTACAACACTGTATGAGAGACAGTACTAGACCCCATAATTGTGTGCACTGGTAGTACAGTGGGGTGGTTTAATGGCAACATCTAATTAAGTGGGTGCTACAAGGTTTGTCCTCATTGGACTGACCACTGTATAATATCCTTAATGGAAAGTGTTCCTATACAGGAGTTCAGGCCATTGTATTTGTCTGTTGGCAAGATCTGGTATCCCATGACTTCAAAACATCTTACATGTCCCTGCTTACAGAGTCAGACTCTATGATACAAGACACAAGTATAATGCTTACGAATGTCGGCACTGTTCTTGGTCAAAATACAACTTCACCAGACCGTAGAGATCAGACACATTATTGCTTGTAGCTCTTCTCCCTTTCCCTACTTAGCTGATGTGTGCATAGGAAAATGTACGGAGCTGTGGACACACTGCCAAAGTGGTCAGAGTGTTTCTGGCTTCTTGGCCGTCATCAGCACAGCACACCGTAAACCAAAACTGATTATGGGAAAACAACAGTAGATTAGTCCAGTTGCATAATTATGTAAATATAGCATATAGAATTTCGGCAGTAGTAATGTAACTTTCCTGGTTCGTGTATATAGGGGAATGTGGTCTCACACTCAAGCTGTCAATCCTCCTATGGGACGGTGTATGTGTTGGGAATGCTCAGCTATACACAGTCTATAGGATGTTGCACCAACTAATTGTGTGATACACCAAAAGTAAGCGCTGCTACAAGATCTACTGCTGTGTGGTGAAGCCATAGGGTAAGCATCAGGAATTCAATCAAATGTACACAAGACATTGTGCACCTACTACCAGTGTATATATATAATACGTATACATGGGCAAAGTGAGCGCTAGCCTATGTTTGAATGTTTGCCCAAAGGGTGCTTCCCACAAGAATAAAAATGGGGTAATAATAGGCTAGCTTGCTCAGTAATACATGCTGGACAAGTTCATTTATATATATTTATGGAAAGTGAGATGTGACAATGTACAACAAATATACACTGGGAATGACTCTATTTAGAAAGTGAGATGTGAAAATGTAAAACAAAATACTGGGAATGACCCCATTATACAAAGTGAGATGTGAAATATAGCACAGATACTCTGTGGTGGGTAGAGTGTCAAAATTGTAATTTCTATAGTGTATATACATAATTATGACATTTCACGCAAATAAATAAACTATACATAAATTAAAATAATAAACCTCAATGGTCAGGCACTTTTTCAATACTACATTTTGGTACAAAATATAAGTTTTTTGTTTTCCGCTGCCCACTTTACTAATCTACTATGAAAGACAGCAGTTCCGTTACTTTGGTAACGCAATATGTTGATCGATACTAGATGTTTTAAAGCCTTGTTGACTACATTGGCGTCCAGGTCGTTGTCATTCGCAAAGCTTTTCGGGTGGACATATCCGTCACATAAAATATGGTCCACGATCATCTTCCCCATGGAGCGGATGTCGACAGATTCGTCTAAAACTTGATCCATGCTAATGTCGACAATTCGTGCGAACATATCTCGGATTTTATCCAGAGCCATACTAGAAGAACGCTTGGTGTTCTCAGGTAGCGATGCATATATCACCATAGCCTGTAGGAGATGGACAAAGCGTCCTCCTACTAAGGTAGTTATGCCCTTCGCTAGGTCCTTAGGCACCACTGTGCTTAAGAAGGCTTCTGCTTCTTCATCCGGGATGTCCACAACTTCAACGACTGGAGCGCGCCTCGATATCGACGATGTTTTGGCAATCAGTGGCATTACACTTCCTTCACTACTTACTAGTACTACTCTTAAAGTACCTTCATTCGCCAAAAATTTAGCTCTATCGACCAGCATAATGAAAGCATCAGGGCTATGCTTAGCTATTAAGTCCGCCCCATCCAAGATTAGTACTGGAGTACTTCCATGCCGACTCTTGAACCGCATTCCCGCCTTAGCAATCTCGTCTAGTACGTACGACACACCAAGACCAGCTAAACCTTTGTCTTTGTCATTGTCATCTGGCAACACATGGTATTGCCTGTAATTGTGAGAAACATAGGCAAGGAGTAAATCCACAAGATTTTTCGGTTCAGTAACCATCCCAACTGCTTTAGCGAGATCGTCCTTGAGTGACCGCGGATCGAACACTTCATGGTATATGATGCCGTGACGATATCGAGCACACAGTCTTCTCACTATCGTGGTCTTTCCGGTGCCCGATGGTCCCAGCACAACACCAAAATGTTTTAACGTGGCCGCCTGTTCCGTCGTTGCCTTAGCCTGTACAGCTGGTGGCAGCACCAGTTGAGTAACCATTTCTTCCACGTTTGGGCGACCTATTACTTCCTCGAGGGGTGGTATCGCTCGCGGATAGGAGCCCTCTTCAAGCTTGGATAAGATAGGAGATCTTAATCTCCTATCTGCTCTCACCAGCAGGCCGTAGTGGACAACCGGTATACATAGGATGACACAGGAGATCTTGGGGTACTTCTTGATGGCTCTACTCATGACACCAACGCTTCTTCGTATAAACTCCATTGCTTTGGTCCAAATTATGGTAGTTCTCGACCCTTGGAGAAAAAAACAACAAGCAGACACTTCCTCAGTCTGTTCACCGGAATATAGCACGGCAGTCGGCGGTGCGGTGGTACTTGGTATATGGAGTTTTTATAACCGCGTGTGCGTGTACAGATAACGGTGAACTTTGAGCCCATGCGCATGCCATGCATGTGGCAAGGTTCACCAATATGCTGTTTACACGACGGTGCCAAGGGCGTATCGAGCCGCCGAAGGCCACCGCGCCAGGGTGAGCTTCCGCTTATGTAACGTATAGCGCGTATAGTGTGACCAATGAGATCACAGAAGCATGGCACCGGCACCATGACCATCGATCATCAAGGCCGGGCGTATCGAGCCGCCGAAGCGGAAGCTGACCATATGTACATGTACATGTGGCAATGCCATGCGCCATGGCGCCAGCGCGCTCTCACCTGTATACTGCAGCTGCTAGGGCTGTGCGCGAATTGCTAAATGTTGAGTCAGCTGGAGCGAGATAGACTACAGCGAATGAAGATTAACCAGAGTGAAAGACTGGCTGCTGAGTCACTTGAAGAAAGAGAAGAGAGACTGCATCAAGCCAGCGAAAGAGAACCTTATCCCAACAGAGAACAACCCTTCAAACAATGCTCTGTACAAATGAAGATGAGAAGATTTCGTATTTCTGCAGTCTGAATTCTCCTAGATGTTCGATGTGTTCAGAATCTTTCCCTGGTATTCAGCTTCGTCCTCCAACTACCGAGTGTATGCGATGTCACCGAAACAAACATACACCCAAGTTGTACTCCTCTGCTAACGGCATGGATCCTGGCCCATTACCTTCCCAGCTACAGGTCAGTATATTATGACAGTCACTGTTCTTATTAATTTTATACCCGGCATAGCAATTTAATACATGGAGCTACTACGGGCTATTCCAGTTATAAATAAGGATACACCCCTAAGGAGGAAGCCTCATGATTTCCATACCCTAAATACGTAATTAATATCATTGGGCCCCCCAATACAGTGATTAAGGGGTTATCTAAATTAAAAAATTATGTTATCACGAATTCCCACCTTTTTGGTATAAATCGAATCGGCATCACCTCCTGAGATCGTCTAGCGTAATTTCGCTGTCCACAGGTGTTTTATAAGCTTATCAATCAAGGTAAGGGTCGTCAAGACCGCGCCCCCTCCTGGCGCATGGCGCCATGGCCGGCCGGATCGCCTTTACGTAATCATGTGTTCTGCGCGTGCGCATTCTGCTACTGGCCGGCCGAATACCTTCCGGTTCTGCGCTCGCCTGCACGCGCGCGCATATCCGCATGCGATATGCGTGCGCGTACGTATATGCACGTGCACACGCACGTGTTTTATAAATCAGCAGATTAGTTCCATCTATATCTACAAAGCTCCAAGTGTTGCGAGTGATCATGAAGAGAAAGAGACTAGCGTGAGTTGAAAAGGGGTGCCAGAACTAGCTTGATTACTTGTATTTGCTTGCATAAACGTAACATTGTCATCAGAGCAAGATGTGTGTAGCCACCCAGACCATAGCCTCGTACCCAGGCCCTGTGATCGAGGGGGAGGCTACCCAGACCATAGATTATATCATATGCATTCTTTTGGTAGGCTGCATGAGCAGGCGGGCGCTGATGAGAAACTAGGAATCAAGTTTGTTTCGCCTTATTAGTCAATAAGCGCACTTCGGTTGTCATTTTCTGCTCTGTTTTGGTCGAATTGTCATAGCAACGGGGATATCCAAGCGTACGTTTCATTGCTCACGTGAGCGGTTTCCAATCCCGGCCCGGGCGCCCGGATCCCATTTAGGGGGCTTTCACAAACCGAATTTGCTCACCCTTAGGGTCATTATGACGCTAAGTCTAGCCCCCCCCCCTTAGCGTCACACATAATAATTATTATAGTATAGGTACATGTAGCTAGTCGGCCATCTAGCTACTGTATAGCCGGAAATTTTCGAGGGAGCCAATTTTCGCGGTTGACAGACGACCCACGAAAATTAAATCTGCGAAATATAAACCCTAAACGTATGTTCTCAGATGCGTGCGATAACAGGGGGTGTGGCCTTCGTAGTGCATGCCGCTGCTTGATCGATCTATTTAACAGCTGAGCTTCTTCGACACAAATGTCTTATTTTAAGCGACTGTACCAAACTTCCTGACCCACGTGGCCCAAATCTCCTTGTATACGTGGTAACCACGGACCATAGCCTCGATCATATGTGACTCTCGTGCCATTTCTCGATCTCACCAATGATCGCTGTCACAACTTTCGGAGCCGTGGCGCGCGTGCAGTAAGAGGCGGAGCCTAACGGATATTGGGGGTGGAGCAACCCTGGAGCGTTCATCTGCAAAAATTAGATCGCGAAATCTTTGAAGATGGGCCTTCCGCGAAAATTGGATCCCTCGAAAATTTCCGGCTATACAGGTATGTCTTTACTGATGATGTGTATGTAACATATCAGGATTGATTTAGTGAGTGATCTTCAATACAGTCATTGAACTAACACTGAGTACATGGTCAATGGTGAGCATTAATTAAAAAATTAGCATCATGCCCCAACCCCCTCCCCTTAGCGTCAGAGGTAATTGATGAAACCTATGATGGAATTACCGTAGAAACTAGAGCTCTGTGGAGCACATACCCCGCACGCGCACATTGCGCAATGTATAGATTTACTTTCAGTACATGGCTGTAAGTTTGTGAACTTCAGAGAAATAATGGAAATGCTGCCATAGATAATAGATGATTGTACTGGGGGTTCCGGTGACACTTGAAAAAGCACTCTCACACCCAGACCTAGCCCGGACTAGGAAGATATGAATTTCCATATTTGTTGTAACGATAGTACTATAGCTATCTTACATTATGATTATTTCCATAGGGCAGTCATTATAGGTATCACGAGCATAATTTATTTAGACTTAGATTGACGATCTTTACCACTCACACGCTTGGCCACTTAATTGTGCGCATGAGCAGAAACACAATTGGTATACATTATGCATTGAGTAGGCACTGTCGATAGGCGTGGCTACGGTGGCCTATAAAAAGGCACTATTTGTGACGCTCGTGGACCGTATCCCTCGATTTTACGCACACTGAAGCCAGTTTTTCGCCGAATTCGGTTGATTCGTTGTGCTTATGAGTTGCTTAGATGCCTATATCTCGAGATATGGCGATTTTTGTGCTAACGACGACACAACCGATTACTTTACCCCTTGCTCATGCGTGCGGGGTAACTACATTGTAGTTGTTAAGCGCTGCTTGCTGTTAAGCGCATAGTTTTGTGCGAGCTTTACCGCTCTTTGTTAGGCGCATATGCCCAGCAAGCCAGCTCAATGAGCGATCGGTTATATGAGCCCAGAAAGAAGGCTAGAAGTAGGCTGGAGAAGAAAACGTCAAAAATTACGCTCTCTGTTCACTTCTTGGCCACCGTTGTAGGCCTATCTACCCTTGACATGTTCTTTACGCACGCCCTGCCTACGGTGTTTTAGCACTTTTAATTAAGCGCATACTTTTGTTAGCGCATATTTTCTTGCTGCCGTGTGCTATAAGTGCATATGCTTAACAACCAGTTTCTACGGTATGATGAAATTGGGGTGAAGACTGTTTCAAAATGTTTACAGTAGCGCGGTGTAATACTTTTCATGAGGGATTCGGGATGTAGTCAAGTTTTTCATTACATCCAGAGTCCCAAGTCCAAAAAAAAAAATTCGGCCGACGCTATGATGAAATGATGATGAAACCTATGATGAAATTGGGGTGAAGACTGCTTCAAAATGCTTAGCTCGCAGGACAGGATGTTGGGACCCAGAATTCGAACCTAGCGTAGAAGAGATCGTGGACTATCGATGAGATATGGCAATTCTCTCAGTTTGCTTTCTTTAGCGAGCTCGCTCTCAGGGGGGATTTCCCTAATCAGTCGAGCACATGGCAAGTGAAGGTCAACTGGCTCAAGCTGCGCACCGCAATATACATGTACGGAGCATGCGCAGTTTGTCAATGTGATAGGCGCAGTGAATCTATGCTTTTCTATTGAGGACACTGGATGTAGTCTAAGTTTTTCATTACATCCCGAGTCCCAATTAGAAAAATAATTCGGCCCTTGCTATGATGAAGTTATGATGAAACCTACATGTATTGTGATGTGCATGTAATTGCTGTGAAACTGTTTCAAGATGCTTAGCGGGCATGAAAGGTTGGGACCCAGAATTCGAAGCTACATGTAGCGTAGAGGACATCATGGACTATCGATAGATATGGCGATTTTCTCAGTTCGCTTTCTTTGGCGAGCTCACACTCGGGGGGATTTCCCTATTCAGTCTAGCACAGGAGGAGGTCACGTCCGGGTCAACCGGCTCAAGCCGCGCGCCTCAATATACGCGTGTACGGAGCATGCGCAGTTTGTCGATGTGTCCTAGTTTGAATTATGGCGGTGTTATAGTAGCGCGGTGCAATACTTATGAGGGACTCGGGATGTAGTCTTAAGTTAATTGTTCATTATGTCCAGAGTCCCAATTAGAAAAAAAGAATTCAGCCGACCAATGAGGTATTTATAAGTAATGATGATGAAATTGCTTTCAAAATGTTTAGCACTCATGAAAGATTGTTGGGACCCAGAATTCGAACCTAGCGTAGAAGACATCATGGACTATTTGATGATATCATTATGGCGTTTCTCTCAGTTCGCTTTCTCTAGCGAGTTCACTTTCAGGGCAGGGGGATTTCCCTATTCAGTTTAGCACATGGCAGCGCAGGTTGAGGTCACATCTGGGTCATGTCAACCGGCTCAAGCCGTGTGCCCCAATATTATTGTACACGTATACGGAGCATGTGCAGTTTGTCAATGTGTCCTAGTTCAAATTTGTGACCGGATTTGGGAAAACCCTCCGTATGGGATTTTTTCAGAAAATAGAGTTTGATGCATGGTTGATAAGCTCTACCATAGAGCTAACCCGCGTTCAAGTCTTAGGCCGATCGTGCGCTTGGTTGTGGAGATACAGCGCTTTGTTTGCGATCGCGCCACACCCCCAATAATCGAGAAATTACGGTCTAAAGGCGTTGCTATGCACGCGTATGGCGTTTCCGCATACTAGCGTGACCCGGAAATCAATTAAATGGACCTGGGCGGAGCCGTTCGAAATGAACGTAAAGATCGAGCAAGAGTTGAATTTCGTTGTTGACAACGACAGACGATTGTTCTTAGATGCCCAAGAAGCTAAAAAGGTGAGCGAACGTACAGTAGATCGATGAATCTAGCTGTCTCTAGGTAGATTATTCTAATTACCGCCCATAGCAACGGGCTCCGTGTACGGCGGCTGTGCCGACTAGGTGGGTCGAAATGGAGGCTTATTTCGCCTTCGTATAGCACGACTAGCCTCCGTAGAAGACGGCAACAGTTAGAAGAAGGGTTGTTCGACATGTATATGACAAAATCTGGACTTTGACAAATTTCTACCTGAGCTACTAAAAACGCGTATTGCGCGAATCGCGCGCGGATCCCTTACGGAGGGTTTTCCCAAATCCGGTCACATTTATGGCGGCGTATTCATGAGGGACTCTGGACGTAGTCTCTAAGTTTTTGATTACGTCCAGAGTCCCAATTAGAAAAAAAGAATTTGGCTCTCGCTATAATGAAAATTACTATGATGTAATTGCTGTGAAACTGTTTCAAAGTGTTTAGCGCGCATGAAAGGTTGTTGGGACCCAGAATTCGAACCTAGCGTAGAAGACATTGTGGACTATCGATGAGATATGGCGATTTTCTCGGTTTGCTTTCTTTGGCGAGCTCGCACTCGGGAGGATTTCCCTGTTCAGTCGAGCACATGGTGGGTGAAGGTTAACCGGCTCAAGCTGCGCGCCCCAATATACGGAGCATGCGCAGTTTGTAGTTCGAATTTATGGCGGCGTATTCGTGAGGGGTTCTGGACGTAGTCTCTAAGTTTTTCATTATATCCCCAGTAGCAATTCACTTTTCTGTGGTTATGAGGTAATTGTGGTGTAATCTATGATGAAACCTATGGTGTAATTTGTGAGGTAATCTACGAGATAATTACGAGAAAATTCAGGGTCTTGGTGGAGCCTTTCTGAGACTTGAAAATCAGTGAGTATGTAGAGTATCTAACGCCTGTACATGTATCTATTGAATACCCTACAAGTTGGGAGTTACTTTCTCTGAGAAGTACCGCTGGCCGAACTTCACGGATTTTCTTGGCTTACGTAATCCTGTGGCTAATGTGTGCTATTTTATATACATGTAGCACACATTAGCCAGTTTGAAAGCTCTACTGTGCTGTCAAGTTCGTCCCTGTGGTTAGAGTTTATATATAGTGTTCATTTCACCTCGGCTCTATATTGCCGTAGTACTGTGATAACAATAATGCATGTATATTGATACATTACAAAGCAGTGTTCTCCTAGCATACCGAAGGCATGTCGGCTCAACAAGCCTTCAGCACAGAAATTCCCTTTGATGTGGGAATGGGACAACCCAAAGCTTTTACATGTATGTGGCTACAAGCTCCACCTAATGCCCTCCTATCATGACTTACATTTTGCTTGGGGAGAACACTGCAAAATTGATACATTCAAGCCAGAGGAGGTACGAAATCATTAATATTCCATTTGACGTTCAGGCATACCAATCTGCGTCATCGTGGGTGTGTCCCCATACAGTTGGTGTGCTAAGGGTAGTAATGGCGGGATCCTCGAAGGTTCACTAGCTCAACCATTGTACTTTCGATTGCAGTTCTATCAAGCTTTCGCTTTTTGCGTGGTATACATGTATATAGTAGTGTTACTGTGCTGTTATATGTTAACAGGTAAATAAGTAGAACCTTTTGTGCTTACAAATCAAAATCAGAAATGTTCAAGCAAGTGATAGTATTCAGCACACATAGACACATTGCATAAAAGTACTATTAATTATTAATGTTCAGGTGTGCCATCAGACCTTGGATGGGAGTTGGAGCAGGCGAGTTCAAATCAATAAGATTTTCACCAATGGAAGGTGCTGGAGGAGGAATGCTGCCTGTAGTGGAGGTGCTACCTGGAGTGGGGGCAGGGACTGGAGGAGGAGCAACAGTACCACTAGCAGCAGAACTGTGGTGAGTTCCAGGTCCAGTGGTCTGTTTAGTAAATGTACACCATTATAATGTTTAGTAAGTGTGCTGAGCATGTACATGTACATGTGGCTACTGCTGAGTTACCTTTCCTTTCTTACGTCTGGGCCTCCTCCTCCTCCTCCTCCTTTTTCCACTACTTTTCTCCTTGTGGTTAGCTATGTTGCGGTCTACATTTCAGCTTATGTACACATGATTTCTTTTTGTGTACATACCTGCTAGTGGCATTATTTCCCCTCTCTTCCATCTTGCCTCCAGCTCCCTCAGCCACCTCTCCCTGGAGACAAGCTGGTCGTACTGCCATTGCTGTTCCTGAAGTTGAACCAGCACATGAAGAGCAAGTTCTGTTGGAGAGAAGAAAATGAAGGGTGTGTATTCCAATGCTACCTTTCACTCACTGCTGAAGCTATCACCCATTCTTCCAACCTCTTACGCAGGACTGAGCTTATACGTGTAGGTGAGTTTATATAGAAAATATGGGAAAATAGTACATGAACTCGATCCTGATGCAAGTCTCTGCTGACGCAAGCCTCTATAGTCCCTCTGTAGTGTGTTTCATCACAAAACCAGCTTGCTGTGCCAATGTGATGCAATGGTACTCATCACCTGTTTTGAGATATTTGGATTTTTGCAATGTATTACATATATGGAGTATCCGTGCCATCCCTACTTATAGAGTCTACCGACTCTATGATAGTATTAAAGACACTTAGAGTTTTGTCGCTAGCTGCCCTGTCAGCTTACTGCTTGCTCTTTTAACAGACTTTCTGTGATTTTGAAGTCTCTAAAAAGAATTGGGTCATGCAAAAGTACTAATGTTCAAATGGATTTCAACTTGCTTTCACATTTAAAACTGTCGTCAAGGCTTTAGATCGTGACTTACATTTTGTACAGTGAGTATATGGGGCAACACGCCCATTTTTTGTTGATTCCAATTGAAGCCCCATCACCATAAGAATGTCCAATAATGCACACCAAAGCTGATACTGAAACTTCAATCAGTAGCCTAATTAGAGGTCAACCTTGTCCTATCTCCTCTGTTGTGTATTTGTGCTCCCTACACCTACTATGTTCACTGAGCATTCTGTTTCTTCTAAGCTTCTATGTTCCATGTCTTGCTCCATTTAGCAGATGGGGAACTTCACGGCAGTCTACGATTAGAGCAGCCATAGGCATAAAGTTTATCTAGGGAGGCTATCTAAAATCGGTAAACTGGACTGGTACTGATCGATCAGCATACTGGGTAACTTGATCTTCTAGCCTGTAGGCTTCTGGAAGAAACTAGAGCTCTGTAGAGCACATACCCCGCGCACTCTATAGCCACTGTAGCGTACTGTGGCATATATAGCTGCTGTATGACTTGACAACCCTTTCCAACATTGAGCTTGAGCATGCGCAGTCACATCAGCATACTATTATGCTAAAGATGGGTGTGGTCGATGAACCACTGGCATACTGAACAGAAACTGCATGATTTGTGGCACTAGTGTAAGCCTTTTTGAGCAATTTGAAGCGTGTACAAACCAATTTTTCACAGATATCTACCGATTGGTTGTGCTTACAGCACACAAAGATGCCTAGAAACGCATGATCTGGCAATTTTTGTGCCAACGACGACAGACAGACAAATCGATTGCTTTACCCCTTGCGCATGCATGCAGGGTAAAAAGATTGAGATTTTAGCACTTCATTTACACAGCTACAGTAGTTCAAGCATACCTGATTGTTTCCATGGGTATTTGGGGCGTAATAGATACATATAGATATTCTGGCGTAGATCATGAATTTGAAAGTTAAAAAAAAATCTTAAAATTTACCAGGTATAGTCAGAATCCAAATATGGATGAAAATCTCCATATAAAATCATCCATGTTTGGATGATTATTTACTGGTATGTCAGAATCATCCATATTTGTATAGGTAATCACATGAATTCGAGTGCAATTTGGGAAATAATTGCATGAGTTATGTATTAGAAGGAAAGTAATTGCACGAGGCGAAGCCGAGTGCAATTTATCCTTCTAATACATAACGAGTGCAATTATTTCCCACAACTGCACGAGAATTCTTGTGATTGCATGTTAATCATATAGTAGTTAGCAAAGGAGTTGTGGGGCAGCCACTGTTGTAGCTGAGGGCACAAGGCCAACCACAAGAATGTTGCTGTAAGGTCAATGTTGGTAAGTGGTCGACTAGTTCAACAGTCATAAGAAGCTATTGTGCATGCGCATGCTAGCTGAAGTTCTGACCACGCCTCACAGTCATAATATGTACGAGGAATAGAATGAGTTGGTCGCTGTTTCGCTCGCTCATTCTAGAGCTCAGCATTCTGACAGCAGAGCAGACGCATAGATACAAGCGAAGAGGAAGGATCTAGCTCGACAACTTCCACGAAGTCTTCTCTGTCGATCTCCACAACGCCATGGTGGCCAGCTATCCGCCATTCAAGGACTCGTTCGTTTCTGGGCTAGTGCTTGTTGCTATGATTGTACGGGCGATCTGATTGGTCAAGCGCGCGCTGCTATCGGTCAGGACTCGTTTGTTGCTGGGCTGGTGCTGGTTGCTGTGATCGTACATGAGATCTGATTGGTCCAGCGCGCGCCGCTATCGGTCAGTAAGCGTGCAATTACTAAGCAAATAAGTGCAATTAAGAAAATAATTGCACACTTAGTCTATGGGACTTTTGTATAGAGACAAAATAACTATATGATTAGGATTATTATTACTATAGCGAGGCTGATGTCATCTATAATTATCCAATATTGGATGATTCTGTTTGTCCAATATTGGATGTGGCCTTTTTCTTCCATTATTGGATACTTTATGTCATCACTTTCTGGATGAAACTTATATGATACAATAATCATCCATTTTTGGATGTAACTTTTCATCATTTTCTGAATGAAAATAATATGAAGCTACTATTGCTTGCTAATACTGGAAAGTGTTGGCTGCGCTGCCACGGTGTTTGTGGCCACACCCATCATCAATGGACTCGCATAGTACCATATCACCGTAGGCATTAATTTTCATGGGTGGGAAAATTTCGTGACTGCCAAGTGAACCACAAAATAACGAAAATTAGCACCCCACGAAAATTACCCGCCATACAGTATCCGGGCCATCCCTACTTATAGAGTCTACTGACTCTGTGATGCATACATGTACATGGTAAGTGCATGCTTTTTTAAGGGTTGTTTCATAGTTCATTGATTTACTGTACAATGCCGCAGTTACATCCCCGCCATGCTAGCATTGAGCAAATAATAATTTTATACTACATTTCTGTATGACGACCATTACCAACTGCTGAATTCCACGTGGCACATGATCTCTGCATTTTCTCCAGCCGTTTGATGGGCAAACCTTGAGAAAAGGACAAAGTAAGGAATAATATGGCTAGTTTGCTAGCTGTAGCTACTATTTTATTGGCTTAGGGGCTCTATTTTATAGTCAGAGAAGGCATCTCAGGCCTTCTTAGTGGGGAGAGGAGAGAAGGCTTGGTATCCACTGCATGCACATGCATCAACCCCATAAAAATGTCCATAAAAGTGTCCGTACACTAATCCTTACCACGTGCTGACAAGTGAAACATACATGTACATTTATATCAGGATGACCTCCTGACCTTTGCACTAGCGCTCGCGCTAAATATACGCCCACGCTGTTTAGAGGCCTTCATCAATCAATGTGACAACATCTCTCGAGCTATCTTAAAATCTTGCTCGAGAATCCAACTGTCCAAGCCTGCCATTTCTAGGTATGTTCAGCATGAGAATTAAGGTCAAAGGGCAAGAATAGTCGGAAGTATCTATATGTAATTGGATTATTCAAAATCTTAAGAATAACAGAGCATATGCATGCAGTGGACGCCAGGCTTTGTCTCCACCTAACCCCAATCAGAAGGCCTGGGGACGAAGCTAAGAATTGGCTTGGTTCTGTTAGCACTGCTGTTCTCGACCATACATATAGACCGTATTTCTTCTAAGAATTCCGCATGGAAATAGAAATATTATTTGCTTTAGTTTCGCCAACTTTTTAGAGGTTAATATTCAACATTCTGTCTGCGTGCGCATTCTATTCCTGTTCATAGCGTATAAGCGTGACAACCTTTGCTGAAATAAGAGACTATTTTCAATCATTTGGTATAGGATGCCGAATAATTAGAAGGGCCGAATTTGTAGAAGAAATAAGGTATTCAAAAAGCAGTAATCTAAACAAGTGTATGTTTAATGTCACAATCATGGGATAATGTGGCTAGCATATATAATCATCTATTAACAGGATATGCATAGAGATATAGTTCATGCACAAACAGTGTCCTGCCTTGGTAGGATTGCCCATTAGAACCGTGCGCATGCGCAGATGGAAGCGGTTGCAGAGGCCACACCCCTCATACCAAGCAGTTCCAACTAAGCGTGCAATGGTGACGTTCTCACTCTGCTTGAACGTTGCTACCGGACTACTGACAGATATGACAAAGAACAGACCTCGCCTCTTGCTTTACTCGAGGCCCGATGGCTAGCGCCAGCGCCTGCTTAGCAGGCTTTTCGAAACACGCGGCGCTTTCGCGCCAATCATTCAACAATGCGTCTCTAGCTGTAGCTATGGCCCGAGGCATCAAGGCCACTCTTCTTTGTGCACACAGCCCCACAGTTCTGACCAATCCTGAGCTTTGTAGTATGGACTTTCTCTCCGCTCGCGCCGCGCGTTCATAGCAACCGGGCGCATCCAAGACGTGTATCCATGCCCTCATGTAATGACATAGACTATATACAAATGTAAGAAAAATGACCGTCTGAAAAATATTTTTCGTTGTATATACATGTATATAATAAAAGTGCTCATTAACTGTGGGAATGCTCCCCCAGGAAAATTTTAATTTTTTCAACCTCTAAGACTGTTTCTGGTGGCTTCTGAGACCCGGTGTAAGAGCGATATGGTACCCCCCGTGAAATGGGCCCCCCGTACCCCCATATCGCTAGCGGTATGGGTCCTATATATCTAGAGGTTTGGGCCCTCCCAGTGATATGGACCCCCTAGCCCTATGTGTGACGAAGCACCTTAGGAAGGCGTAGTAACAGCGTCCATGGCTGCCCTCGTACTCACTTCGTCGCTTACAGCACGAGCGTCGTGGCCATAACTTGCGCAATTCACTGTAGCAAACGTTCGATCATCTTTCATTTTTTATTGATGTAGTCTGGTATACGTCCACTTCGACCGTTTTGCCACGCCCCATTTGCACGAATGTAATCGATATAGTCGAACAATGCCTTTCCAGAACGAGCCAGAGTCGATGGTAGTCTACTAAATCAGATGTGCAATAATTTTTAATTTTAATATGTACGCTGCGCAAAGCAATCGAGATAATAATTGTTATATAGCGTTTTTACGAAACTGTATAGAGTCCAGATACTCGAATAGGTGTCTGACTTCATGGGACTAGAAAAAAAAAAAAAAAGAACTGAGAAGCTCTACTTCATAATGGGAACTGACTTCTCCGAGTTATCGTATGTCGAAGGGGTGTGGCTTGATTCAATCACCGTGCGGTGGAGAGGCGACGATCATCTGAGTAGCTAACATTACCTGCAGCTGCTAGAGTCATCAGGAACTTGCTGATCCGCAAACAAGTGACAAGAAGCAGCAATAATATGATTCTGGAGCTGGGGGAAGGGGGGCGGGGTGCATATCCCTACGCGGGCCCTATATCGCTAGTGATATAGTACCTGGTACGGGGTCGCATATCTCTAGCGATATGAGGCCTGGGGGCGTATATCACTAGAGATATGGGACCGGGGGGACCCAAAACTATGGGGGGCCCATTTCTCTACTACACCGGCTTCAGTGATATCCATTGGATCCCCTCTTCTTTACCACACCCCTTTCTTCTATTTTTCGTATAAGAATCTTATCTCATCATTTAAGTCATTTTGTGTTTCCGGTTCTGCTCAGTAAAGCTGATAAAAGCCTTTGGGTCAAAACGTTCTGTGTTTTGTTGTTGAATTTATGTTACAAGAAGTTGAATAAACATACACACGTAGCTACGAGTCTCTACAACATGATCAATTATCTGAATTGATGAGTGTAGTTTGAAATTGTGCTTTTGTACTTCTACTGATTTGCAAGTACATTGTACTGCTGTGACAGTCCTATTTTCCACCTTTTCTGCAGCTCGAGCAGTTCCTTCCCTCACTCAGCTACCCTAAGAAATCACAAATGGCAAGTCCTGCATAGAAGTAAGTTATGTTTGGTGTATATATGGAAAGTTTTGCTGGATAAAAATTTGCCAATATCCCCTATGTACTGTAGAATCCGCAATTACCCCCCTTTTCTTTTGCATGCAAGCTTTGGGCAAAAGTGGGAGGGGGTTTATTTGCTCGATTGTGACATTTCCGAGTGACGACCATTACCGACCAAAGAATGCCACGTGGGCGTGCGATCTTTGCACTTTGTCTGTTTAGTTAACTAGAGCTCTGTAGAGCACATACCCTGCGCGCCCTGTAGCCACTATAGCGTAGTATTGCAACACTATGAGGCACACATGTAGTGGTTTCATGACGTGATGACCCTTTCCAACACAGTACTTGAGCATGCACAGTCGCATCCGCATACTATTATGCTAAAAGAGTGGGTGTGGTCTATAAACCACAGGCATGCTGAACAGAAAAAAGCACGATTTGTAGCACTAGTAAGCCTTTTTGAGAAATTCGAAGCACGTGCAAGCAATTTTTTCACCGATATCTATCGATTGCTTGTGCTTATAGCACGCACAGACGCCTAGAACTCTAGATCTGGCGATTTTCGTGCCGACGACAACAGACATACAAACCGATTGCTTTACCCCTTGCGCATGCGTGCGGGGTAATTATGGACTCCAGTATCTACATTATATAGCCAGAGAAGGGAGGCTTGTATGCAAGACAAAACTACCTATGTAGGAACTTGAGCCAAAAATGTGGGGGGGGGGGGGGGGGGGGGGGGGGGCCTGGGGCGTAATTGTAGGATTCTACGATAATTGTTACACAGAACAAATATCAGCATGATAAAGTTTCACCAACAAGAGTAGGTAGCGATAATGGCGAATTTAGTTCTCCTGTCCAAAATTTCAATGTATAAGGGTATATGTGGCATGCACATAATATATACTGCTGAAGGTATCACCCATTCTTCTTTCTCCTTTTTGCTGATGCACTAGAATAGGCACTGTGCCCTTTTACCTGAATTGATTGCAAATGCTTTTATGTAAGTGATTTGCATGAATTTGTCAGGCCAAAACTGGACTACTTTTTAGCATGAATTCACATGCTACATACGTGCACAATCAAAATCGAGAAACCCATCTAGAAACGGCCACCAGGAATAAAGACCAGAGGTCTTTGATACAGATACGCCGCTTATTGAATTACTGTAGAATCCCACGATTACCTTTGTGAATGCTAGCATTGGGCTAAAGTGGGGAGGGGACTTATTCGCAGGATCCTCATATTTCCAAGTGATGACCATTACTGACCGTCAAACACCACGTAGGTGCCCATTACTACCACATGTTTAGCATTGAATTAAGTTTAACCCTTTGTAGTTCATTGGTATCATTGCTTAAGTGTGTGTCTGTAATTAACCCTTGGTGCATGTGCAAGGGATATGGCAGTGTAGCTGGCATAGCTAACAATATTCATTTCTAATACCTTGTAGTAGCATCTTTAGACCAGATCTGAAGGCTTGTATAATTCTGCAAACACTACTGTCCATTGGGGTGATTTGCTTATGGTGACCACTTCAAAACAGGAGGGAGAGAGAAAGAGGGGAAGAGAGAGGGAAAGGAAAGGTATAGGGAGGGAGGGAGAGGAAGAGGGGCTCTCTCTCCCCCCCTCCCTCCCTCCCTCCCTCCCTCTCTCTCTCTCCCTTCCTCCCTCTCTCTCTTTCCCTCTCCCTCCCTCTTCCTCTCCCTAGAGAGAGAGAGAGAGAGAGAGAGAGAGAGAGAGAGAGAGAGAGAGAGAGAGAGAGAGCACGCTTGGGTGAGTACATGTATGCAGGTACTACATAATATACCTTAGATAATTTTTAACAAGCTCTAACTGCAGTTAGAGTGGGTGGAAATCTTCTAAGGTACTTGGTGTTACTATGGTATACCAGTGTTCCACCGTTGATTAAATTTTTGTGGGCTAGGTATATGTAGCTCTGTTTTTTAGTTTTTGGTTGTGACTTCACTATGGATGCTCTACTGGAGACTGGTCTTAGTGACATTAGCATAGTAACATTATACCAAATGTGTATAGTAGGTAGCTACTTACATACAGCAACTGCAGGCTACACCATAATAATAATAATTATTATTGTAGTTCAAGTTGCTTATAGCTAAAACCACTGCTAGATCATTATCTCTCCCTCTCCTATGTTTATCTGACATTGGAACTATAAACTGGCTACCATAACCTTAACATTGTTGTAACTGTTGCATATAAAACATCCCTCTCTCATTTCAGTTTTAATGTAGTTCACTTCAGGGTTCCATAACAGAAAAGAAATCCCTCTATTTTTCCTGTACCCTTCTCAGTTTGAAGCTGTACACAGGCACAGTGGGTAGCTAGCAATATTATTCACTTTTAACACCTTGTAGTTGCTGGAGTATCCTTTGGACTGAGCTATCAGATCCAAGACTTGACCCAAAGTTGTGCAATTCCACAAATATTAGTAAATTAGTCTGTCCACTGTTAGTGTGGCCACTTCAAAGTTAGAAAAAGGGAAGGAGGGAGAGAGAGAGAGAGAGAGAGAGAGAGAGAGAGAGAGAGAGAGAGAGAGAGAGAGAGAGAGAGAGAGAGAGAGAGAGAGAGAGAGAGAGAGAGAGAGAGAGAGAGAGAGAGAGAGAGAGAGAGAGAGAGAGAGAGAGAGAGAGAGAGAGAGAGAGAGAGAGAGAGCGCTTGGGTGAAGTACATGTATGCAGGTACTACATATACTTTTGATAATTTTTAACAACTTAAGCTCTAAATATTAGTTAGACACTGTTTAGGAGGTTTCTATGTGATTTAGAAGACCGAAGGACTCTATATAGAATCCCGAGCGAAGCGAGGGTTCTATGAGAGTCCTGAGGTCTTCTAAATCACATAGAAACCAACTAAACAGTGTCTAACAAGTTTAGATCATATAGTTTTGTATTGCTAAGAGCCAGAGGGCAAAACTTGTAGGTGACTATGAAAATCTTGTAGGTGACTATGAGAAGCTTGTAGGTGACTATGAGATATAGATACCTGTCAGTAGCCAATCAAATTGCAGTATTCATTACAGCTATGATCTAACTGCAGTTAGAGTGGGTGGAAATATTCTAAGGTACTTGGTATTGTTACTATGTATACCAGTGTTCCACCGTTGATTAAATTTTTGTGGGCTAGGTATATGTAGCTCTGTTTTTTAGTTTTTGGTTGTGACTTCACTATAGCTACTTGCATACAGCAACTGCAGGCTACACCATAATAATACTAGGAAGATGATATCATCAGGCAGGGCGAGCCTTCGCTCGTGGCATCAGCTGTACTCCAGGGTTTTTATTTGTAAAGTGTGTTAACAAAATACCTTCTCAGTTAGAAGCTGTACACAGGCACAGTGGGTAGCTAGCAATATTATTCACTTTTAACACCTTGTAGTTGCTGGAGTATCCTTTGGACTGAGCTATCAGATCCAAGACTTGACCCAAAGTTGTGCAACTCCACAAATATTAGTAAATTAGTCTGTCCACTGTTAGTGTGGCCACTTCAAAGTTAGAAAAAGGGAAGGAGGGAGAGAGAAAGAGAGGAGAGGGAGAGAGAGAGAGAGAGAGATAATTTTTAACAACTTAAGCTCTAACTGCAGTTAGATCATAGCTGTAATGAATACTGCAATTTGATTGGCTACTGACAGGTATCTATATTCATAGTCACCTACAAGCTTCTCATAGTCACCTACAAGATTTTCATAGTCACCTACAAGTTTTGCCCTCTGGCTCTAGCAATACATAATAGTTAGACACTGTTTAGGAGGCTTCTACATGATTTAGAAGACCAAAGGGCTCTGTGTAGAATCCTGAGCAAAGTGAGGCTTCTACTGAGCCCTGAGGTCTTCTAAATCACTAGAAACGGACTAAGCAGTGTCTAACATGTTTAGATCCTAGCAACAATGCCCGAAAGCTAGACACATAAACTGCTGCCTAGCAACAACCCTAAGCATAGGCAAGAAAATTTACATGATTTTCTACAGAGCTTACATGATTTTCTATGAAGGATAGATACTTCAGTTTAACCAATCAGATCACAGTATTTGTTACAAGTAGGATCTAATTTTCGCTATTTTTTGTGGATAAGCCACTATCGGCTGAAGGTACATGTACATGTACATGTAGATCCACGAAATAATGTCATTATTGTGTGCATGTTTGAACTGGGATGACTTCGCAGACTGGCCTTCCAGTATAAATCATATGAATGTTCCCCTTTTAACGCAGCCATCAGTTTTTACTGTAAATTTTGCTGCCTACTAAAAATGCTGTAGGATGGCCAGCAGTCTTTTTTGAACCCTTGGCTACATTGGTATGTACAATTTTCTATATAATAGTTAGACACTGTTTAGGAGGTTTCTAGGTGATTTTCAGTCAATTTTAAACTATGTCAGACCATTATCAACTTAGGCTGACATAATGTCCTGTCAAATTAACTCTCACCTGATTGTATATATGCCTGCACTGCACTATACTGGACTCTAGTGCAGACTATTGCCACATGTACAGTATATGTGAGGCTTTAAGGCACCTGATTGTATGCATGCAGACTACTGCCAAGTGTACAGTATTTATGAGGTTTGATTGTATGCATGCACTCTAACTGTTGACTTTTCCATTTGTACAGTACTGTGGTAGTATTAAATATTTTAGTGAGGTTTAGAATATAGTTGTAACAAATACTGTGATCTGATTGGACACTCAGAGGTCTCTATTTCTCATAGAGACCTACAAGTTCTCTTCTAGCCCGTTGCTATGTGGTTACTAAGGTATACAAGGTGTACTGTATATGTGATACAGTCCCTCCTTGTAGGGCTCATGTCCATTTGTTGTATACTCACGACTCATTCCGATATTTTGCCCAAGGGTAAAATGCAGTCATTCCTATAGAAATAAGGTTGAAATGCCCTCATGTTTTTGGCAGAAGGGAAATACAACAAGTCAGTTATTACCCAAGAAATGATGCAACATGGGTTAGTTGCCCTGGGGCTGATGTTTCACTCCGCTATGCCCTCATGACAACATCTAGCCCTTGAGCAACATAATCCATGTTGCATCATTTCTTGGGTAATAACTGTTTGGGCAAAAAACATGTTTATTGTATCCATGGAAACAATGGGCTAGAAAATACGTAGTTATTGATCAATCCCTCGTTTTGTATGCAGTATAGAAGCACTCATCCCTCGGGCTTTGCCCTCGGGATTTGTGCTTCTATACTGCATACAAACCTCGGGAGTTGGTCAATAACTATTACATAGAGACCTACAAGTATAGCCAAGGGCAAAGAAAGATGCACATTGCAACAGTAGCCTAGTCCTCAGGTCAACTACCACAAGTACAGTTGCTATATTCTAAATCAGTTAGAGACCTCGTCCAATGGTCTCTACGCTTTTAAGAGACCCTCAGGCCCTTAGTAGCACCCTCACTTCGCTCGGGATGCTACAGCCTCGGGCCTTCGGGTCTCTTAAAATGCGTAGAGACCTTGGACTCGGTCTCTAACTATTATATAGAAAGAGAAGTTCTGAAGAGACAGACGCTGGTACTTCCAGCTCTAGTGAGGACTTTGATAAGCCACCCTGAAAAAAGTGACTGTCAGTTAGTCTGATCATTTATTGTGGATGTCAGTCCATTCTTGATATGGAAGGACATTGTGTCCTTGCACTTTCAAAAATTATTTGGAGCACTGGAAGGTCTCTATGTAAAATCCGGAGGGAAGTGAGGGTTCTACTGAGCCCTGAGGTCTGCTAAATCACATAGAAACCAACTAAACAGTGTCTAACATGTTTAGATCCTAGCAACAATGCCCAAAAGCTAGACATAAACTGCTGCCTAGCAACAACCCTAACCATAGGCAAGAAAATTTACATGATTTTCTACAGAACTTACATGATTTTCTATGAAGGATAGATACTTCAGTTTAACCAATCAGATCACAGTATTTGTTATAAGTAGGATCTAAGTTTTGCTTCTCCCTCTCTCTCTCTCCACACCACTTTTTCCTATTTTTCTTCTCCTGTCTTGGTCTCAGACTTGAAGCATAATTCACTTGAGGCCCCACTCTAAAGCATCCCTCTCTCCTTTCAGTTTTAATGTAGTTCCCTTCAGGGCTCCATAACAGAAAAGAAATCCCTCTATTTTTCCTCTACCCTTCTCAGTTTGAAGCTGTACACATGCATAGTGGGTAGCTAGCAATATTATTCCATTGAACACCTTGTAGTTGCTTTATCAGATTAAAGACTTACCCCAAGTTGTGCAATTCCACAAATATTCATAAATTGTCAGTCCACTATTAGTGTGGCCACAATGTCAATGAGACCACCTTTACTATAGAACATTGTCCCACCCTAATTTCCAGACCCCAACCCTCAACTGTAGGGAAGGAGTAGTAGTGCAGCAACTGCAGGCTACAGTGTATTGTAGTTTAAAGTGTATTGTAGTTTAAAGGCATTGTGTCGCTATCTAGCGATGATTGTTACTGAATTTAGATATAGTATACAGACTAGCGTTGTCAAAAATCGCGTGCATACATTATTTCACTTAGAGACCTCTCAGTTCACTTATAGACCTCTTAGAGAGGAGGTCTATTATTGGGCTGCCATGGACAAAGAAAGAAGCACAGTGCAACAGTAGCCTAGTCCCCAGGCTAAATGTCATGGTTACAGTTGCTATATTCTAAATCAGTTAGAGACCTTGTCCAATGGTCGACTCAGTCTCTAACTATTACCGTATAGCCGGAAAATTTGGCGGGGAATTAAATTTTGGCGGTTTGGCGGTCTATACTACAACCGCCAAATTAAGATCCGCCAAAATTTCTTATAATACATGTATTGCGATCCCGTACCGAACCGCCAAATTTAAATCCGCCAATATTCTTGCAATAGCGATTTTGGGCTCAACCGCCAAATTTAATGCCAGCCAATATTTCCGGCTATACGTTAAATAGCAAATTAGCACAACTTCTAAGACCATAACTACAAAATAGCAAAAAATTAATAGCAAAATAGCACGCCACCTAGAATTAATGGTAGCAAAATAGCACGACTTCAGTATTACAGCAGGTTTACTGTGAATAGAAAAATAGCAAAAGCACATTGAGTGTACTGTACTACAAGGACTGGAATACTGTATGTACTATCAAACTATATGCATAATTTTTTTGTAATAGTTATCTACCAATAATTGGGGTGCATGAGATGCATGGTTGAATGCACCCCAACTACTGGCAGATAACTATTTTGTTGGTAGTTGACCTCTGCTCATCATTGGCCTACTTTATGACGACCCAACCCCTTCCCATAGCCGGCAAATTGCCTATAAAAACTTTGGTTGCTAGGCAACTACCAACTAATATTATTTTGTAGGTCTGTAAATGTAGAGCAAGCCACATGTATATTGGATGAGGTGGTTGTGGAAAACAATGCTGATGGGTCTATTCTAGTGCAAGCATCATCTGACATTTATCTGTTTGTGTAAGGATACAGTATTGTGTGTGTGTGACTATAGAGAAACCTCTATGGCTGAAGACTTCGTGTCTGAAACTACTAAGTCAGGGAGTTGTGCATGATTACCAAGATAGTCCTGATAGGCAGTACTCATCCAGTGATGATCCCTATATACTCAGCTAGTGATCTCTCTAAAGAACTAAAATTTGTCAGCCAATTATTGCTGCTGTTGGGGAGAAAGTGCCGAGTCGATGGTTGTGATACTGATCTTGCTACTACATCTGTGGGTACCGACTGTGGATTTGCAGTGTACAGCCCGTCACAAGTGAGTTTGCAAATAAGATGTTGATTCCACGGTTACACAAGGTCATGCATAGTGTATGAACTATCATTGCAGAGATCACTGGTACTCATCACCAACCCATGCTGCTGGATTTGCCATCAACCATATTGTCCACTCGTCAATTTTATTTTCAGGACTGGGGTTTTAGCAATTTCTATGATTTTGTAAATTTGTTTGCCTAGGTCACACTGCACCTAACACCTACTATCGCTTCCAACATCTTTATACTGCTCCTACTGTTAATCAAGAATACACCACATTGAAAAGCAAAATAGTCAAGGGGTTGAAACAGTGTGATTCTGTTGTTTCAGGTGATTGTTGTATGGATTTTCCTGGCTTTTCTGCTGTGAAGGGACATACACTCTGATGAACCATGAGACTGGTACATTGATATCAATGCAACATGGAGATAAGCGACAAGTAAGGTACACTATATGCTTGCTATATTGCTATGTCATTGCTCAGTTGTTATTATGGTTTATCAGGGAGATCTTCTTGGTCAACTTGCATGAGTTATGCCACATGTCCAACGAATGGTGTATGCTTTGATAATATGGGGTTTTCTCTAAACACAATGAGGCAGTCTAGTAGATGGTACACACACACATGTACACCTTGCATGTACATGCACAGTCACATAATACACATCCAAATACACATTTATGCTGACATGCGTACATACACGGATTGTACATGCAGGTATGCACACACACACACACTCACACAAGAATAAACCTACTCATTATAGAAATTATCTGACAGTTGGCATCAGTGATAACTTCAGTAATGGAGACATTTCGATCCAGCACACTGTTCGATACCTTGAGACTCAAGATTTGTTGACTTTGAATTCACCTACTGTACTCTGTATATACCAGTTTTACAAACATTGTGTACATGTAGGCCGTGGGCTCCAGTTATTCGAAACCATTTTTGGTTTGTGCGTAGAAAGTGCAATTAAGATGCAGAACTTTTTAGGGTATGTTACAATTGTAGAATGGCTAAGCACATACAATGTGTGCAAGCTATTCAAAATTGTATGAGGAAGGTGAAGGCGGAGTATCACAACGTGATAGGCCTCTATCACCGGAAATCTGCGGTATTTGACGTCATACGACCACACCTACTAATTAAATCTTCACTCCCCTTCACCAGTGCGCATGCCCCAGCCCTTTCAGGCCTTTGAACCGAGCAATAAAGTTCTGGCAATTGTCTTAATAATAATATTAATTTTGTATATAATAATATAATAATTTGAAAGACAATCAGCATTATTATAATAATTGCAATATTAACAATGCATGAAAAATATAACAAGTTCCTTGGGATGGGGACCACTGAAGGTCTCAAGGGTGGGACGTTGTGATACTCCGCCTTCACCTTCCTCATACAATTTTGAATAGCTTGCACACATTGTATGTGCTTAGCCATTCTACAATTGCATATCAGAAGGTTCAGGCTCCTTATCACAACGTGACTTTGAAGCTGACAATACAGAGAGATTAAAACCCTGGCGAGGAGACTGAACCTGCCTATCTCTGAAATAAAACTTCTTGAAAACATTGGCTGTAGACCAATCAGCAGTGGATAAAATCTGCTGTGTTGTTACTCCTGCTAGTGAAGCAGCCGAAGTTGATGCTCCACGTGTGGAATGAGCTGAGAAAATGGATGTATCAATCCCTGAAGAGGCTAAAACTGATTTTAGCCACCGAGCAACAGAAGAGGACACCACTGGAGAATGTGGCTTCTTTATACTTAAAAAGAGTTGCTGTTGCTCAGACTTCACTCTGAAGGAAGTCGTGATTGCTTCATATCTTTGTAGACACTCTACTGGACACAGTAAATTGTCTGGGAAAGCATGAAACTCAATAGGAGTTGGTAAATTATCTGGACTGCTCTGCTTTGCCAACCCAGTGGGATAAAAAATTACTTTCTCATTAGAGAAAACCCGGTGACTAATGGAAAGTTTAGTCAGGTCTGAGGTTCGCGACGCTGAACACAACGCCAGTAGCATAGCCAACTTCCATGTAAGCTTCTGTAGGGGAAGAGACTGATTATCTCCCCAGCTTGCCAAATGGCTGAGTACTTGCTCAACAGACCAAAATGTGGTGTATTTTGCCTTTGGTGGCCGTAATTGAAAAGCTCCTTTTAGTATTCTACATACTAGAGGATGGCGACCAATGTCAAAACCCTCAATGGGTGCTAAAACTGAAGACAGGGCTGACCTGTAGCAATTAAGTGATCTATATTGCTTTCCCTGGTGAAATTGAAAAGTTATAAAATTTAGAATATCACTCAAAGAGGGAGAAATTGGATTGGTGCTCGACTGAATGCACCATTGCTCCCATACTCTCCAGGAAGAGTTGTAGTTTTTTGTTGTTGAGCCTCTCCATGAGGCGAGCAGGAGGGCAGTAGCCTCGTCTGAGATTCCTGCACTTTGGTACGATTGCCTGAGATGTACCATGCGACCAACTGATTGGCTCTTTTTGGAAGTGGAATTTTGAGACCCTGAGGGCTCATTAGCAGGTCTGGGGACAGAGGAAGTAGCCTCGGATTGTCCAGTAAGAGAGGAAACAGAGTTGGGTACCATGGCTGACCTGGCCATAATGGGGTGATTAGCACTATCGTTGCACCCTGCTGAAGGGTGTACTGTACACAACGACCAATTAGCCCCCATGGAGGGTTCGCATATCCCGTAGACCCTGTCCATGTCTGCTTGAATGCATCCACTGCCTCTGCTAGTGGGTCTGGTTTCCAGCTGAAAAAACGTGGAAGCTGCTTGGTAATCCTGGATGCAAACAAGTCCACCTGTAGAGGACCCCAAAGAGAATTGATCGCTTGGAATATCATTGGATCCAGCATCCAGTCGTGACGGTCCACAATTGACCTTGATAGTAGGTCTGCTCCCACATTCTGCTTCCCTGGGATGTGGGATGCAACTATGATTAAATGTCGCTGAAGACACCAATCCCACAGGTTCTTTGTCATGGCGCAGAGCCTCGATGATTTCGTTCCTCCCATATGATTGACATACGCTACAGCCGTGGTGTTGTCCATGCGCACATGGACTACCAGGTCTCGTTTGTCCTTGGCAAAGGCTTGAATCGCATATGTAGCTCCCAGCAGCTCCAGACAGTTTATGTGGAGTGCTTTCTCCTCGACCGTCCAGGGACCCCCTATCCGCTCCTCCTGACATACTGCCCCCCAACCCATCAGAGATGCATCTGTCTCTATCAGGAGGGATGGTTGATCTCTCACCAGGGGTTGTCCATTTACCAGACTCAGATTCTGAATCCACCATGACAGGTCGTCTTTTGCTTCCTGAGAGAGAGGAAGAATCACATCGTACCCTCCTTTCTTGAGGGCTTGATGCTTCAGAAGCTGAAGGCCTCTGTAATGGAGGGGGGCTGGGAGGATTGCTGGAAGGGTTGAGGAGAAAACTCCTATCAGGTGGGCTAGCTGTCTCGCTGATGCTTGCTGAGCCTCCAGGAGCTTCTGAGCCTCCTGAACTGCTTGACTGATCTTGTCTTTTGGCAGTCTGATCTGCATATTCATTGTGTCGATTAGAAAACCGAGAAATATTAGACTTTGGGTGGGTTCCAATTCCGACTTGTTGTAGTTGATGAGGAAACCCAGGTTCTCTAATAAATCCAGGACCATTGATCTCCATTTGAGGAGCTCCTCTTTGGTCTGAGCTAGAATTAGCATATCGTCCAAATAGACGACCATCCGTATTCCTAGCGATCTGAGGTAAGTAATAGCTGGTTTCATTACTTTTGTAAATATTCGGGGAGCACTGGAGAGACCAAAAGGAAGACAAGTGAACTGGAAGATCTTGTGCATCCACCTGAAACTCAAAAAACTTCCAATGGGAAGGATGTATAGGGATTGAAAAATAGGCATCTTTGAGATCTAATTTGATCATGAAATCCCCCGGAAGAACAATATCCCTCAGGGATTGTATACCCTCCATCTTGAAATGGATATGGGGGATAAACCTGTTCAAACCTTTCAGGTTTATTATAGGACGGCGTTCGCCACCCTTTTTGGGGACAGTGAAAATTGTGGAGAAAAAATTCTCGGGGTGATATGATGCTGGGATTATTGCACCTTTGTCCAGGAGAGATTGGATCTCCTGTGATATGAAAATCTCCTCCTCCTTGCTCATTACAGATCTTGGGATTCCTCTCTGATAAGGATCCGTACTGAATGATATCTTGAGCCCCTGGATACAATTCAGGACCCATGTGTCCTGAGTTAGTTTCTTCCAGTTCTCCACAAAGAGGCGGAGTCTGCCCGCTAGAACTGGATGTGGAATTGAGATGGGTGGAAATGGGACGGAACAAGGGGTGTGTAGGTTTAGAGGTCTTAGTGTTGCCTTTACCCAGTCTGGGACTGGATCGTGTGTAACTACCTGTATTTGATTGCTGATTAAATTGCCCGCACCTTCTGAGGGTGGGGCGGAGTCTATCTTTAGGCTTTTGCAAGGTGGGAGATCCCCTAATCCCTTTTGGGTGGGGCTGATTGACCTTTTTGTTGGAAGCTGAACCTTGGCTTTTTGAACTGTCCGGTTTTGTACCGGCCTTGTTGAGTGAACCCTTGGTTTTCTCGACGCCCAAACCGGTTCCTTTTTTGAGTGCCGCCTTTCTGAAAAGGCTGTTTGACTGATCTCAAGGTTTTTAGCGCATCATGTCGCTTTTTAACTCGCTCAACTACGTCCTCACCGAAGAGGACATCCGCCTGTTTAAATTCCTCGTCAGCCATGTGAGCTAAATCCTTATGGATGCCCACCAGGACCTTGCGACGTCTCTCCTTGGTTAAGCGGGAAAAAATGTTACCCATCAATTTCAAGGAGCATTTAACGGCGGAAGACGTATCCTCCACTGAAGGTTGGATACCTGAGGCTTGCTCATTTAGCAAGTTTAGCAGAGGGGCATAAGCATCCAAACACAGGGCTTGCATTTTTTGCAACCACCCATCATGTGAGCTAACTGATTTGCCCACCAGCAGTTTCATCGTCATATCTAGCTTAGGAGGTCTGAGCTCCGAGACGTTTGGGAGTGGATATTTCTCCAGAGCCTTCTTCCTTTGTTGATTTGTAAGCGGTGACTGAACACACTGCTTGACAAAGGATTTTAGGCCTTCATCGATTGAACCTTGGCCTGGCTCTAACTCAATGTCCCAATCAGGATGCAGGGATAGTGTATCCCCATCTTCCCCCTCCCCCTCCTCCTCCCCTGCTTCACTTGTAACTGAAGCAGCCATTGATGATGAGCTACCAGAGTCTGATCTCAGAGCTCGACTAGTGGAAGGTTGAGATTGATCAGGAGGCCCCAGTCGATCAAAGGGGGACCCAAACCTTGAGGGATTTGGCCTAGCAAACTGCCCTTGATGAGGGCCTGACCAGGCATACTGATCTGGGGAAGGGAGGAAAGGTGCCATACCATACCCGGGTTGCTGCATTTGAGCATGCGCGGGGATCGGGCCACCGAAGCCCCGCCCCATCATGTGATATGGATGACCACGAGGCTGCATGGCGGGCTGACCGCCAAATAGCTGGTCTTGAGAGGGGACTAGGCCCTGGGCCTGTAGGGCACCAACAACCTGGTCCGCTAGTGCAGATCCCAAAACATTCATGGCCTCTTTAGAGGCTATTAGGGAATTAGCTAAAACACTCGCACTAACCTCATCCTGATCGCTCTCATTGCCGCTCCCGGCTCCCGAGTGCGTAGGACTGGTCATTGCTGTCTGACCCTGAAAGGAAGGTAAGCACGCCAACTGCCGTTCAAATAGTCCACAATAGAGTAGTTCTGACGTCTATCTGGTGCGAGAAAACAACGAGCACCAAAAAATCAAATCAACTCGAACGGTGAAAAAGGCCTGGAAGGGCTGGGGCATGCGCACTGGTGAAGGGGAGTGAAGATTTAATTAGTAGGTGTGGTCGTATGACGTCAAATACCGCAGATTTCCGGTGATAGAGGCCTATCACGTTGTGATAAGGAGCCTGAACCTTCTGATATGCAATAATTATTATAAAAATAATATACTTGTATATTATACCCTTCATGCTGTAGGAATTGTGGGTCAGTATTATACACCATGTGTGTAATAATCATGAGTGGGCTACAGGAAATGTATGCACGATCCTATTCAGCAACCTACAGATGGCAAGGTCTGGCTGGTTGAGCAACAAGTCTCCAGCTGCTGAGTGTCTTAGGGAAATAATTTTCGATGCTAGATGGCTGAATCCTTGCCATATTATGTAAAGAACAGACACATAGGAGGACTTGAGGTACGATACATTATAGGAAGTATTTATTCTTGCTCTGTACTTATCAGTCTACTACATGCACATACACACACAGTCTTTCCACAATTAAATTTTAATATTGAGTTATGCTCCAAAGAGGATCGGCTACAAGCACGATGCATATGTGGCTAGAGTTCAGCTTGCATTTATCTATCACAACTTTCAAGGAAGTGGGGATGTCACACTTCTCAATGGCATGTGGACAAATGTGTGGAGTGTTGACTATGGGTGTGAAGAGTGCTGTATCAAAGACTCTATTTCCTAATATCGCCTCCTGCCCTGCTCTCCCCACAGAATTACTTCTTGAGCAACATGTTTCCAAAAAGATTATGGAACATGCACAAATATAAGTACAATACTGGTGTGTACTGTTGGTTGATGGAGTGGTATACAATGATCAAGAGTGTATGAATGGTTTATTAGAGTACATTCAATAGTTATCAACTTTGTTGGTGGATGGATTATGATTATCTATTTACAAAGCTTCATGGTATCCAGTGTATACACCATCCGGCTCAGGGTAGTGAGATCGAATTGCCCATTTGATGCATGATCATTTTTCTCTTTCAATATCCTAGCCATGAAACCATAAAATGTAATGACAGTAGGCAGTATTTCGAAACTTGGAGTTATTGAAAATCCTAGGCATGTTGTGCCATGGAATCACAATTATTAAAGTTTATCAAAGCTATTTCCAAAGTCTGCTGGTCCAGACAGAGGTGATAAAAATGCACATTTTCATGATTTTTACAACAGTACACGATCCAGAGGATCTTCGGTGCTTGGGTTTGTGGAGATGTGGACTGTTTTCCTGAAATTACTGTCCATATGTGTGGATATTTTGTGGCTCCAGTACAGCAACTAGCTCTTCCTTTGAGCAGGAAGAGCAAAATCTTTCATACCAGCAGAACTTGTGTCATGGGAATCAGTAGGTGTGCTGGGAGACTACATTTTTATATGTTGTCGGGTCACATTCGCACTTTCCTGGTACACATGGTATCCAAGCATAGATCCAAGTAATTCAATAATAAAAAATCAAGCATTAGAGTCCAGAATCCAGAACAGAGAATTCAAGTCCAGCAATTAATAGTACTACCCGTGCAAAAGTTAGTACAGTGCAATGCACATGTACACCATGTGACAAGGGTGTTCTACCCTAGTCTTGGCCCTATGCTGCAGGATTAGCAAACAAAATAGCCTGTTATATTGTCAATCCTGAGGATTTGACCCCCTATACACCATTAACTAGCTCACTCTCCCATTGGACGCAATTAAATTTCCCCTGTGGACCAATTAAAACTCGAAAAGTACCCTGAGACACCCTAATGAAGTAATCCTGCATCCCCAAGACATATCAAATTTTCCTCGGTATCCTCATATCTGGTTGAGCAAGAACAATGTACCTATCCCCTCAGACACCTAAATTCCGAGCATACATGTACTACTACTTAGACAAGTCAATTTTCAACATGTTACCCTTAGCATCAATCCATATGGTGTTTTTACCCCATAGGGATCGCTCAAATACCCATCAAGATGCAATTATGTTCCTCAGGTGGTGTAGCATCATCAAAATTAATGGAATAGCTACCCGGTGAGCAGAGTCCAGTAGAACCGTAGAATTTATAGGCCTTGCACCATCACCTCGAGGGAGCCTACAACTTTTGATGCTGATGCACCAGGTGATGTGCCCTGAGTGGACAAAAATTTACGAGATATACACCCAGAAGCCATATCATGACATTCAGAACCCACGTATAAACCTCGCTTCGCTAGGAATAAACCAGTGCAACATTGAAACTTGGATATTGATCTGATCTGCCACTTTCCCTTCCTCATTATGCTCGTGAATAGTCTTACCATGCACCTATCAATGTAATTCCCTCTTGGGTACTGTAGGGGGCAAGGTGGGGATTTGACTAATTAATTCATCAATTTCCCGAAGGTGGAGCCAGCGCTAGCCTAGTCGATCTGTCAAATCCCCCTTCAGGGTAGGGAGGTTTGACAAAATTATGCATGTCAAATCCCCCCCGTCTGGGGCTCTGGTTTCTATGTCAATTAGTGGGGCATTACATTGATAGGTGCACTGGCAGGATCTCCGAAGAGTGCCTTGAGGCTCTATCCAAGTCCCACTGTCTTGCGGTGGCAAATTATACTCAGTTTCTATCCTTTAGATCAAGATTTCATTGTTTCTTGGGTCATGCAGTCTGACTGGTCCTGTTACAGACAAATAACGATTAAAAAACCATATCAACTCCATCCTAGAATGGATATCATATTATTATATTATATCAAGAGTGCATAATAACCCAAACCCCTCTCTCTTTTATGTTGCATTATATCCCATGGCCCCAAGCTACTATCCATCTCTGGTGCACCAGATCTAGATCTATAGGTAGACGGCATGTCAATGATCCATTCACCTTGAGGTTGAAGGCTATCAAATCCTACCATAGCTCACGCTGTATGAAGGAGGTTAATTCAATACGAAGAGTTCGTACATATGCATTCGATCACAACTTCTTTACAAGCAACCAGCTAACATTGAGGCAGACCCATGCACACACACTGAGCATTCAGTACGGTAGCCATAGCTATTATCTATAGATGCTGTAATCCATGAACATGCATGCCGAGGATTAAACAAACATGATTTCTAGGACCTGCAGGATGCGGAAAGAGTGTTGAACTACATTGTGCCAGGTAAAGCCTATACCTCATAAAACTTCTAAAGATGACAGTGGATGTTTTTTTTTCAGAGAACTTAAAAAAGGCACTGTGTCATACCAGAAGACTTAATTTATTCTTAATTATTGCAATTGTAGTAGATACAAGAAGCGATGCAAGGTGCAGTCCACTGCCTGCAATAACATCAACACCACTTCCAGTTGCAATCTATATGCGTGCTGTACTAACCGGTATAATAGCCAAGCAGGCCTGTTGAAACGCGTGGCGCTTGCGCCGCTCGCTCGAGCTCGAGCGAGAATGATGCATCTCTATGGCCCCTAGGCCCTGGCAACCTTGTTTGCGCACACGACACAACAATTCTGACCAATCGTGAGTTTTCTGAACTTGTAGGAGAGCGCATTTTATGCCGTCCAGGTTAGGACACGGACTATATTATAAGAAAATTGATCGTCTGAAAACAATTTTTCGTTGCATATTATAAGGCCACACAGGTCATCATTTGTGTATAGTATTATACAGAATCAAACCATGTATGCATAAAACAATGATATTCACGAACTTGTAATTGGTTGCTAGGCAACACCAAGCAATGAATAATAAACTTCAATACTTGGGCTAGCATGTGGACTATGGTTGCTAATTTATACTACTACTAACTCCCCATGCATGTGTGCACTAGTGCCAGCTTCACCTGGCTTCCAGGAATGCAGCAGTGAACAGGTTGGTATGAGAAACTTGCAGTAACATACTGTAAATCATGAATATTTCATGTGATAAATTTTCATGTTAAATCACTCATGGTAAAATCAAGCTACCTAGCGAGGCCTACCGTAGCTATACCTCGCCATTTGCCTGTTCATGGATCGGTAGTAACTTGGTCTTGATCTTGGAGACAATGCAGCTCTGCCTTCGGTCCAAGTAAGTTTGAAATCGAGCAGCCCGTTCTTTTTAGAGCGTGGCCGAGTAAACTGGCCGCACGATAGGCTTTTCCGAGGAGTCTAGTCTCTCTCTGGGGCACACAGCATGGAAAGAGGTCCTTCGCTAGTTGTTTATGCAACAAATTAGTTATTACACGGGCTTCTCTCGTGCCACACGGCAGATATTGGCACAGTAGCTCCGTAAAGCACTCGGGCCTGCGGCCCTCGTGCTTTACGTCACTACTGTGCCAATATCTGCTGTGTGGCACTCGAGCCCGTGTAATAACTAATACATACAGTTAGACTCGGAAGTACACTTACTTAATTATACTGGTAAATCACAAAATTGAATTATATTATAAAGTCTACAAGTATGTTTAATGTCACAATCATGGGATAATAGGGCTAGCATGCATGATCATTTGTTAACAGTACATGCCTGGGCAAGATTGATCATTAGTACCATGCATGCGCATGCGCAGATGGAAGCGGATGCAGAGGCCACACCTCTTGGCAAAGCAAGCAGCTCCAACTAAGTGTGCAATGGTAACGTTCTCACTCTGCTCGAATGTTGCTACCGGACCTCGCCTCTCGCTTTGCTCGAGTCTCAGTGGCTAGCGCCAGTGCCTGCTTAGCAGGCCTTTCGAAAC
This sequence comes from Cliona cf. orientalis, assembly GCA_963930775.1. NCBI lineage: Eukaryota > Metazoa > Porifera > Demospongiae > Clionaida > Clionaidae > Cliona > Cliona cf. orientalis. Next base: position 34,313,515 of record OZ005689.1, on the reverse strand, counting down.
GCGCGGCGCTTTCACACTGATCGTTCGACAACGCGTCTCTAGCCGTAGCCATGGCCCGAGGCATTAACGCCACTCTTCTTTGTGCACACGACCCTACAGTTCTGATCAATCCTGAGCCTTGTAGTGCAGCTTGTTCATAGCAACCGGGCGCATCCAAGACGCGTATCCAAGCCCTCATGTAATGACACCGACTATATAAGAAAAATGACCGTCTGAAAAATATTTTTCGTTGTATATATATAATTATACGTATAATGTGTATTATAAAGTGCAAAATAGCCATAGTATAACATAAGAGAAATATAACTAGTATAAATAGCCATTGCTGCACAGCTCTCAGATCCTACTTGTAACAAATACAGTGATCTGATTGGTTAAACTGTAGTATCTATCCTTCATAAAATACCTTGTAAGCCCCATAAAAAATTGGTAAATTTTGTTTGCCTATGGCTAGTTTATTGCTAAGCAATTATTTATATACAAAGCTTTTGGGCATTGTTGCTAGGATTTAAATTAGTTAGACACTGTTTAGTCGGTTTCTACGTAATTTAGAAGACCTCAGGGCTCAGTACGTAGAACCCTTGCTTCGCTCAGGATTCTACATAGAGCCCTTCGGTCTTCTAAATCACGTAGAAACCTCCTAAACAGTGTCTAACTATTATTATTTAGATGCTGTTACCATAGTAACAAATATACCTGGTATATGTTACTATGGTAATGTCAGTAAGATAGTAGAGCATCCATATAATTTCACTTTCATTATCGACAAACACAAGTATGTTTAATGTAACAATCATGAGATAATGTGGTTAGTATGCGTGATCATCTATTAACAGTACATGCTCACACAAAACATAAGAGATGTAGTTCATGCACAAACAGTATCCTGCATGGGCAGATTGCCAATTAGTACCATGCGCATGCGCAGATGGAAGCAGTTGCAGAGGCCACACCCCGCATAGCAACTAAGTGTATGCGTGCAATAACATCATACACTCCTGATTTAGTAAGTATCACTATATTTTTATATTGATCCATGTATTGATTTTCCATTCCTGCATGTACGTGTGTGCATGGCTACTCAAAAAGTAAGCATAGGGATGTATAGTGGATATGATACGGTATCCCTACAAATCATGTTTGTGAATTTTTGGCACTGCCATCCCTACTTCACCCTTCGATTTTATTCAATTTTTTTATACTTGTTACTGTTCAGGGTTTCATCCAGAAAAAAAATTTTGGGGGAGAAGTGGGCGTGGCAGTTTCATGCACCGTGACCCCTCCCCCAATTAAGAATTAATGATTGTGTTTTTTATGTCACTGAGGTATTGCATAGTTTTTTCTAGTGCTCTTAAATAATTGAGTCATGAAGTAGGATACTATACTGATCACTTGCAATGCGACGCAAAAATGTACATGCTCCCCTTCCCACACCATGCATGCACCTCTCTCTTTCTCTCTCTCTCTCTCTTTCTTTCACTCTCTCTCTCTCTCTCTCCTTTTCCTCTTTTCCTCTTTCTCTCTTTTTGGGGGGGGGGAAGCTTCCCCCCCACCCCCCCCCCCCCCCCACTGGATGAAACCCTGCTGTTCTATTTTTAGTTCATGCATGATTTTGATCAAATTGAATGCCATTTAGCTGACTAATCTCGTGGGGACAGAGGCTGGGCATGAGACTCACCATAGTGACCAGATATTATGGTTTGCCAGCTACAACTACAAAAAATTTTTCTGGACCTAGCTACATCCAACCATGCTCTAACAATATTAAATACATAGTTATTACAAAGCAGGTATATCACTGATTCAGCATATTTGTGCAATCCTAGCCTTTGAGTCAGGCAGCTATGGTACCCCAAACACACCGTGAGTTTAAATTTGAATACTCCTGTAAGTTCAAATACCAAGCAGTCTTTTCATAGCTAGCTAGAACGTCTTCTTTGGATTACACACTATTGAACACGCATCAGTGGGATTCCCGAGACAACTCAGGTAACCGATCGAAGCCACGCCCCCCATTATCTCGATCCTGAAGCTGGCTAGACCAGCAAACTTGAAAGATTAGAAGGCTGTTTTGAACCAAGTAGCGACGAAAACCTTCCATTTCAGGAGCATATTTTATAGGCCAGTAAGTTTACTTATGGTAGTAGCCACCATAATCGACAGTTCACTGAGCTGATCAGCTGAGTGCTTGAGCAGGTCACAAGGTTTTACCATGGCAACACTGTATGAGCATGCGCATTATATGACAAAATGGCTAATAAGACACACCCACTCGCAAAATGCCCCGTACACACCCACAATTATATCGCTGTCCTGATAACACAAAACGAGCATGCAACAGACGTGCGCGCTCCAATATGGAGTGGATTTATACTCGAACTAAGGTGAGCAGTCATGGTAGTCTTGAGTTAGCCCAGGAAAACAGAAAGAAAGAAAGAAAGAAAAAAGAAAGATTGACAAAATTAATGGCTATGTTTTGAATATCTGCATGGTTCTGGCATATACAATTGAGTTGAATGATCTTGGTCTTGTTAGAATTTGCCGTCGATTCTGATTTTGATACTTAGAAATTTCACAAAGTTAGCTATTTTGAGATATTTGGATGTTTGTAATGTATTATATATATGAAGTATCCATGCCATCCCTACTCATCGAGTCTACCAACTCTGTAACAAAACCCACAACCATGCTACGGTCTAGTAGTCAGCTGAGTGTCTTTCAAGTGTCAAATGCGTGCACCGGTTCAAATCCTGCCTGGACCAACTTTGTTTTTCACTCCAGTGATACTGGGGAAGATTATCCACATTTATACAGGTATTTATAAAATTCAAGTGGGGTAAAGCACATTATCGTTTGCAAAAACCACAGTTACCGCAGTATCAACGGTACTCATACTACATGCTGATCAATAACAAATCAGCTAATAAAAACAGCTACTGTAGTAATGAACACCATTGGTGCTAAACCCTTGGTACTGTGCGATTTATTGTAGTAAGAAATGAAGCAGCAAGTGCACTAAGCAGATTGCATGTCATATTAAGAATTAATGGATAAAGGTCAAGCAAGGGTCATTCATATTATTATGATTTAACCTAACTATTCGACTTATTTTCATTCTCTCCTTAACCCGACACACACACACCCAAAGTGAGTAAGCTGTCATACAGCCAGAAATATTGGTGGTCTTTAAATTTGGCGGATTGGTCCCAAATAGATGCAGGTTTTTAAGCACACCTAGAAAATAAGTGCATACCTTTTTCTACTAGGAAATAGGCACACAAGCCATATAGATTGCCTAGAGCTATATATAAGTTGCTTGGCTTTTTCTTGGTAGCCATTTCTACCTACATGGGTTTCTTGAAGTTTTGACCCCATGTGCACGCGAGCTCTGCACATTGTTGGCGACCCTTACCCACCCATACGTGGGGCGTGGCCAATTTAGCATTGAGTTTTTAGTGCATCTAGGATTTAAACGCATACTTTCTTGTTGATTTTGCAATTATGGGTACGGTGACCTGGTATTTGCAGCTACAGTTATATCTATACTTGAATTGTCTGTATTGTAGTTTATTGATGCGGTTGCAGTGCCCATGGGTGTACAGTCTGGATTCCCACTTGTGGGCGTGGTGTCGAGTACAAGTTAACGAGAGCGCCACATCAAGTGAAAAAGCCAAAAGAATGTGATATAAAACAAGCACTAGAGTAGAATGCTACTGTGCTTTGCAGGTCAGTTGTCTAGGAAAGTTAGGGAATGGCACCTGTCTCTGTCACTATATAAACTGAAAGCCTTTGTGCCTTGTAGTATAACTGAATTAAGCACTTGCGAGCCACTGCCTATTTACCCTTTCCACTGGACAACTGACTTGCAAAGCACAGTATCACAATCAAGCACTAAAGTGCAAAACCCTCGGCGGTGTAGTCGTATAAACAAAGATTTGAAGAGGTCCCGCTAAACCCTTGGAAAACGGGAGTAAAGAATTTGACACAAAATTGGGTAAAAAGGTCAACATAAATACTATAGCGCGACTAGCACATGGCATGCATGCATGAATACTGGAAAGTGATGGGCTGGGTGTGCGTCACACGCTGGGATGGGGCAGTGCTTGAAATATAACTTGTGCAAAACCTTGAATAACGTTTAAACCTACTTTGTGGACAGTAGCTAGAGTGTAGACAGACGGACAAACAGACTACTGTAACCCTCGCTGCGCATGCGCCAATTGTTAAATATGCCTCAGTTACGTCTCAGCACCCAGTACCTGTACCCAAACCAGTAAACTGGTGTCCTAGCTGTAGTAACTATACTCAGTAATCTGTAATTACGTAACAAGTACATACATGTACATGTACTACCCAGTGCCTGCTGGAGATGGTATACAATCTTGTCAGATCTGTGGCAACTCAACTGTTACTAAGGGAAGGTAGTAACTCTGATCAACCACGAATATAACATTCTTCAGTAACAAAATACATCAGCTGACGTTTCAACACACAATCACATGTACACAGTAGATGAGCACTTTAAACATTATACTGAATAAGAACTTATGGCTTGTGCTTTAAACAGGAGTTTATACCGTAGGACGGGTTTTAATTGCGTAGTTTAATAATTGCGTTCTAGTAAAGTCAGGCCAAATTGCGAATCCAAAAACTGTGATGGACGACCCTGTACCGTACTGCAGCTGTACATGCATATTTACGTTTGTGAATCCATTAATTGAGAAACATAGAAAAACTCGCTATTCGCAATTAATAGATACTCGCAATTAATACCCAACCTACAGTAAGCTATAATACAATGTGACAGATGATCCATACACATAGTACCGTAGAATCCCGCGATAACGCCCCCCCCTTTGTGCATGCTAGGATTAGACAAAAGTGGGGAGGGGCTTATACGCGGGATCCTTACATTTCCGTGTGACAACCATTACCGACTGTCGAATGCCACGTGGGCGTGCGATCTCTGTACTTTCTGACTGTTTGGTGGGCAGAACTCGAGAAAAACGACCAAGTAAGGCATAATATGACACAAATAGCTAGTTTGCTAGCTGTAGCTACTGTTTTTGTTGATTTATGGGCTCCATTTTACAGTCAGGGAGGGGGGGCTTATACGCGAGACAAAAGTACCTGTGCAGGAACTTGAGCTAAAAATGGAGGGGGGGGGGCTTATGCGCGGCGTAATCGTGGGATTCTATAGTATTATATACATGTAGGTAGGGTGGAGGTAATGGCTAGTTGTACGGGCTTCTTATCTTCTATTGCAAAGCTGAACACTCTCGATAGAAGCATTTTAAGAAGATTACTGAACTTTACACATTGTACCCCTTTACACTGCTGTAAAAAATCTACAGGTCATTTTATATTGGTGTGTACAAACAGACAGACTACTGTAACTCTCACAAAATGTGTGCTGGACATCCTTAGGCTAGCAACATGTAACAACTGTAAATCACGATGGTGTCTAGTTAACATGAAGGAGTATGAGCAAGAACAATCAGCAGTACACTTAGCACTTCAAATACATGGAGTAATATCTGAAGCCCCAGGCAACACCATCATCGAGGAGGTGATACTGCAATGTTGCCCTCCCACCCTTCCACCCTCTCATACTCCCTCAATTTGTCTACACTGTAAATGCTCCATTCCAAAAGGACATGCAATACACTGGAGCACTCATGCAGTAAGCACACAAAGCAGACAAAGAAAGAACATGAGCAACACCTGACCACACCTGGAGACACTGGTTAATCATGGCCTTCACATGCTTTGCATTTCCAAGGGACCTCTGAATCACCAAACACATCATCAGGAATGTCCATACAGTGTTGGTGATACCATATCTTACATTCATCACACTCAGCCATTTTATCACCTCTCTCCTCAGGCAAGCGACAGGAGCAATGAAGGCCAACTGTCTGAGTAGACTTTACACCAGTGCTCCTCCGCTCACCAACTATTGGAAATCGTGAGAGGCTACACTTCTCAAGACAGTTGGCTAAGTGTTGTCTAATGGCTTTGTGATTGAACTTAACCTTGCAGGGATCTGATCCACTGCAAATGTCATATGCAAATGCTATAGCAAGCACACCACAGTCAGAGCCATTTGACTGTCTGCCAACATCCATCATCTTGACCACCAACTGTGAGGCAGAGCTAAATATCAGACTGGCAATTACATGTAGAGTGCCAGTGGAAACAGAAGGGTACATGCTGTCATACACTTTAACTTCTCCTTCACCACAACCAATGTTAGAAACAGCACACCAGTGATTGTTTCGAACATTGATTACCTGTACAAATTCTCCTCTATGAACTTGAAAGGTAAGAGTTTGCTGAAAAATAGGATTTTGTAAGCCAGATACGTGAGGAAATTGTTGCAAAATGAGCAGCTGAGCAGCTTCAATAACTCTGTCAGAGAGCCAACCTGAAGGTGACAGTACTTCCTCTCTGTTGGTCGAGGTCAGAGTGTACAGGGGATTGCACAGCCAATTCTTACTACTTGCAGCCACTGCATCAGAATCATCATCCTGAGTGAGGTCTATGACAGTGTTATTAACTTTGTCTACAGCACACTCACATTTTTCTAAACAGTTGGGGTCACTGGCAACGTCTTGAAGTGAGACTTTGGCACCAGTTCTCCAACCTTCCAGCGACAAAGACCAGTCACTCTTGCACGTGCTTAATTCCTGCATGACATAGCTACGGTTGAGTACACCCTTGTGGCAGTAAAGCTGGTACTTTTTACCCACTACAAGGACCACACGGCAAGGAACATGGTGTTTATCCAACCTGTCAGTATGAACACATACTTTATCTCCAACCTTATAGGAAGTACTAGACCTCTGCTTTTTAGCAGAGGGGAGTTGGTCTCCACTGACAATTTCTCTCTTACCAAGCACATTTGAGCTTGGGTTAGTGCCAATAACATCAGATCCACCAGCAGTGTCAGTAGGTGGTGGAATAGGATCAGCAGAAGGACCACTAGGGAAGAGGACACGACCAGTGTGGTAGCGATTCCTGGAGCTCATGGGACAGTCTTTCTTGTGTGCCCTGCCACCAGCACCACAGGTACACAGGTCACCAGTGAAGATATTATCTTCAAAACAGCAATCACTGTCAGATGAAGGTATGAAGTCATCAGTGGAGAATTCTTCATCAGATAATGTATCAATGTTTGCTGACTTCGTGTCATCTTCATGGTGGGACGACTTATTTTTTAACTGCTTATTGAACGGGCAATCGTTGTGGTTAGAGCGCAGGTGAGTAGTAGATCCACAAGCTTTGCACTTCCCACCAGCTGAACCTTTTTTCCTTGATACCTTAGGTTTAAGCTCAAGATCATCTTCATCGTCACCACTATCATGATCACCATAAGTGTCATGGCCGTGTTTGTACGACCACGCCTTACGGCGCTGAGCATCCTTGGTTCTTTCCACTTTCAACTGTATTCTTCTTTTCCTAAACTTCTCAGTTTGTCGACTTTCCGGCACTTGCTTCCTGGCTTTATTGAATTCTTCCAGTGCCTGATGAACACCATCAAAGACAGGTAGCTTCATGTGCCTAAACAGCTCAATCACCCAGTGATACTGCGGTCCACGCCTCTGGTACATGTAGGTCATGTTTGACTGAAGCAATGCAAGCTCCGTTGATACTACATAGTGAAGCCTCTCCAAGTGGATATGCTTTGCTCTAAACCGAATGAAGACAGTATGAGAAGCTTCCAACCAGTTGGAGTGACCCTTTTTAAAAATGGGATGGATAAGCTGTTTAGACACTGATGCTCTATCATGGCACTCTATTTCATAAGCAAGAGCATGGAAAGGACAAGAAAGTGAACACCTGGTGTGATAATCTTTACCTTGGCACTGAAGCCACTCATTGTCCTCACACTTGCCACAACTACAAACACGCAATGAATGAAAGTCACACATTCCTCCATCCCATGTGTGCTCATCACGAGCATGTCGTGGCAATGCCTTAGCCTTGTCAGCAAACTCCTCAGCTGACTCACTCATGGACAGGATCAAGGAGAAGTTATTTCGTGCTCTCTCAATAAATCCCTTTGACAGGCAACCACAGCCAGCTTGGTGCCTCTTACAATGACAAACCACTTCATCCACAAGAGGAAATCGCTCACGGTAAACCCGCTTCAATCTGGCACTAAAACTTTTCTTTACTGCAAAGTTTTCAAGACGCTTTTTGTGTGCCCGTGCAGCGTGTCCAGCACATATCATCACCTCAGCATTGGGGAAGTGGTCTGTCACTGCATTGGCAGAAGAGGAATCAGCATCCTGCCACTGAACAGCTATGTTCATGCCCTCCTCTTTGGCTTGTTTGAAAGTCAGGCGGGCTGCGTACCCTTCTGCACCTTTAGAGGTCCCTTGGTACAGCTCTTCTTTAATTACTCTATCCCTGCCTTTCTGGCAAAGATGCTTGCGGTAAAGAAGAGCTCCATTGTAGTAATTGCGAATACTAAAAGTAGCATTCTTGCTGTGATGACCTCTAGTCATCCACGTGCCATCTGCTGATGTTACAGCACGACTCCATGAACCAAGTTCCCTTTAATCCATGGATTTCATTTCCAGCTTTGCTTCATCACACATTCGATCAACCATCATTTTCACTACAGGATACATTTTCTCTATGGTTGATTGAAATGTGGGCCATGAAACAGCATCGATTCCAAGTACATGTTTCAGTACCTTGTAATAGGTCATGTGGGTGCAACCGGCAACAATAAAAGCCACCTGAACAGCAGTGCTAATATCACAGCTTCTGCCAAGCTCAAACTTAGTGCATGTTTCAAATGTGGCTGTCTTACAAACACAACCATTACATGTGTATTTTATAGAAATAGCACCTCCAAGGCCAGCACTCCTCACATGTTCTGGAACAAGGATACCCTTACAGCTGGGTGTGGTACAGGCACGTATCTGATTAAGTTGCTTCACAAATGAGTCTAATTGGGATAGGTCCATGAAGCACACTTTCAAAGGAATACCCGTACATGTACTATTCAGTAATTTCTTCCTAACTACCTGATCCGGAGTAGGAATATACAATGAATCATCCGCAGACACAGTAGCAAATGATTCATCCAATTCTGATGAAAATTGTTCATCACAGCAAGGACTATCCTCCTACAAAATGCAACAAGACTATTACTAGCAAAGCTAACTAGAATACCGTAAACGTGGGTTTTTAAGTGCATGCGCCTATTGCAAAATCACAGATAAGCCGCTTACTGCATTGTATATAGCTCTAGGCTATCTAGATGGCTAGTGCGCCTATTTCCTAGTAGTTAAATCAGGAAGGAAGTATGCGCTTATTTCTAAATATGCGCTTAATTCTTAGGTGCACTTAAAAACCCGCATTTACGGTATGCCATGGAGCACACTACCTGAAACTGTATATACAAGTAGTACTATTACCAATGGATACTGTCATCAAGGAGAATCAAGAGGAAGTAAGGATTGTATTGTACTCGATAATCATTCCCACAAAATTAATGCTTTCCATTAGTTCAAATGTGGAACACTAGCCAAAAGCTGAAAGCACCAAAGATCCTAACACTGCACTTTAAAATTTCAAGATATGCACGGATACCAGGGCATAATATGGGGTGAGTCTGACCTCGCCTTGTGATCAACAGTGATCATTGATCGTGAGCAGGCTATGGTAGCTATGTCAAAATTAATGATACAAATTCACGGCACTAGATGTTTATACATTAGGGATAGCTATTAATGAATTTTTTTGCAAATTAGGTCGAAATCGCAATATTTAATACCCACAAATTTTTAGGTCACGCCCATTTTAATTAAGCCGTGCACACAGCTTTAGCACTGCATCCTAGCCCTAGCAGGCACTCCAACAAGTGCAAAACCTGCTAGTCTGAAGTGTGGTTTTACTACTTGTACAGAAGTTGACTACTACAACCACCAATCTCTTAGCTCAATGCATCTGTACAGACACAAGTATAAAATGAACACCATTGGTGCTAAACCCTCAGAGCTGTGAGATATTTAAATGAAGCAGCAAGTGCACTGAGCAGATTGCATTTATTAATGCAAGTTTCTCATACCACATCAATAGTGCAAGAAGTAGCAACCAGAATTCACGCATGCGCACATTGCATGTGATTGCGTAATACACAACAGTATCATGTGTGCCATACAGTTGTTAGTGCATGCTGTGTCAGCAGTGTGCATAATAAACCCATAGGTATTGTTGAACATGTCCAAATGTCCAGGTAGGCTTACAGTGATACTAGATTGGAATTTCATAGTAATGGCTTCCGCCACGGACTTTCAAGTCTATACTTCTTTTAATATTTCTGCTAAATGATATATAGAGGTCTTTGTTTATCCACCACCTTACAACAATGTCCAAATTACGGTCGATGAGTGTTTTGTAAAACAGTCAGAGATGGTAGTATTGTAGTGAGCGCATGCCTTGTCTACCTTGAAATGTTAGCTCAGGTCCATAGAGGCCCTGCATAAGGCCTGATACCCTGAACTTCGCCATACCATCCCACAAACTACTATTTCCTGAGTGAGTGGTGGGATCTAGATCCTGCAAGTCCAGAAAGATGTCTCCGCTTGATCACGCATCACTGGGATTATTGAGACATAGCTGCAAATAACCAGTGCCAATCTGCTGTGCTGTACTAGAAGACATGCAAACATAACCATGCCCCTCATTAACTCATTCCTGTAGATAGCTGGCTGACAAACTTGAAAGAAGGTTGTTTTAAGCCAAGTAGCAATGAATAATGCCTGTATAGGGAGTGAATTTTAGAGACCAGTAGGTATATTGCTGGTAGCACCATTCAGTTGTTGCTGCGCGCACTGAGCAAGAGTATAGTACTACTATAGGCCGGTCAGCCATGGATGTGCCGGCGCACGCGCGACTGACACATGACTTCACCATGATAGTATGGGCGAATTCCAACATGGCTGACAGAACAGGCGGTCAACTCGAGTTGACGGTATGTGTCAGCAATGTCGGTGCGAAGGGTTTTGAGCCAAGCACTGGTTGAAAAAATTATATTATGAGCTACACACAGTAATTTCAAGAGGTAGGTTGTGTAAAACAGCTCTCCTGCTGCTGCCACCATCTGCAGGGATCCTCATTTCAACATATTTCAGAATTTTTGAACATATACTTGCACGCCTGCGATGGACCTAAAACTTGGTACAGGACTTCAATACCATAATATCTACAACATAATTTTTTCAAGAGCTAAAGGTTGGCCCTAGTTGGGATCTGTGAGATGCATAAATCCGAAAATTTCCACTATACTCAAGGCCCCCAGTCAGAGCCTACCCAACGCTGATGGCTGGATTAAATGGATGGTCTTAAGATTCTGTCCTAACACTCTATAGTAGAACCAACCCCGTATTCCAATTCACTACTGTTTTTGAGTGATGGTCGATTTTGTACAACGCATTTGGAGATTTATGTGTCTGGAGCATTTTTAGAAGTTTTGAACATGGTGAAGACAAGCAGCAAATCTTTCAAAAACACCAGTGTAGATACATTACAACCAGTAGTTTAACATATGTTATAGCTGAATCTTGATTGTTTCGAGATTTTTTGGTATCAAATCCTGATTTTTGTAATATGGTGCACTTGGCTCCCTTGACCCCTGCCTGGCCCGCTGACCTTTTTGGTGGTGGCGCTAATATTAATCATAAAAACGCGCGCAACCGTATACAATCACATTCATACAACGTGTGCGCAATATATTATCATGAATGCGCATACGTTTGACGCTTGCACAATGAGCTAGCCCTAGGCGCATGCGCCTGGCAACCAAAGTAAGCAACGTACTTCCTGTACAAATAAGAAAGTGTATGGAAAACGTGACCCCTTCGTGCAGACTGATGTACATGTATTTTCATAATATATACTTGTATGAGTCTATAAGCTCTTAATGCTCGGTGGCAGTTATGGTAAAAAATTTAGTATTTGCGTGAAATGGTCTCTTTTCTCAGATACTGTCACTTTTCCGCGGTGACAAAAGTTTATACAGTCTGTCCTAACCTGCAGGGCATGAAAATGCGACCCAGTTGCCAAGAAAAAGTGACAGTTTTCGTAGAAATGCTCTGTAGTTGCCATGGTCAACACAAGCATTCGTAACTGCAAGGTATACATGAGCACGGGCTACGCACGGAGTCAACACGAGTTGTGCACGACCATACAATCTCGGTTGTGGGCGTGGCCAATTCAGTCACTTAAATGTACATGCATACGGGCAACTTTGACCTTAGCAACGCATTAGGCAGCGTAGATTGTGCAGCATCTTCGAGGTTTTTCAACGAGTAGTGTTCCTCGGAGAGTCTTAAGCCCCGTTTACACGTACCAAACCAGAACCGGATTAAATCGCGTTTATACACACACGCTTGACCCGAGTTAAGATATTCATAGCCCACTACTATGCACGTAACCCACTTCTAACCCACATCAGGATGTGGGTTACAACCCGGGTCAACTAATTCGGTTTACAAGTGGATTAGCGCGTTTACACATAAGTGAGTTAGTTTAACACGGATCCTGACCCGAGTTAAGGCCTACGTGTAAATGGGGCTTTAGCAGTTTCTTTGGTAAGCGTTGCATTTCTTTAGCTGTCATGTATGCGACTGCTTTGCTTTGTTGTAGCAACAGCAGTGTAGACCTGGCAAGACAACTGATATTTTGGAGTGAATCTGATAGAATGCAAGTTGTTTGTGATTAACCAATGGTTTTCTCGACGACAGAGTGTTCCTTCTTTCAGTAAGTTATTCATTCTTCAGTTGCATATATGTAGTGCTGGTGCCTGAGTGCAATATAGCTGTCCACCTTTTGTATATGTAATAGATAGTTATAACACGGGTGCGAGGGATGTATGGCATTGATTGCACTGAAGCACGAAGCTGCCTGAGGGCCGAGTGCAATAAATGCCATGCATCCCGAGTACACGTTATGCCTAGTTTATATATATCCCAAGGCCAAGGCTATCATAGTTACTGAGTTAGTAAACAAAGAAATTATCCTCTGCTAACTACAAAGACGCTGTTTGTGCTCACTATGAAGCTGCCATCTCCGTTCACTTGTTGAACATCATATGGTTGTTGTTTCAGCTCACCATTCACTATGGGTGTGGTTCAGGCGACAGGCGCTGCTAGATGTTCAGGAGAATGCAATATCACTTACATAGGCTTAGATCTGTTCTGCTAAGCTTCTCAACCCCCCAAGGAACCCAAGGGCCTAACGCTCGGCTCTCTTTTCACTATTAGAGCACACTACAAACTGAATACAGTAATGATACAACTTTTGCACATGCTTAGTCCATTTAAAAAATCGGAGAAAGAGTCGTAAAGATGCAGTTGGTCTTATTCTACAAAAATGTGTTGAAAACTAGTAAGAATACTGTAATTATCTCTTGTAAGTAGCCTTCTTAGAGAAAATTTTGACTTAAAACCTTATAAATTAGCGTAAAGCCTTGCCATGTTCAAAAGTAGAATAAGCTAGAAATAGCGGACACACTAACACACACACACACATACACACAAAGTGAGTACTATAATTATCTCTCGTGCGCATGCACACCAAGTGTTAAATACCTTATGGCAGGTAACTTTCGTGGGGCCTAATTTTCGTGGAAAGTCCAAAAAGGCCCTCAATCAATTTTCGTGGTTCGCGACAGAAACCAGTCCTAGACTAGGGGCGTGGCACTGCTGCATAAGTGATGATGTAATTGATACACGTGCTCACGATCTTCTTTGTTACTAAGCCATACCTATAGAGACTTGGACAAAAGGCATGAGATAGAAGAATATTAGTGTCGAAGACGCTATCAGCTGGATGATAGTGGGGCTACTATTGCTTGCTAACACTGAAAAGTGTTGACCGCGCTGCCACGATGTTTGTGGCCACGCCCATCATCATGGACTCACATATCACCGTAGGCATTAATTTTCGTGGGTGGGATAATTTCGTGACTGCCAAATCAACCACGAAAATAACAAGAATTAGCACCCCACGAAAATTACCCGCCATACGGTATATGAGATATGCATCATGCACAGCTGCATCGCTTATGTGGAGCTTGCTCAGGCTCGCCCCCAAAATAGTAGAGAACCCATCTTGAAGGAAACCCCTGAAACGTGGACATCTACTTTAAGGCAAGCACACAATAATATGATGCAAGATCACACATTGCACTGTGTCGTCCATGCATCAGATCAAAAAATTTCACTGCAAACTCGATATTTCACCATTCTCAAACTTTAACACAATGCAGCACAAGACCTTGGGTCAATATTGCGAACCAGGCTTTAATCAGGACTTTGGTCCCACCTCCATGTTGGTACTTCATGTTTTCACTAGTGTGCAAGAGGGCAGTTCAAACTTCCTGTCAATAGGATACTAAATTCATAAAATTCATACTTAGAGGAGCTACGAAACCTCCACTTAAATACACAGTACACGTTCATGGGGTTCTGCCTACACTGGTAACACTACTGGAAGCCAATTCTATGAAAAGTGTAATGAAAATATGAGAAAATCATATGTGCTGAGCTCTTAGAGCTGGAATAGTCTTGGAAATTGAGGCCAGAGCCCAATTCTTTGGTGTGTAACTGTGGGAAATAATTTCATAGTGTTGGAATAATATATTATCACTTGGAGTACACATGTGATAAATATTGGAAATCTAGAAAATATTTTTCTAAGTAATCTATAAAAAGTATACACATATAGTAATTTTTATGTGTTGTTAATATATTGGAAATTTTTCATAATATACAATTTTAAAGTATTTGTACATGTACATACAAGCCAAAGAATATTTAATAGCCACATACCTATAAGCTATTCTGATCCCCTACATGCATATCAAGGACACAAGGGCATCACTGAGGTATTACTGACAAAACACATTAGACACTTTTGTTATATATAGGTATTGAATGAAAATCAATAGCTGCCGCTCTTGAATAGTAGCCGTACCACACCTATTATTCGAGAAGTACATGTACATTAGCATGTGAACATGCCTCATGACTCATTCTTGATAGATGATACATGAAAAGTAACTAAAATTAAATTAAGGTACCATTAAATTGCGTGGGCGTGAGGTGGGGGATATGACACCTAAACCACATCAAAGTCATTAGTGAGGTGCATGTTGTGTAACCACGCCCTTTTAATTGCACAGGTCTCAGGGGTGTGGCTGCTAGAGCCGGAAGTGTTCATTTAATATCCTCCATGGACCGGAAGCCGAGCCGGAAGGGAGGGGCCAGGCCACGCCCAAAACAGCCCCACCCTGTTCCCCAAGGACCACCATTCTCAATCAAGTGCCTACTAACCACCGGATGTCCACCGGAAGCCCACAATCAATCCCAATTAAAACACACAGCTTCCTCAAGGCCAAAACACACACAAACACTTGGAGGCCGTTCTGCCACACCGCCCACGCAAGAGCTCACCTCATTTCCTGTGTGGGCGGAGTAACAACACGTCATCGCAACCACATCCGCTTCAAACCATCGTCGGCTTCCGTCCAGCCGTACGGGCCCCTCGATCGCACCGCCGTACAGTGCCTCATTAACAGACATGGCCTCACCTTTGACCTCCTGCCACGCCCCCAAAGCCTCCTCGCGGGGTTCAAAGGTCACCACCGCTTCCGGGACACGCCCACCTATCGCCGAGGCCAAGTCCCAGGCGCCGATGTCCAAGCACTGGCCCATGAAGCCACGCCCAATCGGAAGCAATAAAACCTGCATTAACGCACACGCACACACTCCACACAGTGCCAGGAACACGCCCACATGCTTAATTAGGCCTAATAAGCTTTTTTTTTTTTTTTTTTTTTTTTTTTTAAGTCGTTGCGGTTAATAGTTAAGAAAGAATGCTTTGATCTTGCTTTGATGTGGGCAATTACCGGCCTTTTCTTCAGGGGCCACTTCCGGTCGCTAATTACACGCGCATAATCATCCCTGGCCGATTCTGGACACGCCCACCTTCGACAAAAAGCACTCGTATGGCCTCTTCGGCCACGCCCCTTCACGATTCGCTAATTGAATTAGCCATTCCTGACGCTCACGCCCACGCAATTAAATGGTACCTTAAGCTTTTTACCATGCCATATACTGTGTACAGTAGATAAGTTTTAAGCTTTTTACCATGCCATATACTGTGTACAGTAGATAAGTTTTAAGGTACCATTAAATTGCGTGGGCGTGAGGTGGGGGATATGACACCTAAACCACATCAAAGTCATTAGTGAGGTGCATGTTGTGTAACCACGCCCTTTTAATTGCACAGGTCTCAGGGGTGTGGCTGCTAGAGCCGGAAGTGTTCATTTAATATCCTCCATGGACCGGAAGCCGAGCCGGAAGGGAGGGGCCAGGCCACGCCCAAAACAGCCCCACCCTGTTCCCCAAGGACCACCATTCTCAATCAAGTGCCTACTAACCACCGGATGTCCACCGGAAGCCCACAATCAATCCCAATTAAAACACACAGCTTCCTCAAGGCCAAAACACACACAAACACTTGGAGGCCGTTCTGCCACACCGCCCACGCAAGAGCTCACCTCATTTCCTGTGTGGGCGGAGTAACAACACGTCATCGCAACCACATCCGCTTCAAACCATCGTCGGCTTCCGTCCAGCCGTACGGGCCCCTCGATCGCACCGCCGTACAGTGCCTCATTAACAGACATGGCCTCACCTTTGACCTCCTGCCACGCCCCTAAAGCCTCCTCGCGGGGTTCAAAGGTCACCACCGCTTCCGGGACACGCCCACCTATCGCCGAGGCCAAGTCCCAGGCGCCGATGTCCAAGCACTGGCCCGTGAAGCCACGCCCAATCGGAAGCAATAAAACCTGCATTAACGCACACGCACACACTCCACACAGTGCCAGGAACACGCCCACATGCTTAATTAGGCCTAATAAGCTTTTTTTTTTTTTTTTTTTTTTTTTTTTGTCGTTGCGGTTAATAGTTAAGAAAGAATGCTTTGATCTTGCTTTGATGTGGGCAATTACCGGCCTTTTCTTCAGGGGCCACTTCCGGTCGCTAATTACACGCGCATAATCATCCCTGGCCGATTCTGGACACGCCCACCTTCGACAAAAAGCACTCGTATGGCCTCTTCGGCCACGCCCCTTCACGATTCGCTAATTGAATTAGCCATTCCTGACGCTCACGCCCACGCAATTAAATGGTACCTTAATACTTAGCAGTCTTCTAGAACAAGCTGTAGCCTTCTACATCGGCAAAGGAGTCCGAATCAGTGGTGTCAATTGACCATTTCTCTATGGATTGCCTCTCTGGCAGCTACTGGTATTAATGAAGCACAATAGTGCAAAACCCTCGGCGCGCAAGTACTGAGCATTACTGCATTAGTGCAAGAAGCTTACATGCATCCTATAGGCCTATGGACTTCCTAGAGTAACCACAAGAATGCCCATTGCATGCGATTGCGTAATGTCCAGCAGTATCACATGTGTAATGCTGTGTCAGCATTTTGTAGCATGCAGAGATGGCCAAGAAGCTTCTCTGCCAGTGTAGTATGATCAGTGATGAACCAGTCGTGTTGTTGGATCTATAACTAACCATATATACTTTTCGAGTTGAAAAGAAGCCATCGCTGTCTCGTTTGGCCGTTGAAAGTTCGCCAGGGAGCGAGGAAGGAAGTGGTGACCAGCAAATGACGCCATAACTCTTGAACAAAGCGTTTTCAGGGAAAGCCAAACGGTAAAAACGTTGAAAACACCATAAAGAACCCTATAAAACTTTGTTTGCGACATACAAACGAGGTAGGCAGCTGATTTTGTGGTAATAGACAGACAGACACACACACAGAACGACTACCGTAACCCTGCGGCGCATGCGCCGAGGGTTAATAAACACCACTCTCAAATAGAAGTCATCACTTTGAATATCATATAGCTTTTTGACATGATACTATTGTGGCCTATGTGGAATGCATGGAAGGAAACCACGCTTGTAAATTCCCGTATCACGATGAGTTTGATCCGTATCATGTGCTGTTTGAAGCCGTATCAACACCTGTTTGACACGTGACCTCATGCTGAGTCAGCATAATTATATCATGCTATAGCTGTGTAAGTGTGTGCTGGTGCCATGCATAAAGATCGACACCATATAGGCAGGACATGATCAAGACAACGTGAGTTTAATGTACCACAGACTGAATACAGGAGTGTACTGATATAGCTAGTGTGCTAGATAGCAATTAAACAGTCAGTGAGCATGATGAGCTGTTGTAGCTGAAACTAGTGTGTCACTGATGTATTAATAAGTGAGTTTAAGTCGAGGGTGAGTGGATCAGGTCAAAGTCGAAGTTAGGGTTGTCAAAACTAGACGTGAGTAAACCCTCGATGCCAATGTCGAATGTGTCGTAAAGCTTTGTCCTAGCCATTCTTCCTTACATACCTTCGTCCTCGGTCTCAAGATCTACTGGACCCTAATACTATTAGACTACGTACATGTGGTATCATAGGATACGGGAATAATGAAGGTGATTGGTCCGATTATTAACCAACAGTCTACACTAATACCTACAATTTAATGGCAAAATGGAAATGATGTTTTCCTGCGTATAATTACGCACGCACGCATACGTATTACGTGGGTACACGCAATAATCTCGTATACGTCCGTATATCTATCCGTGTACCGCGCCCTACCCAGGACGGAATGAATTTTTCTCGTTTTCAAAGGTTCGTTTCTCGAAGCGCCTCGAGCGGTTCTGTTCCACGCTACTGCTATACACTGCCACTATGGTATAGACATCGAGGATGCCTCGTTTTTCGTTCTGGAATGAGTATTACAGATTTGCCCCGAATTCAAAGTTCCATTCAGCCAGAAAAGATCAAGAAATGGACGAGCGAGTTGAACTGTCACGAAGAAAGTACTCAAGACGAAGAGTTGGTAGCTATAACACAGCTAATTTAGTAGCTAAAGTTCAGTATTTTCTTTAGTTGACAGTCTAGCTAGATACTACCAAGAAAATAGAACAGGCTAAAGTGATAAATTATTTTAGATTTTCAAAGAGCGCTCATGGTGGCTGAATGACCCTGGAAGACTCGGGATTCAGCCGAGTAACTGCTCTGGTACTTACCTACTAGTGGACCAAGTCCCCTAGCGCTGGTGTGAGTGTTACAGATTTGCCCCGAATTCAAAGATGCCATCAGCCATACGCGGCTGAAAACTGGTTCATGTCTACATCGGTCATCTCAGCACGCTTAGTCTTGTTCTTGGTATCAATGTGAAGCTCAGCTCTTCTTCTTTACAATCGTACTTTAGATAAAATGATAGCTAACTCACACTAGAAGATACAGTTGTACATAGACATGCACTATTTTTGACCCCACGTGTATGGCATGCAATCATTAACCCCCACAGGCGCCATGTAAACCGTGCGTTGACATTAAAATGTATATGGACTTCCGGTGGTCTTAGTGTAGACAGACCAATGGTAATTGAGATTTAGCTATAATTATGATAAAAGCACATAGTATGTACCACACAAACTTGGGCAATGAAATAAATAGTAGCCACAATGTCTGATCAGCAGCCAATGACGATCTTTACCTAACTTTGCTTCACTCTAGTATTTAGCTATGGTAAATATTGTCATTGGCCTAAACTGTATATTGATGATGATGCATCAGTATACATACTAGTATTTAATCTTTTATTATCCAATATACATGTAAAACAACCTTTCCCAGCATCATCAGCTGTTAAAAGAGTTGGAAAAAAATCGGCCTTAACAGGATTCGAACCGGGGCACGCATTTCACACTACCTGGCAGACTCAGAGCTTAACCATTAGACCATCTGGACAGTAGTATAGTTGTGGCTTTTGTGTTTTGACAAGGACATTTTCGCTTATAACTCAACAATGAAAGTGAAATTGCAAATTCTGGAACGTACAAATTTTGTTTTTTTTATACTCTATCTGCTGGTCTTTGAATTATCTTCGTAGCATGTTCTGGGGCTGAGTTTACTTACATTATATTACATTACATTACAGATTGATTTTATTTTTCTTCCCACTTAGGATGTAATTAGGATGTAATATCGTTGGTTTCACTCTTATTATTTTGTTGATTGGTTTTATTCAACTTTTCTAATAATATTATGATATTCACAATTGAATAATTTTACCATACTAAACCTACATTCATGAGCTTTAATACTATTCTAAGCTGACATTTTCCCACTAATAAGATTGGAATAGTATGGGAAACTCCAGTACTATTCCCAAACGCAATTGAGCAATTTCCCACCAAAATTGGGTCAAATTTTCAGATACATTACCAGTACTTCTTTGATGATATGAAATGGATCATACGCACACACGCTTTCCTATATTCTTCATATCATTTTCTTATACCTACTTTCCAGTAGTGTAAGCTCTGGTGAAGATCAAGCAGTTATAAATCACCAACAATACCTGTCACTTGGGTGCAATTTGTTATAGTTAAAGCATGGGGCCAGAAATTTATGGCAGTAGTCCGAGGGCATAGCCTGAAGACAAGTGATTGGCCAAAGTCATGCGCACCATAGTGTATGTGCATAGCAACAACCGTTCTGACTTAGCAACACTGAATAGTCCTACACAGAAGAGTCGCACAGAATAATAATATGATGGATAGCTTGAGTCAGAGAACCATGGCTAGTTGAGATAACCAGGGCAGAACTGCCAGATAGAGAGGTAACTAATCGGTTCCTGATTAGTGTCAATTAGTGTGCTGCATATTATGTGTATGTGTACACATGTGTATGCATAGTGCAAACTATACAGTGCACACGAAATTACATTGTAATGAACTATGGAGGAATTTATGAATCATGATTTCCTTGTACCTCTCAGAGAGGGAAATTAAAGCCCAGCTGGCTCTATCGTATATATAGGTATGGTAGGTGGGATATATCAAGTGATTATTGAACTATCACAATCAAATTTGTAGGCAGAAATCCGCAAAAAAACTGATACTTACCTCGCTTCCTGAATATGAAATTCTATCCATAGATTTGACACAATGGTATTACGATGATATCCAACACAGACTAAGAGAGTGATACTATAATTGTTCAGATATTTTAGACCAAAGACCAAACAAAGCTCAGTTCATACAGCTAACAGCATAAAACAAATGGGTAGCCAAATAAGGCAGGCACTGAAACTTATATACACACCAACTTTCCAAGTGATGCAAGCAAACTACGGTATTACATCAAGTAATCAGCAATTACAAATACCATAGTGTCTGGGCAAGTGCCCATGGGCGCTTAAATATAACCTGCGATTTTGGCCCGCGTGGGCTGGGATCAAAATTCCATATGTTTGCATAGAAGCTTCTATATTGGCCCCTTGAAAAGCGGTACATGGGCACTTACCTGGGAGTGGGTGCTTGCCCAGGAAACTACAGTACATGTATTAGCAAGGCAGGGCAGGTATGTAGGTACATAGTTACAATATCAAGGAAAGGCTAGCCAACTAATTTTAGCACCTATTCATGTGGGAGAGGAAAAGGACACATGGTACACATGTTTGTTCTCCTTTGGGATTTTAGATTAGTGTCTTCAGTATTCTAAATCCTGTAGATCCCTTGGCTTCAGTGTCTAATTTATATTTATATCCCACCTAGGCCTTGTATCCTAGGTAACAGGGGTGAACTAACTAAGATATTTCCCTCCCTCTGGCACTTACAGTGTATATTCCCTTGTATTGTCTAATAACTGACGGTGAAGAGTCTTGGACATGGCAAGTACTAGTAGTTGACAGATAGACAGCTATTCTAAACACTCGTAGCTAGCTAGCTAACAGGCTACTCACAGTTAATAGCTCCTCAGTAAGCGAGTTCAGTTAATTTATAGATTCTTTGTCTTATCACTGTTAATCTTGAATTTATTTCTATGGAGAGGTTTGTTTCCATGGAGAGGAGCCCTTGACAAATCAACAGTGGGATATAAATCAGTTAATGCACGATATCCAGGGAATTACCGTATTTCTTCTAAAAATTCAGCATGAAAATAATAATATTGCTTTAGCTTTGCCGAATTTTTAGAGGTTGATATTCAACATTCTGTCTGCGTGCGCATTCCATTCCCATTTATAGCATATACGCATGACGACCTTTGCCAAAAATTAGAGACTATTTTAAATCATTCGGTAAAGGGTGCCGAATGATTAGAAGGGCTGAATTTTAGAAGAAATCCTAAGTGAAAGATGGGAGATAACCACGTGTCACCCTCGGGCTCCACCCTTGTATCTCGGATGGTTATCTGCCATAATTCCCTGGCTACTGTGCATTTAATTTTTCTGTATATACTATCTACCATAGAGTCGGTAGACTCTATAAGTAGGGATGGCCTGGATATGCCATATATGTAATACATTGCAAATACCCAAATATCTCAAAATAGGTAATTTTGTGAAATTTCTAAGTGTGAAAATCAGAAATCTCAAGCAAATTATGCATCTAACAAGACCAAAATCATTCATCAAAACAATTGTATACGTCAGAACCAGATATTCAAAAAAATAGGCCATTTCTCATTATTGATTTCTTTCTTTCTAGTTGGGCTAGCTCAAGACTGCCTCCACCGCTCATCTTACTTTGAGTATAAATCCACTTTATTTTGTAGCGCGCAGTGCAGTGGCACGCTAGTTTGGCCTTCTCTCGACAGTTACATAATAGTGGGTATGTACGGCGCATTATCGAATGGGTTTGTCTGATACACCTTCTGTGATATAATGTGCATGCTCGGAATATGTTGCCATGGTGAAGTCATGTGACAGCGCCTGGCCCTAGGCGCCTATGTAGGCCTAGGCGAGCTAGCTCGCTCGTATATCACTAGCGCGTGCAACGGCACGCTGGACAGATCGTGGATATGAAGGTTCAAGGCTCGAGGAGCGGTAAGGTGCTAGGCATAGGCGAGCTACTCGCTAGCGCTTGCAGCATTTTTGCTACGCTGGATTGATCATAGATATCATATCATCATACAGCGAAGGCGCAAGGCTCGAGCAGCGGTATTAAACGTCCTGATCATAAATATTATGCCGGTGCTGCCAACAGTAAAACTTGAAATTTGGTTTTCTCCCTAAGCGGAAAAGTCTCATCACTACTTGGGCCGCCTAAAACAGCCTTCTTTGTCATAATATATCCTGTTCATCGTCATAATAATAATATTATTATGAAAGCAAGTTAATGAGGGGCGTGGCAAAGAATTTTGCGCACCTCCCATCTTCCACTTAATGAGCAAACCATGTAAGATGGCATTGATAAATTACACTAAGTGCAAAAGAACAGAAACAAGTACATAAACAATTGAATAAAATTGAAGAATGAAGTAGGGATGGCAGGATCAAAAAGTACACAAACAAAAGATAATCACATCTACTATACATCCTTACGCTTGCTTTTTGAGGGGTGCAAAAATAACCAGTAATAATGCGGTTGAATCAAACTGATAAACCCGAACCATCGCGACAACTAGGGAACAACCTGCATGAATGTCTCCCACGTACCGCGCTCAACAAACACGTCAACCATAATTAATAGGTGCACAATAGTCGAGAAAAGCAAGCGTAGAATGTATAATAGATGCGATTATCTCTTGTTCTTGTACTTTTTGATCCTGCCACCCCCTACTTTATTCTTCAATTTTATTCAATCGTTTCTATACTTGTAAAAAAAATTTTTTTTCGGTGACAATTTCACAAACTATGGTACATGTACCAACATACATGTATATACAGTACCTTCTTTTGATTACCGAGCACAAAATATCCACGAGGAAATCTGGAAAATGTCATTACCGCTACAGTATCACGACATGTGTAGTCTACATATACATGTATGTGGAACAAAATGTCGTGATGTTACTTTGGCACTCATTGAACAAAATACCAATGTACAAATTCCAGAAACAATGATATCATGGTAGTTACTCAAGCGCAAACATACATTATATGCACAGTTAGAATATAGTTGTAACAAATACAGCAATCTGATTGGTCAATTGGAGGTCCATTATTTCACTTAGAGACCTCTCAATTCACTTATAGACCTCTTAGAGAGGTAGGTCTATTATTGGGCTGCCAAGGGCAAAGAAAGATGCACAGTGCAACAGTAGCCTAGTCCCCAGGCTTAATGTCATGGTTACAGTTGCTATATTCTAAATCAGTTAGAGACCTCATCCAATGGTCTCTACGCTTTTTAAGAGACCCTCAGGCCCTTAGTAGCACCCTCGCTGCGCTCGGAATGCTACAGCCCAGGGCCTTTGGTCTCTTAGTAATAGTTATTGACCAACTCCCAAGGTTTGTATGCAGTATAGAAGCACAAATCCCGAGGGATGAGTGCTTCTATACTGCATACAAGCACAAATCCCGAGGGATGAGTGCTTCTATACTGCATACAAAGCGAGGGATTGGTCAATAACTATTTTCTAGCCCATTGTTTCCATGGATACAATAAACATGTTTTTAGCCCCCAAGAACTGTATGAATGTTTGCCCTGGCCCTCAGGAACTGTATAATAGTAAACATATGGACATGAGCCCTACAAGGAGGGACTGTATCACATATACAGTACCTTGTATACCTTATAGCAACGGGCTAGAAAAATGCGTAGAGACCTTGGACTCAGTCTCTAACTATTATAAAGAATCTTACATGTATCATAACAAGTCTACATGCAAACTCTCTAAAGGGGGATTACACCATGCCTTCTCCTCCATACCAGAAACCAACTCCATTCCCCAACACCACAAGAATAAGGGGCTCATTACATGGTGTACATGTAACATGATCTGTGAGACCTTACCGAGTGTGTATTGGCTAATGTACAGCCTATTTGCTATTCAGTCTTGCTTCCTTGGCATGTAAAATGGTGTCAAGCTTCAAAATTCGAACACAGAGGAGGTTGGACATGATCACGTGTGCACAAAAAGTGGGAGTGTTGCCCGGTATACAACACTGTACAAAATGTAAGTCACAATCTAAAGCCTTGAAGACAGTTTTAAACGTGAAAGCAATTAAGTTGAAATCCATGAGAAAAGAAGATCCAACACCATACCCCGCCCGTTCACCCCTCATACTTCTTGCAAATCAAGAAAACTCGTTTCTCACAATGGCAACAACAAAACAATATTTGTCCATCGCAGTCAGCTTCTTTCAATGTTACAACATTAGATCAACATGATTCATCCCTGTTCCAGCTTTAGATTTGGCCATATTCACAAATGCAAACATTTTAGCTACCGGCTACACTCGCAAATGGCATTGTTTTGAACGTGTGGCAGCATACTTGCATACCAAGGTCATGTGATTATAGCGTAAATCCACGTCATGTCCAACCTCCTCTGATTAGAACATTAGTATTTTTGCACGACCCAATTCTTGTTAGAGATTTTAAAATCATAGAAAATTTGTTAAAAGAGCAAGCAGTAAGCTGACAGGGCGGCTAGGGACAAAACTCTAAGTGTCTTTACTATTGAAAAACACTGAAAATGGCCTAATCCCTTTTCATTCAATGCCATTGCTATCAAGCCTGAGTTTGAGCAAGCCAACTAGTATGTATTGTGCACGTGGGGGGTGGGGGAAGATAAGTACAGTTGCATCACATTAGCACTGTAAGCTGGTTTTGTGATGAAACCAACTACAGAGGGACTATTAGAGGCTTGCATCAGGAGTTCATAAACTATTTTCCCCACATTTTCTATATAAACTCACCTAGCTCAGTCCTGCATAAGAGGTTGGCAGAATGGGTGATAGTTTCAGCAGTGAGTGAAAGGTAGCATTGGAATACACACCCTCATTTTCTTCTCTCCAACAGAACTTGCTCTTCATGTGCTGGTTCAACTTCAGGAACAGCAATGGCAGTATGACCAGCTTGTCTCCAGGGAGAGGTGGCTGAGGGAGCTGGAGGCAAGATGGAAGAGAGGGGAAATGATGCCACTAGCAGGTATATACACAAAAAGAAATCATGTGTACATAAGCTGAAATGTAGACGGCAACATAGCTAACCACAAGGAGAGAAGTAGTGGGAAAAGGAGGAGGAGGAGGAGGAGGCCCAGACGTAAGAAAGGAAAGGTAAATCAGCAGTAGCTACATGTACATGCACATGCTCAGCACACTTACTAAACAATGGAATTTATAATGGTGTACATTTACTAAACAGACAACTGGACCTGCAACTCACCACGGTCCTGATGCAAGTGGTACTGTTGGTCCTCCTCCAGTCCCTGCCCCCACTCCAGGTAGCACCTCCACCAGAGGGAGCATTCCTCCTCCAGCACCTTCCATCAGTGAAAATCTTATTGATTTGAACTCGCCTACTCCAACTCCCATCCAAGGCCTGATGGCACACCTGAACATTAATAATTAATAATAATTTTATGCAACGTGTCTATGTCCTTGTGCTGAATACTATCACTCGCTTGAATATTTCTGATTTTGATTTGTAAGCACAAAAGGTTCTAAAATAATTACTTTACCTGTTAACATATAACAGCACAGTAACACTACTATATATACCACGCAAAAAGCAAAAGCTTGATAGAACTGCAATCGAAAGCACAACGGTTGAGCTAGTGAACCTTTGAGGATCCCGCCATTGTTACCCTTAGCACAGCAACTGTATGGGGACACACCCACGATGACGCAGATTGGTATGCCTGAACGTCACATGGAATATTAATGATTTCGTACCTCCTCTGGCTTGAATGTATCAACTTTGCAGTGTTCTCCCCAAGCAAAATTTAAGACATGATAGGAGGGCATTAGGTGGACCTTGTAGCGACATAAAAGCTTTTGGGTTGTCCCATTCCCACATCAAAGGGAATTTCTGTACTGAAGGCTTGTTGAGCTGACATGCCTTTGGTATGCTAGGGAGAACACTGCTTTGTAATGTATCAATATATTATTGTTATCACAGTATTACGGCAATATAGAGCCGAGGTGAAATGAACACTACATGTATATATAAACTCTAACCAGCACAGTAGAGCTTTCAAACTTCAGATTGGTCGGTTGTGGCACGCTGGCTAACGTGTGCTACATGTATATAATATAGCACACATTAGCCACAGGATTACGAAAGCCAAGAAAATTCGTGAAGTTCGGCCAGCGGTACTTCTCAAGGAAAGTCACTCACAACTTGTAGGGCATTCGATAGATACAGGCGTTAGATACTCTACATACTCACTGATTTTTAAGTCCCAGAAAGGCTCCACCATGACCCTAAATTTTCTCGTAATTATCTCATAGATTACCTCACAAATTACACCATAGGTTTCATCATAGATTGCACCATAATTACCTCATAACCACAGAAAAGTGAATTGCTACTGGGGATATAATGAAAAACTTAGAGAGTCACGGATAGTTCACGATCTCTTATACGCTAGGTTCGAATTTTGGGTCCCAACACCCTGTCATGCGAGCTAAATATCTTGAAGCAGTCTTCACCCCAATTTCATCATACATGTAAATTTCATCATCATTTCATCACAATTACCTCATCGGTCGGCCAAAGCGATTTGTTGACTGGGACTCTGGACGTAATGAACAACTTAGACTACATCCCGAGTCCCTCATAAGTGCACTGCGCTTACTGTAACGCTGCCATAATTCGAACTAGGACACATCGACAAACTGCGCATGCTCCGTATACGCGTATATTGGGGCGTGCGGCTTCAGCTGGTTGACCCGGACGTGACCTCCACCTGCCATGTGCTAGACTGAATAGGGAAATCCCCCCGAGTGCGAGCTCGCCAAAGAAAGCAAACTGAGAAAATCGCCATGTCTATCGATAGTCCACAATGTCCTCTACGCTAGGTTTGAATTCTGGGTCCCAACAACCTTTCATGCGCACTAAACATTTTAAAATAGTTTCACAGCAATTATATCCTAAGTTTCATCATAATTTCATCATAGCAAGGGCCGAATTTTTTTTTCTAATTGGGACTCGGGATGTAATGAAAAACTTAGACTATACACCGTATAGCCAGAAAATTTTGTGGGGAATTAAATTTGGCGGTGTGGCGGTCTACATCACGACCGCCAAATTAAAATCCGCCAAAATTTCCTACTCGCATATATATAATTATACGTATGGCGATCCCGTACCGAACCGCCAAATTTAAATCCGCCAATATTCTTGCAATAGCGATTTTGGGCTCAACCGCCAAATTTAATTCCCGCCAATATTTCCGGCTATACGGTACATCCAGAGTCCCTCAATAAAAAAAGCATAGATTCACTGCGCCTATTACACTGACAAACTGCACATGCTACGTACACGTATATTGGGGTGCGTGGCTTGAGCTGGTTGACCCGGACGTGACCTTCACCTGCCATGTGCTAGACTGAATAGGGAAATCCCCCCGAGTGCGAGCTCACAAAAGAAACCAAACTGCCATATCTCATCGATAGTCCATGATCTCTTCTACGCTAGGTTCAAATTCTGGGTCCCAACAACCTTTCATGCGAGCTAAACATTTTGAAGCAGTGTTCAGAGTAATTACAGCATAAGTTTCATCTGATCATACACCCACAGTGGCCTGTCCAAGATTTGGGAGAAGGGGGTGCTGGTAACAGTAGTATACGTGAGCACAAAGCGCACACAAACTTTAAGCCATGCCCACTAACTACCTAAAAAGTTCTAAGTTTGCCAGCATGCTGGGTAAGTTGATCTTCTGACGAACTACAGTGATACGTCTAGGTGATAGCACAGCCTCAGCACCCCCCCTGCTATTCACAATCATGATTTTTGATCTAGAATAGCTAAGAAAGTAGCAATAACTTGCTATATTGAGAGACTAGCAGCGCATTTCTGCCCAAGCACGCTAGTATAGATCGATCAGTACCAGTCCAGTTTACCGACTTTATAGGCTACTGATTGAAGCTTCAGTATCAGCTTTGGTATGCATCATTGGACATTCTTATGGTGATTTTTGAACTCAGTATCGTTGCTTATGGGGGGGCCGGGGGGGGGGCTTCAACTACAGTGCTACACAGCAAAAGAGTAAATTTTTTTTCTAACTTTGCATGCACACTTATTTTTACGCATAATGAATAAAAGTATCACTTTTTAGCAGTAGTATTAGCGTGCAAAGCGTCAAACAAAGACCGCTCTGTAACAGAAGCTATGACGAACTATGACCTTGGTCTGGTATCACGTGCACAATACATAGCAATACAAACGATCAAAAATTACAAGATTGAAGGTTATAGACAAGATGAGGTAAGTTTCTGAAGGTAAAGAATCGCTCTGGTATGTCTACTTCTACACAGTACTACCATACATAGCTAACACGAGCGACTGTCGGATTGCCTAGTGAGGCAGTGACAGTCAACCCCACAAAAAAACTTTGGAGCATTAAAAAGGCTTTTGGGCTGTCTATCGTTAATATCTTACCTCGCTTGGACGCCTTAGAAGCGAAGCGCTCCACGTGTTCAACGCCAATAACTCTGTTCTCGCTGCCTTCTCTTTCCTATATCACCAGTGGGCGTGGTCAATGAAAATGTCACTATTGTACACATGCGTTGGGTACTACGTCATCAAGGTGAACTTCAACCCATCTGAAGCAGTCGACGGAAATGTTTGCTTCCGGATTGGGCATTTCCTGCAAAATATTCGCAGCTCCACACATACACTAGGATTATTAATGCATAAGGATGCATAGAGTACAATATTGACTCTTGACTAATACTTTCATGCAAATTTCTGTGCCTAACATAAATAGACCATATTTTAGGCTATTTTGGTTGATAGCTCTGTGACCCTTTGTAGTTAAGACTTCTTATTTGGCACAAAGATGTGTCTAGTTGGTGTCTATCTTCATCTCAAATCTGAATTCTTAACTATAAACCATAAACCAATCCCTTTAAATTGTGTCTAACATAAGAATTGGGAATTTTTGGCCATTTTTGCATGCTGAAGTCATATTATAAAAGGTGGCTTCAACTTTCCACTGAGATGTAGATAGTCCATCCATTGGCCTAACTGGGTATCAAATCAAATGTAGAGACATGCAAGTTTAACCACAAAACACTGAAAAACTATACAGTGGTAAAAATCTACTCTCTTGCTATGGAGCACTATACAGCACATGGAATCAACTAACATTCCTATCCTCAAAAATTGATCTAGAGCTCTCAAACCGAAGGGCCTCCCAGTAAATCGATGGTGCTGAGTTCAAAAATTAATATCAAGAAAAATCACTGAAAATCTTCACAAAAGCTTCTATCTGTGACCTAAAGATCAACCGTGTCCTACCTCCTCTACAGACACAGATGCCTGTAAGTGCACGTGTATACACACACACAGTAATACAAACACATGCACACACACAAAAACACAAATACATGCACACACGATTAAAACCTAATGCTCAACTATAAATAGGCAGTCATATAAATCAAATGGCACTGTAACACAGAAGGCTCCAGAGAAAAGGAATTCACCGTGGATACACAGGCTCAGTTACAGAAATATCCTTCCCAATAATAGAAGGCTCAGACATGACAGAATGCTCAGCATCCCAGCTACATATATCACAATGCTCAGTGGCTCAGTTGTGCAAAAGTAAGTCATGGAACAGAATGCTCATTGGACAGAGGGATATTAGTGGATGGCAAGACATGGAATGCCCTGTAAGTAGGCTTAGTAAGTGCAGAAAGTTCACCTGAAACAGAATGCTCAGTGGACATAGTAGATTTAGTGTATGCAGAAGGCTCAGGAGAAACAGAATACTCAGTGGACATAGGTCTCAGGTTTAGTGAACATTCATTCACACTGCATGCAAGTGCGCGCATGCGCATGCACGCACGCACGCACGCACACACACACACACACACAGATGAACTCAAACCTCCTTGTTCAATGTGCAAAGGTGTGGCCACCAAAAGAGCACAATACCGTAGGTCGGGTTTTAATTGCGAGTATCTATTAATTGCAAATTGCGAGTTTTTCTACGTTTCTCAATTAATAGATTTGCAAACATAAACGTACACGTATACTACAGTACGGTACGGGGTCATCCATCGCAATTATTGGATTCACAATTTGGCCTGACTTGACTAGAACGCAATTATTAAACTAGGCAATTAAACCCGTCCTACGGTAATGCCTACACAACATATACTCACACTTGACCAATGGATCATACAAAACAATCAATTACTGTATCACTATGAAGTCACACATCATCAGTAACATGGGAGCTATATACATAGCTATAGTTGGGCACAGCACAACATTCAGGTTGGAATTTCAAAGCTGCACACTAGTCTCGTCCCCAGACCCTCCGTGCGTGAGAAGAGAGAGGGATCGAGAGTCTGGAACATAACCCTGGACGGAAGTATCCCAAAGGCAGAAATTCCGCGACAGGTATATTGATTGGCCACAATATAGGGTATGAACCTACTGCATCATACATCATAATATACATAAACAGGATCCGGGATTGGAAACTGCTCACGTGAGCAATGGAACGTACGCACGTGTACTCGCACTCCATATTATATTTATTCTGAGAGAAGCGAGGTCTCTACTCGGACTCAGACCTAAAATGTATGGCTTCATCCATATTCCTCACGTTCTTGTAAAATGCCGTTCTTGCTCGCCATATCTAGTTGCTTTCCATCGCCAACTCACAGATTGCCAAACATGGATTTCTATCTTCAAAAGAACACAGAGTGGCTACAAGTCAGCAGATTTGCCGGATTTTACCTACCTTGTTCAAAAGTTCGCGTCGACTTTATATCTTCACCCATCTTCCCGATCACCTCTTGCTGCTTCTTTGTGCTCCTGATGCACGTCAAACATGGATTTCTATTCTCTGAAAACTTGATACCACCAACACTCTACCAGTTTTGGAGAACTGCACTCCCTCGATGGCTCTAATGTGCGACCCACAAAAATGGTCGCCCGTTGTTGAATCGTAGTTGCTGACACTTTCACTAATAGTCATAGATAGTAAACTACCTTGTCTACAATATAAACTGATTCCTAGCTTTGGATCTTCTACAAGTGCCGTTTAGTAAGCACTTTTGTTGCACCTACATGTATGTGTCGCAAGATTTGTTTACAGGGAATTCCCCGCAAGCACATGGTTGCCATGCGCGTGCGCACTGCCTCCCTGAGCTGAGCGAGGAAGCCCCTGCACGTAATGTACCGCTAGTATTATAGTTTGCATCCTCGGAAATCCCCGTTCAGGGTTCTCCCTAGAAATTTTGAGAGGTGGTAAAATTGTTATCAGCCTTTAGATGTATATGCAGTACTACAGCTAACAAATCCACTACTATAGTCACCGCAGGCTGTGGTGAGGGTATAATAACCATTTGTAGTGCATCACAGCTAGGGCTAGGTGAGTGGTGGTAATATTGAGCATAGATATTATAGACTACGTATGTAGTACGTTTACGTAGTCTATAATATCTGAGTTAGCAACTGGTCGACCCTTTACTAGAACCCACCAGTGTGGGGAAAACCCTGCCCGTTCGGCGTTGCTATGACAATTTGACCAAAAAAGGGCAGAAAATGACACTTATCGACATATTATAACAAGGCCAAGCAAACTTGATTCCTAGTTTCCCATCAGCGCCCGCATGCTCATGCAGCCTAGCAAAAGATTGCATGATATAATCTATGGTCTGGGTAGCTGCACACAGCTTGCTCTGATGACAATATTATGTTTATGCAAGCAAATACAAGTAATTAGGCTAGTTCTGGCACCCCTTTTCAACTCACACTAGTCTCTTTCTCTTCATAATCACAACACTTGTACTTGGAGCTTTACTTGTTGAAATCTGATCTGAAACTTAAAACACGTGCGTGTGCACGTGCATATCGCATGCACGCAGCTCAGCGCGGCGCTAGCGCTATAGCGGGCGCGCGCGAGCGCAGAACCGGCCGGAAGATATTACGCGCGCTGAATACGTACATTGTTGCCCGGCAACCACCAAAGCAGAATGCGCACGCGCAGAACGCACGATTACGTAAAGGGTAGCGCGCATTAACGCGTTAACCATACCGAAGAGGGGGCGCGGTCTTGACGACATTTACCTTGATTGAGAAGCTTATAGAACACTTTTGGACAGCGAAATTGCGCTAGACCATCTCAGGAGGTGATGCCGATTCTATTCATACCACTAACATTAGAATTTGTGACAACACAAATTTTCATGTAGATAACCCCTTAAGCCTGCAATATTTGGTGCTCCTCTTTGATTTAAAACAAGCAGTACACCGTCCCAGAATAGCAATGTCTGAATTTTATTATAATATACAATCTATGCCATTATTGAATCTTACATATTTTATTGTTCTTATTCTATTAATAGATCTCTGATAAATGTTTATATATGAATCTGGCTGTCTTACCTTGTTCTGGCAATGCAGGATCACTGGTCTTGTTCAAAGGCGCGCTATTTTCGCGCGAAATTGCATGCAGGTCAAAGTGCGTGCAGCTGTGCTTTGTCACATGATCGTGCAACGCCGCCCCCCCCGAGCGCATGCGCAGTCGATATTGACCTTTGAACCTGCGGCATTCGGCCTGTACCTAACGGGAACCTTCTGCATACTACGCGTGACCCGGAAATCAATTAAATGGACCTGGGCGGAGCCGTTCGAAATGAACGTAAACTTGGGATCGAGCAAGAGTTGAATTTCATTGTTGACAAGGATAGGCGATTGTTCTTAGATGCCCAAGAAGCTAAAAAGGTGAGCGAACATACAGTAGATAGATGAATCTAGCTGTATCTAGGTAGAGAATTCTAATTACCGCCCATAGCAACGGGCTCCGTGTACGGTGGCTGTGCCGACTAGGTGGGTCAAAGTGAAGGCTTATTTTGCCTTAGTATAGCACGACTAGCCTCCGTAGAAGACGGCAACAGTTAGATGAAGGGTTGTTCGATATGTATATGACAAAATCTGGACTTTGACAAATTTAGACCTGAGCTACTAAAAACGCGCGTTGCGTGAATCGCGCGCGGATTCCATATGGAGCGTTTTCCCAAATCCGGTCACATATAGAGATGCTACTTACTTTACTGGGGACTTTGTCTTGTCCATCACCTTCACATGCTCAGGTAAGATGCACTCGCTTTTGGACCTGTGATACATGAAAATGTATTTAGCTAGATAAATATCAAAAAGTGAGTGGAGTTTAAGCCACAACTTAATTAAAAGCCTATGAATATCATTAAGCACCCAGTTGGATTCCTGCAAAAAACCCTCCCCATGCATTGTGATGACTTAGTGTGGCTTCAGTGACCAGCAACAGCTGATACGAGGAGGGATTAAATAAGGATCTTGCAACCTGTACACCAGCAACACTGGCAGGATTATATGCCTAGTTAATTAATACTTCATTGCCTGCAATAACGTAATAGTACTACATATTATGCCAGATGTACACAAGTCAAGGCTAGAATGAACATGGCAGTGATAAGTCAGTCGAAATTATAATAGCTATCACCAGACGCTAGTCTTCTTGAAATAAAGCGACCGCTGTCTCAGCGCTATTAAGGCCTGTCCCAGCTGAAACTCCCGCTTCCACCCACGCTTGGTCTGCGGCGCCCGCGTTACTATGGAAGTGACGTGTGGTCACGCGCTTATGACGGCCACGCCTACGTTAATCGCGAAATAATAAGTGAAGCCCTCATGATAAATTCACATAGAGTATAAGCAGGGACTATACATTATCTTTCAGATGGACTGGAAACGCTACATTATTACGCTCACGAAAATTCTACAATCATCGTTACGCCCGGAAGTGTACCCGGAAATGTCTGACAGTATTGCTACTATACTGGACTAGGGTGCCAAGACGGTCAATATGGCCGTCTAGTACTTCTATGAAGGCTTGTAGGAACCTCTTAGATAATGTTTAGCTCACCAAATGTTGTTTACCCAGTGAAGCAACGGGTAAAGTTACTTTTTACATTTGAATAATGCTCATGTCTGTTTTAGTTCGTGAGATTATCCAGCACAAAAGGTGTCCATCTTTGTCAAGTAAATTTTTAAACTTAGGGGGTCTTGTGCTCCTAAAGTACCTTCCAGCTCAAAAGAATACTGTGCACCCAGTCAAGCAAGATTGGGGCTTACTACTCGCGCTGTGTAGAATCCTATGAGAGCTTCACTTTCTGAGCTAATCCAGCACAAAGTATTACCAGGACATGAAAAGTAGCCATACTGAACTTTTTTACTCATAGAGAGCACACTCAGAAGCACACTCACCACAAAATGGCTTTCAGCACATTATATTACGACTATGGTCTACTGTAGACGCCCTCACGGACGCTGACTCCGTTGTCAGGTCAATGGTGTTTCCAAGCAGCCTTTGTAGCTTCTTACCGCTCGCGATATTTTTTACCTGTAACGATGATTGCAGAAACGGAAGTGTGTGCAACGTAATAGGGCGGCGCGCGCGTTTCCAGTCCATCTGAAAGATAATGTATAGTCCCTGGTATAAGGTAGCTACTACTTGTCGACTTGTCGAGAGCCGAGCTACATGACGTACAATCGCTCATAGAAGGAACCCATTGCCAAAGGAAAGTACACCGCTTTGGGCCTGTGAACATGGCTGAGAATATTTAAACCGTGCCGCCCAGTACGACGATCGAAGCTGTGGTCACCGCTTGAGGTACCTAGCGTACTCAGCGATGGATGTTAGACAGGGACAGTACTGCAGAGGTAAGTATTAGAATATCAAGCCCGCCTTATTTGTATTGATGATTGATTTTTTATTAATTTTGCTCTTGTACAGTGTACATGTAGTTCCGTCAAGAATTATACATAAAAGATCGGACTATCAGGTAAAATTATAAATTATATAAATATAATAGCAAAGGTATTGACTCAAGCCCTTCATTATAGATTTTTGTGCTATGATAATTCCAGATTAACTTTGATGCGTATGTAGTGTATGATGTGAATTTCAATTTACATACACACGTCAGTATCTGTCGTCTCGCATGCCAGCCCCACCCACTCAAAAAATAGTCTGATCGAAAGGTAGCACATCCAGCTTGAATCGAATGCCAACTTTGGTGTGTGTTAAATAGAAACTAACCACCACTGTGTGCATAAGGTGGGCACACACATGCCAGTATGCCCCACACACCATTACATTCCAGTAATGTCACATGATCACGTACTTTTGCAACCAGCAATATTATGTACTTCAAGGACAAAAAAGCAACCCTTATTAACCAGGCCCTTTCTTGTACGTGCATGAAGGGTGCATGTTCTGAGGTTGTGAAAGTTATTACACGACATACTGCTGTCACTTGGTGAGTCTTACGTATCGTAGTGTCCCGGGTAAGAGCTCATGGGCGATTAAGCACAAGTCGCGATTTTTGCCCGCATGGAGTATGTAGGATGCTACATTGACCCCTTGAAGTGCAGTACATGGACACTTACCGGGAGCCTGGGACACTATGGTATGTGTATATGCATGGTATGTATACAGGTAGCCTCGTACCCAGGCCCGGAAGGAGGAGAAAAGAGGGCCTGGTACCTATTGCACGCGCATGCGCCAACTACCCCAAGAAAACCTGGGGTGCCGCGAACTACTGTACGCTTTTTCGCCCTCCTCCAGCTGTCTAGGGTACGAGGCTACACCGATATGACATCGCTTCGTACCCTAGGCGCGAGAGGAAAGCGAAAAAGCGTACAGTCGTTTGCGGCACCCCAGGTTTTCCTGGGGTAGTTGGCGCATGCGCGTGCAATAGGTACCAGGCCCTTTCTCCTCCCCCTCGATCAAAGGGCCTGGGTACAAGGCTAGTATACAGATTGACATAATAATATTATTATTGAGTGTATGTACATGTACATTATGCAAAATGTGCAGGTATCTGGATGGGAGTGTATCCTAATTTCTGTTGTCGAGTTCATGACCTTTTGTCATATGCCATCTGTTGAGTACTGCAGGTATGTGTGTGAGTGTGTGCAAGATAATATTATATGTACATATACATTGTGCAAAAATGTGCAGGTGTTTTGGTTTGGAGAGTATTCTAATTTGTGTAATAGCTGTTATAGAGTTCATGACCTTTTATTATGTCCATGATAGTAAAAGGTCAAGGATTGAATGTTTGTGTATGAGTGTGAGTGCACATGAGTGCATGTACATGTATGCATGTGCTTGTTGGTAGTTGCAACCAAAGTTTTATAGGCAGCTATGGGAAGGGGTTGGGTCATAAGGTACATGTAGGCCATAGCGCCAATGATGAACAGCTCTAGGTCAGCTACCAACAAAGTAGTTACATGTATGTGTATGCGAGTGTATGTGAGTGTAGTGTATGTGTATGTGAAAGTGTGTATGTACATGTACATGAATGTGTGTGTGTATGTGAGTGCATTTGTAAGTTACTAAGCAACCAAGTACAGTAGAGTAGTGTTCAACAGTTTTATAGAACTGGTTGTTGAGCAGTCACCCAGAGTACATGCCATACACTCTAGCCACAATCCAATTAGGTGTGCAGGATTACATAATCCTACATTACCAACAGTGCTAGATACAAAAAAATAGTTATCTGTCAGTGAGTGAGCAATATGAGCCCTTGCAGAGCTCATATTGCTCACTCACTGACAGATAACTATTATATGCATAATATTATACGAGCGTACAAGTGTAGCTGCATATATATAGGAGTGCTAGGTGCCGGGCTTTGACAAGGTGGGACGTGGTGACTAGCTTTGGCTACCTTGCTCTCTGCCTGAGCAACTACTGCTGTTATACATATAATACGAGTGTACAAGTGTAGCTATATAGGGGTGCTAGGTGCCAGGCCTTGACAATCAGAAGGGTCTTCTTGAAGCAGGTGAATGTCTATGTACATTTAGGTTATTCTTAATTTGAATATTCATTGGGAATACCCATACAATGTATGTGGTGCTAGTGTGTGTGTATGTGGTATGTGTATGAGCGAGTGTGTGTGTGAATGCGAGCATATGTGTATGTGGAGTATGAGTGTACAATGTATGTATGTATATGTGTGTGTGTGTGTGTGTGTATACATGTATGTTGAAGCAGGTGAATGTCTAGATCTACGTTGAGGCTGTTCTTAAATAAATATCCATTGGGGATACCCATATGTGGTGCTAGTGTGTGTGTGTGTGTGTGTGTGTGTGTGTGTATGTATGTATGTATGTGAGTGTATGTGGTATGTGTGTGAATGCGAGCATATGTGTATGTGGAGTATTCTTGAAGCAGGTAAATGTCTATCTACGTTGAGGCTGTTCTTAAATAAACCTTTTGAATATCTATTTGGGATACCGCCATACATAATGTATGTGGTGCTAGTGTGTGTGTGTGTGTGTGTGTGTATATATGTATGTGAGTGTATGTGGTATGTGTGTGAATGTGAGCATATGTGTATGTGGAGTGTTCTTGAAGCAGGTAAATGTCTATCTACGTTGAGGCTGTTCTTAAATAAACCTTTTGAATATCCATTGGGGATACCCCATACATACAGTGTAATGTATGTGGTGCTAGTGTGTGTGTGTGAGAGAGTATATGTGGTGTGTGTATGCGTTATTGCGAGTGTTTGTTGGTAGTTGCCTAGCAACCAAAGTTTTTATAGGCAATTTGCTGGCTATGGGAAGGGGGTGGGTTATCATAAAGTAGGCCAGTGATGAATCTATACAATGTATCTATCTGGTGCTAGTGTGTGTGCGTGTGTGTGTGTGTGTGTGGATGGATGTGAGCGTACACGTGTGTGTAGGCGATTGTATATGTGTGATACATACACGTGTATGTGTATGTGTGTATATTATACGCATATACATGTAGTATTTGTTTGGTAGTGTGGATATGTGTATTGGGAGAGAGTATGCACATGTGTGTGACCTCACTCACGTATGTGTGCTGTGAGTGTGTGTATCATTATAATGTACATGTAACGCTTCACTTTGCTCGTGTACATGTAGTTGTATTATGTATAGGTACATGAATGTGTGGGAGTTACCCTCATTCTCAAATTATCTGATTTTTTATGTTGTCATAAAAATGAGATATAAATCTACATTACATGCATATTTTACACGAGTGTGTGCAGTATACGTGTTATGAGATTGTACAAACATTAAATAATAATATTCCACAGTGCTAGTAGCTTACTTGCATGTTTATATTTTGTCATTAGTTCCTTTAACTCGGAGCAGTTGTGTTCATTAGGAAGTGTGCTGTATTTGTTGTAATGATCTCGTTCAATTTTTTTAATCTGTTCCATGGTTGTAGTCCTTTCCCTTTGAACTAGTGTTTGTAGATTGGCTAGAAGTGTATCATGTTTGTTTTTGCATTCCGTTGTAGGCCTTTGTGTTTTTAGCTGATGACGAATACTGTCAAAGACTGCTAGTTCTGGTTTATTGCCAATCACAATAGCAATTTGGCTTGCATGTTTTGTTTTGTACTGTGGGGATGGCTCTTGGGTGTTTTCCAGCGTTAATCTTATGTCTGTGTTAGTACTCGCATTAACTAGCTCACTAGACACCTCATTTGTAGACAATTCACTTGTAGAGGGAATCTGTAGAATTTCAAGGTCCGTGTGCTCGTGGGTACTCTCCTGTAGAATTTCAAGATCTGTGTGCATATGGGTACTCTCTCTCATTAGAAGGTGTAGGTCCCCAGGCAATGATCCATTTATGTTGTTGCTTTCTGGCGTAGTTGTTTCGATAACTCCTTCTGTGTTGTCTTCTTGATTTGTGGGAAATGTGAGAGTATTGCTGGGGCATCCCCTATCATTGTAGAGCTGTATTTGCATTGTTGGTAGTTCCGTTCCCATCAAACATATTTTTTCCCATGATTCTTTCTGCCTAACGGCAACATCTTCTAATCTTGCTGATCTAAAATGCATAAGTTCAGGGCCCTCAGTATGACTGTTGTCATCACACTCACCATCATAAAAGTGATATCCATGTGCTGTTTTAGCTCACCAAACACCTTTCCCCATGACTAAGTAAGGGCTAATACGTTGAAGATGTTGTTGCCAACTCTTCATTCGTGATGATATAAATGCCTCTTCTATGTGAGTTCCTGCATAAGGTGGGACGTGGTGACTAGCTTTGGCTACCTTGCTCTCTGCCTGAGCAACTACTGCTGTTACGTGTCTGAACTCTGATTTCGCTTGAAGCCGAAGTATCGTTGAGTTGATCACATTTTGTGGTTGTCGATTAGATGTAGCTGTAGCAGTTTTTCTGGCCTGGCCAAAAATCCTCTCTTGATTCTCAGTGTTAACTGTTCTTAGAGACACAATCTCTAGCTGAGGAGGTGCATGAGCTACAAGAGCATGCAAGTAGGTTCCAAAGAACCGTTTTCTTGTGATTTCTCCGTGAAAGTGTACAAAAAGCTCACGGCAGAGTTCATGATGTAGCCATGCAACATTGTACAATTGTAGAATGTGTTGAGGGTGACGATCCTTATCAGACAGATATAGCATTTTTGACATGCAGACGGCAGTTTCCATTACTTTAGGATGTTTGGTGATACTGTTTTCTCAAGGAAAAACAAGTAGATCTGGATTGCAGTGATTCTGAAATCTGCTCCAGTCATTTTGTCAGTTGTTGTTGACTTGATAATTTGGTCGTATATGTCCCTGATATTGCCCTCTAATAGGGAGGAAAGCTTCTTAAGCAGGTTACCAAAATGACCCTTAAGATAATGTAGTGGTTCACTGTCCAGCACACAGTAGTCTTGTAGATTAAGCCTAGATAGGGGCTGAGTAGGATTGAGCAAGAGTATTGTGGGGACACATTGAACTCCCCTAAGAGTATCCTCCAAGGTACTGCTAAGCTCATCTTTCCGTCTATCTGTGTGAAAGTTTCCTCTTGCATGTAGTTCTTCACGTAGTTGGGCCACTAAGAGCTTATCAAATGGTTTTAGTTTTCCTGAAATTCTCCCAAACTTTCCACCCGTAGCTAGCTGCTGAATGTCTTGAAGGTCACGTCTTGGCTGTTGCAAAGTGTGTGCAAGGTCATCCAACATAACATCCATCACTCCACACCCACCACACTTATACTTGCCTCCCTGCTGGGTCCCCCGCTCGAACTGTTGGGCTGGATGGTCCCCAACAAAGAATCTGAGCTTGTCGTTGATCTTGATTCCAGTGCTGGTTTCTATTGATTCTGATAAGATGTGGAGACAGTCCACCCTATCATTCACAAGAGCTGCTTGATCCTCGATGGATGATGATCCAGCTGCAAGCATGTAGATGACTGGTCATCATAACACATCCCAAATTTAGCAAGGTTGCATGATCATGCCACAATATCAGATGTCGAGTTCGTTGAAATTGTTTGATGTTCTTTCTCATTTCACTGATGTTCGTTGATTGATCAAACTTGTGATCAAATTTGGATGCTTGGGAAATTAGCTCTTCCATAGGCATGCTATCGATCTCGTCATCTGTATTGAGCCTCATGTACTTCTCTTGTGCTGTCAAAAGTGTCTTCCTCAGCTCACTTAATGGAAATTTACGACCCATCACAACCACTTCATTCTTTTCAAGATGACCATTCTAGTGGGTTAATGTGAGTGGTGCACATGGAATTCCAAGTGAGAGTTCACCATCATCGACCAATGATAAAACATTTAGTGTTTTATATAGCAAGCACGGTCACGCCCACTCCGTGACGTCATCAACATGAAATGTTGATTTAATTACAATCGATGATAGTGAAGTAGTTGCTCGTACATTTGGTCCAACTTCCACCATCTTAGCATCCTGCACTTCTGAGATATGAAGCTTTAAATATAACAAAAATATTATAGCTATGAACACTGACCCAGGCCTTAATAGCACTGAGTGTCTTTTGTCTATTGTATAAACCAGGAATGCAGCAGCTAGCTTGGTAAGCTACTCATACACACAGAACGACTACCATACTACTCGCACACGACAAGCTAATAATAATAAGGCCCCTCCAAATCAAATAGTAGTTTGTCATCCCCTCTGAGCAAAAAATTGATGCAGGCGGGTGGTGGTAATGGTTGTCAGTATGTGTAATTACATTGCTCCTAATCACAAAATGCATGCGGGCGGAAATTAAGGGGGATGAGGAACTACTAATTGATTTGAAGTTGCCTAATGGTTGCCAACATCAAATCCTATCTATAGTAACAACATACTTAGCAGTTGACACAATAGAGGTGATCATGACATCACTGTCAGATCCCGAACTTTCTGATAATTTTATAATTATTAGGTACATCCTGTATTGGTATCATAAAGCAGCCCTCATAACCACATAATTTTAGTGTTTTCCCCAGCATACCTGAACCACCCTGTTTGACCCAGATAAACATCAAAGAAATGGGTTGAGTTTAAAGCTAAAACTTAATTAAAAATTTATGAATATTATTATTGGGCAGTCCAAAGCTGGTGGTCCACCCTTCCCCAGACCAGACTCCAATCCTGTGATCATTTATTTTTAGCTCAGGTTACCCACAGCATTCCCGAGACTATATTTTGCTATTGTATACTAGGATCCGGGGGGGGGGGGGGGGGGGGGGGATGGCAATAAAATCCTAGAAAGGCTTCTACTCTCATATCTGAAAGTTGGTAAAAAAACACTAACACAGCTATCAAACTTAATTTCAAGGGGGTCAGGTGAAGAGTCTCAAGTAAATTCTACTTCTAGATCAAAGGGAAACACCAATTTGTTTTGTTCTGAGGTGCCACGGTACCTCCGAAACCGTACACTATATGCAGACTAGCATGCCACAAGTATTTAATAATCAAAATAAAACTTACATTTTGAAGCGCTTAGCAGTGGCAGGGTATGAGGCCTCTGAGTCAGATCCACCCGACTCGCTCCCTGATATTATAATATCACATCCAGAGGCCTGCACATAAAAAGGTACGTAAAATACAACTTTTAAACAAGTAACTAGCAACTGCGTAAGGCAACCCGTATAGAAAAAAAGTGAGCCAACGCTCAACATAACAAAAACTTAAATATGGGCAAAAGGAAAGTAAGGTGTTGTAGTTTGATCGATATTTGATGTTGATTCGCTTACCATTTCAACGCAAGAACAGGATACACCAGCTCCACTCTTCTTCATTTACATGTACCTGCTGCGCACACGAGGCCAACTGACTCTGCGCATGCGCAGTCCGGCTCTCGCGTCTGAGTCCGAGTCCGAGTCTGCGTCCGCCACAATCCACCTTTTCCACTTACTCCTCACCCTCTCTCGATTTTAATGGACATACATGGCTATTTTCTGATCCTAAAACCATCTGATCACTTATCTGTTCACTTATCTGTGTTCTAAGGGTGTATCTTCACTGTTCGCATGCATAGTCTTCCAACTCATCAACATCATCAACATCATCATGCAAATCCTGCAACATCAAGAACCAAGTCCAAATGGAGACTGCAATAGAACGATAAAGAATTACACCTTCAGACACACACAAGTGATCAGGTGGTTTGAGAATCATAAAATAATAGCCATGTACGTCCATTGCAATTCCCACGTGAAAAGAACTTGTGTGTGCAGTTCAGTGGCAGATTTAGAGGGGGTTTAGGTTTCAACAGAACCCCCCTTTGGGCTGCACCTAGTACTAAGAAGTAT
This sequence comes from Cliona cf. orientalis, assembly GCA_963930775.1. Taxonomy (NCBI): domain Eukaryota; kingdom Metazoa; phylum Porifera; class Demospongiae; order Clionaida; family Clionaidae; genus Cliona; species Cliona cf. orientalis. The sequence goes on along the minus strand of OZ005689.1, from coordinate 34,269,894 downwards.
TGATTGATAGGCTAAATGGAACCCCTCTCTCTGGCTGCAGAACTAAGAAAACTGCTGCTATGGCTTACCTTCACATGCTTTAGCAGAAAATTCGTTCAAAAATTGATTGATTCGACTGGTTGTTGATCTCTGAAATGGCGTGGTTTTGGCCGTATGTGGGCATGGGTTCTAAAATTTTATGCTCGCTTCGCACGCAAGGGTATAACAGAATCCCCTTCAAGGAATCATAGCTAGATCAATGGTTTATTATTGAAAATATGTGGTTTTTGTGCCAAATTTTATGCATATTGTCGTACCATACTACCCCACACCATTTATTTCTGCTGTGATTAAAAAGGAATACCGTAGATCGGGAAATTTTTGCCGTTAAATAATTTTCGCCGGTTGCTTAGGTGGCGAAAATTAAACGTGCGAAAAATCTTCAGTCTGAATAATTACAGCTGGTGGAAATTTTTCTGTGATGAATAATTGGAGCACATGCACTTACTGCGCATGCGTGTATACGGTGCCGTATGAAAGGAGGTATTGATTTTTTCGCAGCTAGCTACCGTGGAGTTGGTACGGTTGAAATGGCTTTGTTGCGTTACCTCAAACCTGCCAATGGTCTTCCCGATCCAAAAGGGTCACTTTCAACTACGATTTCTCCAGATATTATCGCTGAAATGAACAAAGAAGTCGAGGAAGCTACTCACAGCGTAGCTGGTGGAAAACGTGGACATTACCAGACGTACACTTCATCCGAGCGTTCACAGATTGGAAAGTATGCCTCTCAACATGGAGCGACAGCAGCATCGCGACATTTTTCTCATAAGCTGAAGAAATCTGTGAGTCGCAGTACTGCTAAATCGATGAAGAAGGCGTACGAGGAAGAGCTACGCAAGAGGAGGCGCTGTGATGATGAAAGCGATCAGGAAATCTCAGATCTTCCTGCCAAGAAGAGAGGCAGGAAGGTTTTACTTGGAGAAGACCTCGGTATGAAAGTGCAGCTGTATCTAAGAAAAGTAAGGGAAGGAGGTGGAGCCATATCTGCCAGGATAGCTATGGCAGCTGCACGAGGAATCTTGCGCAAGTGCAACCGATCAATGCTGGCCGAGAATGGTGGCCCAATACAATTAAACAGACATTGGGCACATTCTTTGTTAAAAAGAATGAATTTCGTGCAAAGGAAAGCCACAACATCATTGAGTAAGCTCACCATGACAGATTTCAAGAAACGCAAGAGAGAATTTTTGAACGATGTTGCTACTACAGTCGAAATGGAAGAAATTCCTGGAGAACTTATTCTCAACTGGGATCAAACTGGCATCAGGTTTGTCCCATCCTCAACTTGGACCATGGAGAGAAGAGGTGAACGTCGCGTTGAAATGATCGGAGTGAATGACAAGCGTCAGATAACTGCAGTTTTTTGTGGTAGTGCATCAGGTGAATTTCTCCCTGTCCAGCTCATTTATACAGGCAAGACGGCTCGTTGTCATCCTCGATACCTGTTTCCTCCCGAATGGAATGTCACACACTCACGTAACCACTGGTCGAATGAAGATACAATGGAAGAATACGTAGACAACATCATCTTGCCATATGTAGAGAAGGTTCGAGAGAAGGTTGGTGCTGAGAAAGCTGCTCTTGTCATTATGGATAATTTCAAGGGCCAGACGACGACTAAAATCACCAATCGCTTGGAGGAAAACAACATTCTCATCTCTTGGCTTCCCCCAAACACGACAGACAGACTGCAACCGATGGATATTTCAGTGAACAAGCCAGCTAAGGAGTACCTAAAGAAAGAGTTTGAGGACTGGTATTCTGAACAGGTTATGCAACAGCTTGATGGGAAAGATATGGATGATTTAGAAAGTACTGAGATACAGCCCATCAACCTAGGAATGCCAATCTTGAAAGAAGTTTCTGCAAAGTGGCTTGATAGAATGGCTGAGTACATCACTAGCAACCCACAGTTTATCGTGAACGGGTTTATTCGTTCTGGAATCTCCTCAGCTATAGATGGAATTGTAGACATGGGCTCAGAAAGTGAAGACAGTGGCACAGAGCATGACTTAGATAGTGATTTCTATGACGAAACTGAACTCTAGTCCATTGCTCACACACTGCACATTCTTCTTTTATAGTTAAGGTACCATTTAATTGCGTGGGTGGATATATCCCCAAATTGCCCCAAAAGCGCTGATGTAAGTCTATTTTAGCCGCTTACCCTTTGCTGAGCATTTTTAGCGTTGTAGGAGACATGAATGACTCCGTTTGGTATCCGCTGTCGGTCGTCAATTTTAAGGTCAAAGGTCGTGCTTTCAGCCCCACCCCTTCCAAATGCACATGCATCAGCCCCTCCCCTGTCCAACTGCGCACGCGCATATCTGCATCAGCCCCTCCCCTGTCAAACTGCGCGTGCGCATATCGGCCATCGTGCCACGTGAACTTTCGTCTGGGAACCGGAACGAGACTACGTGAACTTCGTCTGCGCACTACCGAGATTGATTATAGGTAAGTTTTGTGTGTGTGTCTGTGTCTGTCGTGTGTGACACGATTCGATTCTCATAGTGATCCCTATTTGTGTGAGCATAATATAATAATATGGCGTACTGATAGTTTTCTCGCCTTTCCTGACTATGGAACTGTATGATGCATGTCGCCTGATTTTACTGGGCTTGGAACGCTAGGTTTGTATTGTTATGACTGGGGAGGAGGAAGGCTCTGGTGTATAATATGCCTATGTATACGAGACTAGTACCTGCTGCAGCCAGGAGTGGAGCTCAATCAGATTGCTCCACGTCATCACCAATTTTTACAGGGCTTGCTAGGCTACTCAGACTACATCTCACGAGTGAGGTTTTGCACACAGGCATAGCAGCTAAGCACTTGTACAACTCCAGTATGGGCACAACACCAGATCCTTCCTCCTCCTCCTGATATGTTACCAAAGGAACGGAAGTTTTCCCAAAGTACCTGATTGCATATTCTCGTACCCATACGCAGATCGGAAAAAGAGTGTGGTGAAATGTTTTTTCAACTTTGGTTCCAGATGTACACGATGTAATGTTATTATGACACGCAAACAAATACAGTGGAAACCCTCTAAAGCGGACACCATTGGGACCAAAATTTTAGTCTGCTATAGCGAAGTGTCCTTAGCTCAGGGGTAGTGGTTGACCATGCCCCTCCTACAATCGAGGCCAGCTATGATAAAGCATCACTGCGGGACCAAAATAAGTGTCCGTTATACGGAATAGCGTGGTGTCCGCTGTTGAGGGGGGTTGAATGTATTGAAGTCTATGGAAAGACAATCCGGACATTCAGAATTTTCCGTTATATCGCAGGTGTCCGCCGTTGAGGAGTGTCCATCATGCAGGGTTCCACTGTATTATCAGTGATAGCGTTATAACGATGTTTTGCTTATAATATGCACAATTCACGCAGCCTTACACCCAACCGACGCCTTGAAAGCACAATCTTGGCAAATTATGGAGTCCGAGTGTCTCAGTGCCTGATTCTCAACCAGACGATCAAATGGCAGCTGTATAAATGAGATTTTCCTGTCCCAGTAGGTAGGCATGGATCATCCACGTCCTCGCCAGCTACATTTGAGCTTATTGCCCTCGTCTGAACTTTACGGACACTATTCTGAAAGGACGCAATGAGATATTTCCGGAACCATGCGCATTTCACCATACTTTTATTTTCTGCATGCAACATAGAGGCTGGGCACAAGACTACTGATTACGGGGATAGTAGTCTCAATGTGGCTTGTACTTGCACCATGCATTGTAGGGAGATCAAAATTGCCATCACAGATTGATGTACAGTGCTAACTCAAACAGCAACAATTGAAAAAAGGCTGTGTCTACCGTACCGGCACCGGTACTGAAAATTTAGCGCTTCGAGTACCGGCAAACTAGCCCGCCAAAAAACTTAGAAAATTTTTCAAAAGTGGAATAAAAAAATCTAAAGATCAAGCGGGATTTGAACCCACGCCCACCGCTCCACCAACCCTAGCCCTAGTCCGCTCTGCCAACCCAGCTCGCTGCTGCTGGATGTAGTTTTTTGCCACCTTTATACACCTTGTCACTATAATACTAACCCTTTGTCAACAACCATAGTCTAAACCCATAACCTCTCATCACTAACCGATTAGCGAAACCCAACCCCCCCCCCCCCCCCCCACTACTCACTAGCCGTCTAGCACTCAGTATTAGTGGCTATTAGCTATAGCTAATATTAGAGCTGCCGGTACTCCAAGCACTAAATCTTGGGTACCGGTGCCAGTACAGTAGACACAGTGTTGAAAAAAGTCTCTGTAGAACTAAAACTAGGCTATAATGTACACCATTGGTGCTAAACCCTCGGCGCTGTGAGATTTATTGCAGTAGTGACTAGTCTACATTGCAAGCTAAGCCTGCAATACTCTGTTGCTGTTAGCAGTGTTGTACAGAGAGACTATGACCACAAGAATGCATTACGGATTGCAAGGTATTACGCAATAGTACCACGTGCATGCCAGATCAGCAGATTTATCAGTAAAGCCAAGAAGCGTCGTTGACAGCCTACTGTGACTAGTAATGAGTCAGTCGAGTTACAAGAACTATCGCTTGAGCTACACACTAATCTTCTTGAAATGAAGCGGCTACTATCGCTTTCATTGAGCGAGAACTTGACAAGAAGCGAAGAAGGCGGTGGTGGTCAGAAAATGTCGCCAGAACTTTTGAACAAAGCATTTTCAACGAAATCCACACAATGCATATATTGTATCTACGACGAAAAGCCTAATGGCACCTTGTTTTCAACGTATAAAACAGGTATGTAGCAGCTAGCGTGGTAACAGACACACACACTCACTCACTCACTCACTCACACATAGAACGACTACCGTAACCCTCGCGCATGCGCCGAGGGTTAACTAGCCATACATTGTGCCCGTGTATGAACAAGAACTGATGAAAATGTACCTGACAATACCTACTGTTTGCGCTTGACAATGTGATGAACATTGTTTACGCTTTGCCCAACTGAGTAAATTATGTGCTCAACAAGGGAGTCACTGCCATACGCCCCCGGAGGAGCTAGATCTCTTCATCATGCAGACAAGCTAGCTAGCATTGGTCTATACCTTGAGCTACAAACTCGAGTGCTCTATTATTTTACACAGCAAACGTTTCCGCTACTTGCTAGTTACATGTAGTTGGCAACGCTATGGGGAATTATACGTACAGCACCACTTACCCGCAGAGCCTATACACACTTGTAGCCCAGAAGTGAACGGCTGACTGGATTATGAATAGCAATGAGCTTCCTTTGGACCAGCAACTTCAAGGCCTATAATCTTAGTCTCAGAGCTATGCAACATCATTCATTCCATGATGACACTCCTGCATATTGTGGCGGGTGCCCCTGCTTTGCCCATTGCATCAGTGAAATTTGTCTATATAATCAGATCTGCTGACATGGCCTGATTATATTGCCTAATACCAGCATGAAGCCTTTCAAGTCAAAGCAGGAATAATCTTGCTCACCATATTGTTATACCTAAGCTAATAATATTGCCTAATACCAGCATGAAGCCTTTCAAGTCAAGGGCAAGAATAATCTTGCTACCACACATTTGCAATGTTTTCCGCCCATGTGCTACTTGAGAGGCGGGGTCACGCATAATCTTGCCCATTCCCAGTGCACTACGAAACAACTTGAGCTTTATAGAGCACCTACCCCTTCGCACATTGTATCTGCATCCACATCTGAAATGAGAGCTGCAGCGGTAGTGGGCGTACATGTACGTATGTGACGTATACACATGGCCTGCAGTGGATGGATCGAGTCGATAGGTGTCGCCAACAAAGACGCAGTGCTTACGATGCTCGTGGGCCGCCTTGCCAAACCATTTGAAGCATAATGAAGACAAATTTCGGACGACTTGTATGGAATTGTTATATTTACTAGTCGCTCAGATGCCTAGATGTCCAGATCTGGCGATTTTGTGGTGACAGGCAGACAGGCAGACAGACGGACAAAACCAATTACTTTATCCCTTGTGCATGTGAGATGGTAATGTGTTCCTGGTGTTGTTCACTAGCTCAGCATGTGTATGAGGTTATATTAGTGTCATAATTATGGAGGGTGTAGTCATTTTGTGAGAAGGGTATCCATCTTATTTGGGGGTGGTCATTTAGAGGTCTGCAGAGCAATACTGGGTTACTATCAAATGTGGGTGTATCCATAATATTATTACCCCGCACGCATGCGCAAGGGGTAAAGTAATCGGTTGTATCGTCGTCGTTGTTAGCACAAAAATCGCCATATCTCGAGATATAGGTGTCTATGCGACTCGTAATCATGAAGAATGAATCGAATTCGGCGAAAACATGGCTTCAGTGTGCATCAAATCGAGAGATACGGTCCACGAGCGTCACAAATAGTGCCTTTTTGTTTGCCACCGTAGCCACGCCTATCGACAGTGCCCATCAATGCATATGCATACCAATTGTGCTGCTCATGCGCACAACTAAGTGGCCAAGCGTGTGACTGGTAAAGGTCGTTGATATTCTAAATAATGCTGGTGATGTCCGAGTGACTGCCCTATGGAACCAATCATAATGTAAGTGATTGTAAGATGTAAGCCATTCTACTATTGCTATAACAAATATAGATAGAAATTCAAGTCTGGGCTAGGTCCAGGTGCAGAGAGCACTTTCTCAAATGTCACCAGAACCCCCAGTAGCTACAACTAAGCAGCATTCCTATTATTTCTCTGAAATTCACAAATTATAGCCATGCAACGAAAGTAAATCTATAGATTGCACAATGTGCGCGCGGGGTATGTGCTCTATAGAGCTCTAGTTGCTACAATTTTCTGAAACTCAAGGTACATGTACAGGTGTATGGTCTGTTACGTGTTGTGCTGATTTATACAGAGATTTGTGTTGGAAATTTCAACAGTTCATCCAAGTTTTGTTATTCAACATATTAACGTGAGTGTACGTACCATAGTGTGATTGTGACCATAATGGAGTGCTTGCATGGTGATACTGTATCTATTCATCTTTTGCAGTGATATGGAGTCAGTTGAGAGTGCTGATGCACCAGAAGTGAGTATTTGAAGAAAATATTAGCGTCGGACCTGAGCGATTAACTTTAATTATTATTGTTTTTACACAGGATGTGTGTGTTACACTGGGTATGAATACTGTGTCTGGTGATACACCAGAAAAGTCGGTGATAGACAGTATTATCAAGGTAAGGTGACAAATGCATGTTATAAGAGTTTGTTTGTGGGGGGGGGGAGTATTATTGCAATAACGAGGTTGGCAAGTTTAATTTCTGCCGATGTTCATAGGCAGATTATTACATGCATATCACCTGATGATTCTGAGGGGGGGAGTCTACTTAATTATAATCGGTTGAATGAGCAAACCATGTAAGATAGAACTAGAGCTCTATAGAGCACATACCCCACGCGCACATGCATTGCGCAATCTATAGATCTGCTTTGTTGCTGCTTGCACGGTTGTATCATAGACTAACAAGGGGGGAGATGGACTGGAAACGCACTATGCATATAATATATGTAAACTTGTAGAGATAGGCGCGTTTCTCTAGCACAAGTTTTACACCACTTTTTCTGGTAAACTTAACTCTAAGTTATTCATCTCATGTCATCATTGATATGGTTGCATAGCTTGTGTTCTGATGATCACTATGAACTATTTAATTAATGCTAAACTTAAAATTGGATACTAATTAGAGGTACACCAAAGTTAACTATTGTTATATTGCTGATTTTTACTTCGGTAGGAGATATATGGTATGCATGCTTACTCAGAATATTTGGTGCTCTGGACCATGCAGTTGCATTCTCGAACCATGTAGGTTTATCCAGAAATATCAGCCAAGTGATAATTTTGCATAACAAGTTTACTAGAGGTACACCAGTGCATGAATAAATAGAAACACGCCTAAAGTACTGTTTCCAATCCCTCTTCCCCTCCTCTTTTATCTATGGTTGTATCAAGAGCTTATAGATCCCATAAGTCCTTGGTTGTATAATATAGGGCTCTTGGTGATCAGCCAAAACACCACTAACTCTCTCTGCACCAGATCTAGACTAGGTAGATAGTGGTATCTTACGGTGGGGCTTTGTATTCCAGTCTGCAAATAGCTACCAGCCAAACGTGTGCCACTAGCATTATTGACGACCTTTACCAGTCCATAATATTCAATGTTATGCGCATGAGCAGAAAGCACAAGGCCTGCTGCAGTGCATGCATAATGCATTGAGTGGGCACTGTCGATAGGCGTGGTTACGAAGGCTAACAAAAAAGCACCATTTGTGACGCTCGTGGACCATATCCCTCGATTCGAAACATACTGAAGCCCGTTTTTCGCCAAATGCGACTGATTCATTGTGCTTACTAGTCGCTCAGGTGCCTAGATCTCGAGATAAGGCGATTCTTCTGCTAACGACAACGACAACAACGACAACGCAACTGATTACTTTACCCCTTGCGCATGCGCGCGGGGTAATTACGCTGAGAGCATGTCCGGCTTTCCCTGATGGTTGAGGCATACATAAAAAGATTGAAGCTATGTATGGAAAATGACTGTTATAAGACTCGAATTCTGTACCAGAATATCGGATGAGAGGCAAGATCAGCACAATGATCGTCCAATGATACTCTTTCTTTCTGGACTGAAGATCATAGCGATCACAGTCATCACCATAAAGGTTCAGCTCCTCCAAGTCAGTGGTTACACAAATTCCATGCTTGATACCGTAAAAATTGCGTAAAAAATGCAATGTTCAAGGCTGGAACAATCTTCCATCCTTTAATAACTTATCTTAGTAGCGAGATGGAATATTAAACTCAGCCCCTTAATTTAGACCAACCTCATAATAATTATACTGAACATTATATTCCCACATCAGGAGTTTGGCCACACATCATGCCATGATGGCATGCAGTGATTTCAAAATTTTGATGGTGCGGCATACCAGTGATACCAGTGGGGTGCTGGTGGCTTCCTCTTATGTCCCCCCTCTGTCCCCCTGCTGTGCACTATAAGGACATGTCTTGGGCACAAATATAACCATAAAGCATAAAGTAGGGAAATTACACACTAATTACACACTAAGTAGAAAAAAAAGCATATTATTTAAATAACTAATTCATGGGAGATTTGGGAGCACTGGGGGGGATAATTTTTACATGGGCATGCAGAATTGGTCCAAACTAGAGGTTTGATCAGACAGATTTTTGATTCACACCTTACAATTAAAGTTATGGCCCTTTGAAGTTTTCCCATATGTTTGTATAGGAAGCCATGCATTTGCAATATTTTCCGCCCACGTGACGACCATTACCCAATTTGGTCAAAATTGATGTATAGGCTGCTTGCATTGTATGGCTCTACTATGCATCCAGCTCAACTATGTGGTGGTTTTCGGACAATTTTTTTTTCTGCTTAGTGTGTGGTCTGCTTGAAAACAAAAACAAAAAAACACAAAATTCTCAGTGTTGTAAGAATGTTAAAAGTCCCAATAATATGAGGAATCCTGGGTAGAATAAGAAGAACTGGAGAGATGTTGCAGTAGTTATGCATAATTATAGGCAGACACACAGTGGGCGGGCATGAGACTTCCAAAGGATATACTTTACATACTACATGACCGAGGAGTGATGACCTTTTACCATTTTGTTAACTCTGGCTATTGGGGGAGGGCCTGGTGGGTGTACACTAGACTGGGAGGCTGATACATTTTGCCTAATATGACATTGTACATGTTCATTGAAAGAAGTTATCTGTATGCATGCACATCACCGTAAGTTTTCTTTGCCATTTAGGATACTCCCACGTCAAATAATGATAGTCTCAATGTGACAGTGGAGGGTGATGAAGAGACTGACAGTCTCAACGTGAGTAATGATGGCTCCCTGTATGTTCCAACCCCTCAAAGAAAGGTTAGAGAGAGGATAGAAAATACCTCATGTATTCCATCAAATATTTGCTTCATGGACTTGAAACAATTGAACAAGTTCATTAAGCAAGTGAATCAAATACGTTGTTGTGCCACACCTGGTTGTAAAGGTGCATTGTGTCCCATTCATGTGAAAAGCCTTGGGCTGGGTGGTGCTCTTTCTATCACCTATGCTTGTAACGGTTGTGCTAGTCAGTGGGCATTGTTTGAAACATCATCTAAATACGAACTTGGCTGTGCTACCGAAGTTAGTATTGCTGCGCAGGTGGCTTTTATCATAGCTGGTTGCACGCATGTGACTTATTACAAGGTATTGAAGCATGCACTTGGGATTGAAGGAGTTAGTTGGCCAATGTTTGACTCGACCATCAAGAGAATGTACCCTATTGTCAAAGAGATGGTCGATAAGATGTGTAGTGATGCAAAGGATGACATGCAACGCATGGACCAAAACGAACTGGGTTCGTGGAGTCGTGCCGTCACGTCCGCTGACGGCACGTGGATGACACGTGGTCATCACAGCAAGAATGCTACTTTCAGCATTCGAAACTACTACAATGGAGCTCTTCTTTACCGCAAGCATCTCTGTCAGAAAGGCAGAGATGACATAATTGAAGAAGAGCTCTACCAGGGGACCTCCAAGGGGGCCGAAGGCTATGCCGCACGCCTTACGTTCAAAAAAGCCAAAGACGAAGGAATGAACATCGCCATTCAGTGGCAAGATGCCGACTCCTCCTCTGCTAAGGCAGTGACAGACCACTTTCCCAATGCAGAGATCATGATCTGTGGTGGGCATGCCGGTAGGGCCCACAAGAAGCAGCTGGAAAAGCTGCAGAAAATCAAGTCCTTCACTGTTGATTTAATAAGAAAGTATAAAGACACTTTTCCCTCTGTTGGCGACGTGGTCTGTCATTGCTCAAGGCACAAACAGGGATGTGGTTGCTTCTCCAAGGCGTTCATTGAAAAGGCTAGAAACTACTTTTCGCTAATTTTATCGATGAGTGAATCTGCCGAAGAGTTTGCGACCAGGATGAAAGGATTGGCCAGACATGCCCGTGACGAGCACGATTGGGGGTTTGGTAGGTGTGACTTTCACCAACTTCGAGTATGCAACTGTGGCAAGTGTAAGGATGGAGAGGATCTGAAGTGCGAAGGAACAGACTATCACACAAGGCATGCACTGACATGTCCTTTCCACTCTCTGGCTTACGAAATTGAATGCCATGAGAGAGCAGAAATGGCCGAACAGCTGGTTCACCCCATTCTTAAAAGGGGGCATTCCAATTGGTTGGAGGCCTCCCACAATGTGTTCATTCGCTTCAGACCAAAGCACATCTTCCTCGAGAGGCTACACTATGTGGTTTCAACCGAGCTGGCTCTGCTGCAATCCAACATGACATACATGTATGAGAAGCGTGGGCCACAATATCATTGGGTGGTTGAGCTGTTTGAGCGTCTGAAGCTACCTGTGTTTGATGGTGTTCAGGCTGCTCTGGAGACATTCAATCGACAGAGAATGATGTACTTAGATCAGGAAAAGACCGATTTCTCCAAGCGGAGGCGAATACAGTTGAAAAGTGAGCGAACAGTGGATGCACAGTGTCGCAAGCTGTGGTCAAAGAAGCATGGCCACGATACCTATGGCAGTGACGACAGTGACATAGACGAAGATGAACTCAAACGAAAAGGACAGAAAAAGCATACAACTGGAGGGACGTGCAAGTGTGGGTCCACCACTCACCTACGTACCAACCATAGTGAATGTCCTTTGAACGTAAAAAATCAGAGAAGTGGTGTTTCTGTGGATGACAGAGCATCTGACGATACTGATGTCATTTCCTATTCTGAGGATACCCTGTCAGATGCAGAAAGCATTTCTTTGGAAAAAAGTATGCCTACCCCAACTGGTGACACTAGTTGGTGTTTTGAAGATGACGTAATAAGTGGTATCTGCGTGTGCGGAGCGCTCGGACGAGCACACAAGAGGGATTGCCCCTCAAACTCACGAAATCGTTACGTTGGGTGCACATTGTTTCCCAAGGCCTCTTCTGCTGACTCTGACAAGAATGGCAAGGATGATGATTGTGTGAAATCCAAACCTCCTAAAGCAAGCAAGCCGGTCGATACGAGGTCCACTCGTCGAGGAAAGAGAGAAAAGCCAGGTGATGAGAAGCCTCCCCCACCGAAAAGGCCTAGGCCCGACTTCAAGGTGGGTGACTGCGTGAATTTGCATGATAGCAAATTGGGCAAATGTCACCTTCCTTGCTGCGTTGTGCAAGTGTTTGGTGATCGATGCCTACTATGTTGTCACAAGGGAGTTCTCACTACTGGCTATGCAAAGGGGCAGTTGACGGCTATCAGTGGTGATCCATCCATTTCAGTAGACAACTGGCGAACTGCAGGAAGGATCTCACTACGAGATGTAGCAAATGACTCTGCAAATCTCAAAGTGTGTAACTGTGGCCTAGCCAAGACTGTTGTTGAGCATGTTGTTGACCTGACTGACGATCCCACAGCCATGTCTTCAGCCGATGGTTCTGCAGTTGTAAGCAACACCTGGGTGTCCACTCCACTGTACACCTTGCACATAGATAAGAAACGGGAAATTGTTTCATCTGATGATTGGCTCTCAGACACAGTTATTAGGGCCGGTCAGTTGCTCATCTTGCAGGAATTCCCAAACATAGCCGGCCTGCAAGATCCGGCAGTTCACAGGAGTCTGTCGTTCCAAATCCTCAGAGGAGAATTTGTGCAGATCATCTTTGTTGGAGGCTGTCACTGGTGTACTATTTCCAACGTTGGATGTGACGATGGAGTGGTCAATGTGTACGACAGCATGTACTCCAGTGCTTCCAGTGGGACGGTCAAATTGATTGCCAGCCTTGTGTTCAGTCCTGCTAAACAGCTTGTAGTGAGAATGATGGATGTTGGAAGGCAGTCAAATGGTTCCGATTGTGGAGTCCTTGCCTTAGCATTTGCATACGACATTTGCAGTGGTAATGACCCATGCAAGATCAAGTACAATCACAGGTCTATGAGGCAGCACTTGGCAGAGTGCTTGGAGAAATGTCGCCTCTCTCGTTTCCCAGCGGTCGGTGAGCGCAGGACTGTTGGTGTCAGGCACACCCAGTCAGTGGACCTTCACTGCTCCTGCCGCTTGCCCGAGGAATTAGGTGATAAAATGGCCGAGTGTGATGTATGTAAAACCTGGTATCACAAACACTGCATGGACGTTCCTAACTATGTTTTTGAAAAAATAGATGTCCCCTGGAAGTGTAAATCATGTGCCGCACTGTGAAACTCTACCTAGTATTTTGTTGTATATCGTATACCCAGGTGTGGCCACATGTATTGATTACCAATCCATCCTCTCTCTCTTATGTTTCTCTCTCTGGGGCATGATATCACCTCTCCCTCTATTGTATACATGTACATGTACAACTGCATCTCTCTCTCTCTCTCTCTCTCTCTCTCTCTCTCTCTCTCTCTCTCTCTCTCTCTCTCTCTCTCTCTCTCTCTCTCTCTCTCTCTCTCTCTGTCTTGCTCGTCTCAATACTAGTACATGTATTACCATAATAATATTATTTTTTTCTCAGTGTTATTTCTCTTTTTCTCAGTGTTATTTCTCTTTATACCTGTGTTTTCTTGAGTGGGCACGTCAACTCAATAAGCCTGACACAGGGAAGGTTTATGCAGTTGTAGGCTCTACCTTTCTTGAATTTTGTTTTGGGGTTAAAAGTGGTTTCTGAATGTCAGGTCATAGGGTACAGGTACTGGTTATCAGTATGCTTGTAGTGACACTGCCAAACCAGCTGGCTGATTTTTTTGTACTACCTTATAAGGAAGTACAAAAATGCCATGTCAGCAACAGGGTTGTTCTCTGCTCTGCCATAATATTTAGATGTACATGTATCTCTCCTCGTTGAAGTCAGTTGCCTGAAGCTCCCACCCTCAGGTGGCGTGATGAGTCGTTGATGGCTTCTGGTTTTCACATTGGAGATATGTTTCTCTCTTGTGTTCTCTATCCCAGTCTATACTACATGTATGCTTGTATTAATATGGCTGCATTCTCCCTCTCTGTATCATCTCAATACTTGTTTGTGTTGGGCACTTGGTACAGTTGTTTGTTGCCTGTTCAAAGCTGACTATATTACAGAGCAGTAGGTACAGTTATAGGTTACCGAGCAAAAATTTTATGAATGAAAACGTAATATCAAGTTGTATCATGTTGCTCTAAATATAATCTGCTCTACAGTACATGTACTCTATCAGTATAATAATATTATTATTATAGTGTCATGGGCACTTGCCTGGAACACTATGGTATTACCCCCGTGTGCATAGTAAAGTATTTGGGTGGCTTGACGTTTTCTCTCTTTCTCCTCGTTGAAGTCAGCTGCCTGAAGCTCGGGTGGCATGATGAATCGTTGATGGCTTCTAGTTTTCTCATCGATTTATATTTCTCTCTCTGTTCTAAAAAAATTACCTGATATCAGCATAGAGGCAATCTTAGCGAGTGGTGAGTATAATAATATTCATCAAAAATGTCAAAGCTGATGTTTGTTTCACCTCATAATGTCGACAAACTGTACAAATCACATCACGTGTGCCATGTGCTGTTTCAACCGTGTACTGCACATCTACATGTATATGACGCGTACATGTAAGTGAATGCAAGAACACACACTAGGCTACTAATTGTGCACACGGGGTATGTGCTCTACAGAGCTCTCATTCTCTCTTTCTCGAAAAACTGGCAGTCATGTTGATGAGCTCATTGTAACGTGGTGCTTGTAGTCACACTGTCTAGGTGTAAGGGTCAAGGAAGCTCATACTATTGTCGGCTGCTATTATGTTTAGGCCGCTATCTTTACATCAATATGTATGTACACATTTAGCTTCCTCCATAAACCGAGGCAGTGTGGCCTGGGCTCTTTATATCGTGTGTGTTTATGTCGAGCTCCTCCAGTTACAGCATGATTGAGCCGTCCATGATGGAGCACTTGTTGCTCCTGTCAGTGGAGATATATGGCATGTACTGATACAGACTTGGTTTTCTGTGGCGTTTTTGTGTTAGTGAATGGTCTGTATTGTGCTATATCTTTCCTCTCTTCTTAGAGCTCAGTCGGGATGAATGTGAAGGCTTGTTGTGTATGTATGTATGTAATGGCTGATTCTTGGCTGGTCAGCTTTGTATGATTTCGCTAGAGAATGTTTTCCAAAGCAGCTATGAGTACACATCTGATTTGTAATGAGAGTAGGGTGGGGAGATATTTAATTTGTGTGCTTACAGTTCGATCCAGGAATCAGCCATTCCTTCTTTCTCTCCCTTGAATTTGAGCCGGGGTATTGTGTAGTAGACATAATGCCTCGAGGATCACCTGTGCATCTGCCTCCGCGTGGCGTGACCTGGGATAGGAGTTACATGTGCATAGAAATGTCTCCATAATCAGGTTCTAGTAGCTACTATATCATCCACTTCACTATAGTTTGTGGTTCTGTTGTACATGTAACTCTGAAGCCAAAGGATGCACACCATCGCTGTCTCTTTTAGAGAGAGAGAGAATTGTTCATGGGGAGCTGTTAGGCAAAGAGTGCTGACTGCCCTCTCTTTCTCTACCTCTCTCCCTCCCCATTGACTGATGTATGTTGTTGAATTCTGAACGTAACATCTTTTCTGTGTCCCCATTCTCATATTGTAGCAATTTATTTTTCTGTGGTTGTGAGGTAATTATGGTGTAATCTATGATAATGTATGATGTAACCTATGGTGTAAATACATCCCGAGTCCCAATCAATAAAATTCGGCTCTTGCTATGACGAAATTTTGATGAAACCTGTAATGTATTTGCTGTGAAGACTGTTTCAGAATGTTTAGCACGCATGAAGGCTTGTTGGGGCCCAGAATTTGAACCTAGCGTATAAGAAGATCATGGACTATCAATGATATATGGCAATTTTCTCGGTTCGCTTTCTTTGGTGAGCGCGCACTAGGGGGGATTTCCCTATTCAGTCTAGCATATGGCACATGGAGGTCACGTCCGGGTCAACTGGCTCGAGCTGCGCTCCCCAATATATGCGTATATGGGGCATGCACAGTTTGTTGAGGTGTCCTAGTTCAAATTATGGCGGCGTACAGTAGCGCGGTGTAATACTTTTCATGAGGGACAAGGGATGTAGTGATATATCCCCAGTATAGATTTACTTTTCTGGTTATGAGGTAATTATGGTGTAATTATGAGGTAATCTATGAGGCAATTATGAGAAAACTCAGGGCCTCTATGGAGCCTAGCCTTTCTGAGACTTAAAAATCAGTAAGTATATAGAGCATCTAACGAATGTATCGAGCGAATATCTTGCAAGCAGACTCCATCTCTGCGCATTGATATATTATTGACAACCTCTTACCACATGCACCACTACAACTATGCAGCTACTGAGGATATGGTGAAGTGTTTCATATGTACTACTATTAATTTTATGATAGAGTGTATCTTGGAACAGCAAAGCAGGTCAACAGAGTGCTCTTATCCCCTTCAATTAGAGATCATCCTTCAAGTAGTCACACAACAGCTGCTCCTAGTCACAGGTACGTGGAGAGAGGATACGTAATGTGTGTACGTAGGTTAACTGTGGCCACCACAGCAGACTGCATGCAGGTATATAAAAATGTTTATTAAGCGACTGTATAATTATGTATGTTGTACATTCCATATTATGTTCCTTGAAATAAATTTCATGTGGCTGCCCATGGAATGTCTTGCTTGTCTGTGTAATTGTATGCGGTTATAATTGAACAAGAAAGTAGAAATAATAATTATATTGGAGTATAGCCTCTGCTATGAGCAGTGATTATGATACAGGGTTGCATACAGAGGGGGGCACACTGGTATCCCCCCCCCCCTCAGAATTCCATAATAATATATATGTAATATATACAGCGCAAATAATATGATTACATACACAAGCAAAAAGAAATTGTTTGTTATCACGGTATTATTGTGTGATTTATTTACTAGTATATACGCATGGCAGTGGCGCATATACATGTACATACGTAAGTACAAAATTGACTGGATTGTTTGAATGTGCAGCAGAATTAAGGAAATGCGGTCAGTACCATATGCAAGGGCATAGCTATAGCTACCATAGAGGCAACCGAGGCAGCTGCCTCGGTCATCAATTCAGCCAGCTATATACTTAAATACACAACAATACTCACCGAGCCGCGCGCATGCCATGACAAGTTTGTTTGCTGACTAAGCATTCGAACTTTCACTGTATAGCTCCATCTCTAAGAGAGCAAGACGGATGCCTCTCTCTGAGATTATGTAAGTAACGTCGACAAAACGGCTTTGCGCACCGTTCTAGACTCGAGAAGACTTTCTATGTTGTTACGATCGCGGTAGACACCCGAAAATGGGCGTGGTTTGTCCACTAAGGGGGCGTGACTAAAAAATTCGCGATCAATCTTTATAAAAAAAATTCTGGCTACGCCCTTGCATATGTGGTGGGTAATTTGTGCAAATTCAGAGAGGGCCCTCAGAGTTTATTATTCATGACGGTAACCCAATCTAGGGGCGTTGCGCTACACAGATATATGTAATCAATGAACATGCTGAATTTCGCTCACGATTTTCAAGCCACACCTGCAAAGAGACATGGACAAATAGCATGAGATAGAAGAATATTGGTGTACACTACTAGCTGGAGGACAGTGGCTACTCTTGCTGGCCATGCTGCCATGTTTTTTATCACGCCCATCATCGTGGGTAGAATTCTCATGACTGCCAAGTCAACCAAAAAAATGATTACATATACCCACCATGCGGTGGTATACATCTTCTCTCTCTGTCTCCAAAACTGACAATGCATGCTCGTTATAGATACTTAGTATATGGTCCTTGTAAGAATTGGTAATGGTCTCATGATCAGCTGCTATTACGTAGGTTTCAGATCATCTTTTACATGCATCTTAGTAAGTTTTAGCAACTACACCTCTTTATCATGCAGACAGGCCGGTAATCTTAGAGAAGTATTGGTCTGTTTTGTAGCCTGTACCTTGTGCTGTAATCTAACCAAACTGAGCATAAATGGAGTGCTCCATTGTTATGACGCAGCAAAACACCTCTGACACTCTTGCTACATGTAGTTGGTGAAGCTATTGGGAATTGTACCATATATACAGATCAAGGCACCACTCAGTTGTATACATCCAGCAGAGCTTAGACATGTGTAGTCTTTAACAGCTGACGGATGCATGGGGTTGTGAATAGCGAGGGCGAGGGAGATTCCTTTGGACCAGGAACTTCAATGCATATAATCTGCGGTCTTTGTGCTGCACTAGATCCTTCCATGATAGACATAATAGCCACTCCATGCCATGCTATTCCTCATAGCTTCACCACCTAACTAGCAACAATGTCTGAAGTGTCTGCTTACTATGCAAGCTGTCACTATATTATAGGGATGTGCTGACACCGGACCACAATGTAATATGGCTGAGTGTGTGATTTTTTGGTGTGATTGTGCCTGCCTTGGAAGGATACACTAAGGTGGCCCTGAGGGTCAGTTCTTAGGTGTATCTTCATAGCAGTTTTCAGTTTGGGTTCCGTTAAGGTTAGATGAATGGAGGTCCAAATACCAATAAATCAGTTACATTAATTAATTGGGGTGCACTCAAGAAGGATTGCCCCTCAAACTCACGAAATCGTTACGTTGGGTGCACATTATTTCCCAAGGTCTCTTCTGCTGACTCTGACAAGAATGGCAAGCTTGAATGGTAAGCCTCCATGTAGTCATCTTCTTGCTCAGGAAAGTGGAGTCTACCAGTGATGTTAATCGTGGACCTGAGCCTTGCCAGAGTGGTACAGCACTCACCTTTCCCAGTTTTATGCCTTGCCTTTGCACTTGAGTTATCTCTCAGATTGATGGTGCAGTGCGGGCGTATGAGCATGCGCATGACGACCATTACCTTACACGTTAAAAATTTAACTCTCTCCTCACTGAAGTGATCACGTACCCCACAAACACATGCACGTACAAGTATATATATATATATATATATATATCATAGAGTCGGTAGACTCTATAAGTAGGGATGGCACGGATACTCCATATATGTAATACATTACAAAAATCCAAATATCTCAAAACAGGTAACTTTATGAGCTTTCTAAGTATCAAAATCAGAATCTACAGCAAAATATCTATCTAATAAGACCAAGATCATTCAGCAACTCCATTGTATACGCCAGATCCAGGTGTTCAAAAAAATGGCCATTTGTCATTCTTTCTTTCTTTCTTTCTGTTTTCTTGGGCTAACTCAAGACTACCATGACCGCTCACCATAGTTCGAACATAAATCCACTCCATTTTAGAGCGCGCACGTCTGTGGCACGCTCGTTTTGTGTTATCAGGACAGCGATTTAATAATTGTGGGTGTGTCCAGCGCTTTTGTGAGTGGGTGTGTCCGATTAGCCATTTTGTCATATAATGCGCATGCTCATACGGTGTTGCCATGGTGAAGTCATGTGATCGATGGCAGTGGCGCGCATGCGCTGGCGCGTCCACGATCATGCTCGAGTGCTAGCGCTCAGCCGATCTAAGCTCAGTGAACTGTCGATTATCAATATGGTGGCTACTATCAACAGTAAACTTACTGGCCTATAAAATACGCTCCCGAAACGGAAGGTTTTCGTCGCTACTTGGTTCTAAACAGCCTTCTATAAATCTTTCAAGTTTGCCGATCAGCCAGCTTTAGGATCGAGATAACGAGGGGCGTGGCTTCAATCACTGGTCATTGGTTATCTGAGCTGTCTCGAGAATCCCACTGATACGTGCTCAATAGTGTGCAATGAGACGCCAATAGCTATCAAAAGACTGCCTGGGATTTGCACTTCAAGTTTGAACTAACGGTGTGTTTGGGGTACCATAGCTCATGTAGCTGCCTGACTCAAAGGCTAGGATCGCACAAATATGCTGAATCAGTGATCTACCTGCTTCCCTATAATAATTGTTGTATTATTGTTGGAGCACGGTTGGATGTAGCTAGGTACAGAAAAAGTTTTGTATGTGTAGCTGGTTCCATGCATTTTATAACGATGAATAGGCAAACCATAATATCAGGTCACCATGGTATATGTACAGTCTCATGCCCAGCCTCTGTCCCCACAAGATTAGTCAGCTATGTGGCATTAATGAAAATTAATGACTATCATGCATGAATTACCCTGAGGGCACTAAAAAAAGAATAAAAAAACAATTGAATAAAATTGAAGGATGAAGTAGGGATGGCATGCAGTGCCAAAAAATACACAAACAAGGTTTGTAGGGATAACGTATCACATCCACTATACATCCCTACGCTTGCTTTTTGAGTAGCCGTGCACACACATTATATATGGGGCACATGCAGGAATGTTGGATCAATATCAAAATATAGCGACACTTTACATACTGAATCAGAAGTGCACACGTGTATGATGTTAATAAATATTATCGAGAAAAGCAAGTGTAGGGATGTATAGTGGATGTGATACGTTATCCCTACAAACCTTGTTTGTGTATTTTTTGGCACTGCATGCCATCCCTACTTCATCCTTCAATTTTATTCAATTGTTTTTTTACTTTATATATATAACCATTAAGGTACCCACTAATTGCGTGGGTGGATATCTCACCAAATTGCCCCAGAAGCGCTCATATAATTCTATTTTAGCTGCTTACCCTTTGCTGAGCATTTTTAGCGTTCTAGAAGACATGAATAACTCAGTTTGGTATCTGCTATCGATTGTCAATTTTCAGCCCCACCCCTACCAAATGTGCATGAATCAGCCCCTCCCCTGTCCATCTGCGCACGCGCATATCGTCCGTCTTGCCACATGAACGCAGTCTGCGCGTTCACGTTGCGATCGCACGCGCGCGCGACGGACGATTTTCAGCCCCTCCATCTGCACACGCGCATGCATATATATCGTCCGTCCATAGATAATAGATTATCTATGGTCCGTCGTGCCACGTGAACGCAGTCTACCGCGCGCACTGCCGAGCGAGATAATTGGTAAGTTCTGTGTGTGTGTGTGTGTGTGTGTGTGTGTGTGACACGATTCGCGCAGCTACGCGTACGTAGCGATAAAGTAGCACGTAAGTAATCTCATAGTTGAGAGGTGATCTCTATTTGTGTGAGCATAATATTATATGGCGTTTCTCCTGATTATCGAACTGTATAATATCACCTAATATACTGGGCTTGGAACGCCAGGTTTGTATTTTATCACTGGGGAGGAGAAAGGATCTGGTGTTATGCCTATATATATATGAGACTAGTACATGCTGCAGCCAGTAGTGGCGCCCGATCAGATTGCTCCACGTCATCACCAATTTTACAGGGCTAGCTAGGGTACTAGACTAGATCTTCACGAATGAGGTTTTGCACACAGGCATACTGCACCTATCAATGTATTGCCCCAGGTACCACCCCACGGGCAAATGGTGGGGATTTGACCTATATGAAATCAATTGCCTCTCCCCTGGAGCAAATTCTATGATCAAATGCCCCCATCGGGACTGTATATTTCACCCTACTATCTGTGAATTTTGATCAAATCCCCCTGATTTGGGGCATGTTTATTGGTCAAATGAGATCAAATCCCCACCAGTGGGGAGGAGGGGGGGGGGGGGGGGTAGATGGGGCAATACATTGATAGGTGCATAACAGCTAAGCACTGGTACAACTCCGGTATGGGCATGACACCAGACCCTTCCTCCTCCTCCCTTATGATATATTACAAACAGAACAGGAATTTTCCCGGAAGTACCTGATTACATAGTCTCGTACCCACACGCGGATCGGAAAAAGAGTGTGGTGAAATGCTTATTCAATTTTGATTCCAGACGTACACGGCATCATATTATGACGTGCAAACAAGAAATATTATCAGTGATAGCGCGATCACGTTTGTTTTGCTTATGCGTAATTCACGCAGCCTTACGCCTAGCAGGAGCCTCGAAAACACAATCTTGGTGGAGTTCGAGTGCTATGCTTGTTTCAGTGTCTGATTCGTAACCAAACAGACAGTCAAACAGCAGCAGTATAAGTGAAAAACGAGAGATTTTCCTGTCCCAGTCAGTAGAGAGATAAACCATGGATCATCCACATCCTTGCCAGCTACATTTGAGCTTATCGCTTTCGTGTGAACTTCACAGACACTATTTTGCAATCGGAATGGACGCAATAGATATTGCCGGAACCATGCGCATTTCACCATACTTTTTTTCCGCATGCAACAAAGAGGCTGGCACGAGACTACTGATTACAGGGATAGTCGTCTCAATGCGGCACCTGCAATGGTAATCAATACAAAGATAGGCCTTGATCGCTTGAGTCTTGAAACTTGCTTGATGGTTTGATCAAAGAGTCTTGATCCTTAGATTTTTTTGCAGTATACGATCTCACACGCCCCTTTTCCGTTTACATACATTGTAGCGGGATCAAAATTGCCATCACAGATTTATGTACAGTGCTAACTCAAACAGCAAAAATTTCTCTGCAGAAACTAAGACTAGAGATATAACTAGCCACACATTGTGCCCGTGTGTGAGCAAGAAGTGATAAAAATTTACCTGACAATGCCTGCTTTTTGCGCTTGACAATGCGATGAACATTGTTTACGCTTTTGCCCAACTGAGTAAATTATGTGCTAAACAAGGGAGTCACTGCCATACGTCCTGAAGCAGCTAGATCTCTTTATGCAGCTAGCATTGGTCTATACCTTGAGCTACAAACTGGAGTGCTCCATTGTTTTATACAGCAAACACTTCCAATACTTGCTAGTTAGTTAGTGAGGCTATGTAGCATACAGCACCACTCACTTGTGTAAATCCAGCAGAGCCTATGGACACTTGTAGCCCAGAAGTGAACGGCTGACTGGGTTACGAATAGCAATGATCTTTCTTTGGACCAGCAACTTTCAAGGCCTATATATAATCTTAGTCTCAGAGCTGTGCACATCATTCCATGATGACACTCCTGCCCCCCCCCCCCTCCTTTGCGCAATTGCCCATTGCATCAGTGAAATTTATCTATAATCAGATCTGCTGACATGGCCTGATCCCACTTAGTGTAGCTTGAAGCCTTTCAAATCAAAGGCAAGAATACTCTTGCCCAAGGTAGTATTTCACCTCACCATGAGATGAATGTCTGGCATATCTGTCACCTGAAGTTTCAAATGCAAAAAACATGCCCATACCCAGTGCATTGCGAAACAACTTGAGCTCTATAGAGCAGTCGCACATTGCATCTGCATCCACATGTATTTGCCTATTTGCATAGAAATGAGAGCTGCAGCAGCAGTGTGCGTGCATGTAGCTGATGTATGCACATGGCCTTCATTGGGTAGAGTCGATAGGTGTCGCCAATAAAGATGCAGTGTTTGCAATGCTTGTGGGCCTTGCCAAACAATTTGAAGCCAGTTTTTGACGACTTGGATGGATTTATTGTATTTACTAGTCACTTAGATGCCTAGCTGTCCAGATCTGGCGATTTTGTGGTGACAGACAGACAGACAGACGGACAAAACCGATTACTTTACCCCTTGTGCATGTGCGCGGGGTAATGAGTTCCAAACGAACAAAATATACAGGTGTTTGTATTGAGAACTGTGATCACATGATCATGACTTGCCCAGGGAAGAAAGTATTGAATGCGCTATATACCCCGTCAAGGGCTTATAGACTGCTGGGGTCTATAAGCCCTTGACCCCGTGTAATATGTATTCGGAAAGTAACGTGATTTCCCTCCTTGCACATGTGACTAACTCTAGGGGCTAAACATTCGATTTTTCTCAAGTCTGTGAAGAATAGAGGCGTTTTCGTGACTTTCATGCAAGATTCTTCATGAATGCTCGTTCTGTATTGCGATCTACCAGCGTTTGCAGTCGAAATCGTGCTCGCATTGCTTGCACTCGACAATGAGCTATTTGAATCGAGCACTCTCATTGATGCGTGACTTTCTGAAAACTGAGCATATACCCCCCCCCCCCCCCCCCCCCCCCCCCACTTTGCCCATTGTGCAATTGCATCAGTGAAATTTATCTATAATCAGATCTGCTGACATGGCCTGATCCCACATTGATACTGTGGCCATGCCCCAGTGATTTAGTGCCGGCAAGGGCAGTGTCTATTCACTGGACTGGACCACTGGAATGGACTACTGGACTGGACTACTGGACTCACCTTTGACCCCAAATACCAACTTAAATGAGCATTATTCAGTTGTGCCCCTATAATTATGCTTCTATTAAGTAGGATATGGTACAATCACCTACTTGGATGTGGACAACAATGAATGCATAGCTAGCTAAGTGAAGCTATAGCTAAATATCCATTGTGATAAGTAACAAACTGGAGCAATGAATGAAGAGTTGACTCATGAAGCATCATTTTCAGTTTAGTACAAGTCTCCAAAAGATATTGGAGGGTGTAGGTGTGCCCCCATGGCAGGGGGAGCCCGGAGATCGAGGATTAATTAATTCGCTTGTTTAGATCAAGTGTTGATGCTATAGGCTTAGCTACCTGAAATCGATTATCCAATAATTATGATTAGGAAGCCCACTGTTCTGTGTGTACTGCCATAGCTTGTACTCTTCCATGGCTTTTGGGCAAACCAGTGGGGGAGGGTGGGCCCGGGAGGTGAGGGGGAGGCGTACTGCAACTTAATCTGTGGCTGTAATACATAACAAGTAACTTTGACAATATACATCATGCTTGTTTTCTTACAATGGTAGGTTGATCCTGCCGCAGTCACTAAAAGACTGTATCGTGACAACTGTATCCACAGCAGGGTCACTGTGGCTAGAATTTGATATTTAGTAGCTATTACCGTAAACTTGGGTTGAAGCACACCTTTCTTGAGGTAATCTCAGACCATTACACATCACTCAGGTACCTGCATGCCTGAGGCTACCAGGGCAGTGCCCAGGTAGATGTTGCATACTTATAGCTACCACTAAAAGTAAGCCAGGCTCAACGTAGTATAATTTAACTGCCCCACCAAGCTATAGCTGGCTAAATTTAGCCTATAGCATCGTCTATCTTCAACACTTGATTTGAATTAAATAATCCTCTCCGGGCTCCCCCTGCCATGGAGCCACACCTACACCCTCCAACATCTTTTGGAGACTTGTACTGATACTGAAATGATGCTTCATGAGTCGATGCTTCATGAGTCAATTCTTCATTACTACATTTCTTTGCTCCAGTTTGTTGCTTAGCACAATGGGTATTTATAGCTTCACTTAGCTAGCTACCTCACACTGCATTCACGGTTGTCCACATCCAAGTAGGTGATTATACCTTATCCTACTTAATAGAAGCATAATTATAGGGACACACAACTGAATAATGGTCATTAAAATATTTTAAGTTGGTATTTGGGGTCAAAGGTGAGTCCAGTAGTCCAGTCCAGTAGTCCATTCCAGTGATCCAGTCCAGTGAATAGATACTGCCCTTGGGCAAGATTATTCCTGCCTTTGATTTGAAAGGCTTTAAGGTACCCACTAACTGCCTGGGTGGATATATCACTAAATTTCCCCAGAAGCGCTCATATAATTCTATTTTAGCTGCTTGCCCTTTGCTGAGCATTTTTAGCGTTCTAGAAGACATGAATAACTCAGTTTGGTATCTGCTGTCTATTGTCAATTTTCAGCCCCACCCCTACCAAATGTGCATGAATCAGCCCCTCCCCTGTCCATCTGCGCACGCGCACATCGTCTGTAATGCCACGTGAATGCAGTCTACGTCTGCGCACTGCCGACCGAGATAATTGATAAGTTCTGTGTCTGTGTGTGTGTGTGTGTGTGTGTGTACGCGATTCGCGCAGCTACACGTCCCGTTATTATCAGATCTGCTGACATGGCCTGATCCCACATTGATACTGTGGCCATGCCCCAGTGATTTAGTGACCTTGGGCAAGATTATTCCTGCCTTTGATTTGAAAGGCTTCAAGCTGAATGTCTGGCATATCTGGCTTCATTCACTGCAAGTTTCACACACATACAAAACCAGGAATAAACTTGCCCATACCCAGTGCATTGCGAAACAACTTGAGCCCTATAGAGCACATACACAGCACATTGCATCTGCATCCACATCTATTTGCATAGAAATGAGAGCTGCAGCAGCAGTGTGCGTACATGTAGCTGACGTATGCACATGGCCTGCAGTGGGTAGAGTCGATAAGATGCAGTGCTTGTGGGCCTTGCCAAATATAATGAAGCCAGTTTTTCGACGACTTTGATGGATTTGTTGTATTTACTAGTCACTCAGATGCCTAGCTGTCCAGATCTGGCAATTTTGTGATGACAGACAGACAGACGGATTACTTTACTCCTTGTACATGTGCGCAGGGTAGTGAGTTCCAAACGAATAAAATATACAGGTGTTTGTATTGAGAACTGTGATCACATGATCATGACTTGCCCACAACATATCCTCAATACTTTTGTTCAAGAGTAATTAATACAGAAGGGAAGAGAGTATCAAATGTGCTATATACCCATCTAATATGTATTCAGAGAGTAATGTGATTTCCCTCCTTGCACATGTGACTAACTCTAGGGGCTAAACATTCGATTTTTCTCAGGTTTGTGAAGAATGGAGGCATTTTCGTGACTTTCATGTAAGATTCTTCATGAATGCTCGTTCTGTATTGTGATCTACCAGCATTTTCAGTTGAAATTGTGCTCGCGTTGCTTGCACTCGACAATGAGCTATTTTAATCGAGTGCTTTTATCGGTGTGTGACTTTCCGAAAATATATTATACGGAGCATATACTGTGTTCAATACTCTCTTTCCTTCCTTATTATTTACTCTTGCTGTGTTCCTAGGCCTTGAGCATGAAGCAGTTTCATCTCGGCATCCAAAATACGTTGTATACCACCGAAAGAAATCGGTACTAGGCTCTCTCAAATTCCACATACCTGCTAATGAAGGGAGTTAGTTTCCTGTCCTCGTGCCTAGCCTGAGCACCGAACTTCAACAGTCAGCAGATACTGAGTGTGTAGCGTGAAACTGAAACTTGTTTATGAGCAGTAATTGCGTGGGTGGCATATTACCAAATTGCACCTTTGCTAGCCCCTCTCCTGTCTACCAGTTTAAGGTCGAGGGTTATGTTTACAGCCCTACCCCTGTCAGTTGCACATGCATAGCAAGCCAGCCCCTCCCTTGTCTACCTGTGCATGCATGCACGTTGTCTGTTGTTTCACGCTAACATGGTCCCAGTTCTAACATATCTGCTGCTTGTGATTCATGTAAGTCTTGTGCATATGTATGGGTTTGTGTGTAGAACAGACAGCAGGTGAATAGCACCAGCGCTAGGATGTATGGCATTCTTTTGCACAGAAACTTGAAGGCACAGAATGGCGTGAGGACTGAGTGCAATATGTATCGTGCATCCCGTGTGCCCATATTGTGAGTCTAGTGTTTCAGAGAGTGGCTTTGTAGGGCTATTAGCAAAAAAAAACCTAATTTCGGAAGTGTTACTGTCTTGTTACTGGTGACTGAGAGATGTGGTGAATTCCACACAACACCGTATAAGATGCTTCACAGTGAACTACAGTGCAGCCTCGATTATCCGGACCCCTTTGTCCACTGGCCGATCGCTGCCATACCGGATAAGTGAATGTACGTCCGGATAACTGAAATGTCTGGTTTATGATACCTAGCTCTAGCCTAGCCTATAAACGATGCCTATACAGTATGATCATGGCCAGTAGTGTTCGGGAAAGTATGTTGGTCAGTCAGTTTTGGCCAAGGCAAATCTGTAGATCCTCGTAGCCCATCACTCAACATGTAACCACATCCACAGAAGATCATCGGGCACACCTTCTGCGCATGCGTGGTAATGCGTTTTCAGGTCTCCAGCTAGTTCATTGCTGATTGTCAAGTTCTCCGAGAAATTATGTAGTGCCAGCTGCTAGCGTAAGACACTCTGACGGCATTCAAGCAAGTGTAGACCAAAGCACATTCTTCACAAATATTCAGCTAACATGTGCAGTTCTGTGCAATCAGATGGGATATCAAATAGATAATTGGTAGCAGTCTCTTGCTTGATCTGTGGCAGAGAGAGACTGAGGATAGTCCTATGGAACTGATATTTTACTGACATGCACTGTTTGCTGTGTGAAGCCTATGGGGCCAAATCAGCAGATATTAGAAATGAGAAAGAAAGGGTTAACTATGTTCACTAGCTCAGCATGTGGTCTTGCTCTCATAATTGCATTGTCTGCAGAGCAATACTGGGTTACTATCAAATGTGGGTGTATCCATACAAGAGTAGATACAATTTTCTTGTGAAACTCAGGGACATGTACGGTCTGTTATGTGATTTCTGCATTGCAAGTTTTGGCAGTTCATCCAAGTTTGTTATTCAACATATTTACGTGAGTATACGTACCATAGTGTAATTGTGACCAAAATGGAGTGCTTGCATGGTAATACTGTATCTTCATCTTCTGCAGTGATATGGAGTCAGTTGAGAGTGCTGATGCACAAAAAGTGAGTACTTGAAGAAAATGTTTTTATTAGCCTCAGACCTGAGCGATTTACTTTATTATCGTTTTTGCACAGGATATGGACATGGTGTCTGGTGATACACCAGAAAGGCCGGTGATGGACAGTATTATCAAGGTAAGGTGGCAAACGCATGTTACGTGTTTGATCGTGTTCGGGGGGGGGGGGGGGGGGGAGTACATGTACTTACCATCTCTACGGGGTCTGGACAAAATAGGCATCAATGATGAGGCTTTTACAGTTTATAATTTACACATGCTAATACTATTGTCTCTGGGGGCCACACAAGAATGGTTATATATTTTTTCATCCTTCAACTCTGCCAGCTGCTATGTACGGCAATCCTGTACCGAGCCACCAAGTTTAGATCCACCAATATTGTTGCAATAACGATTTTGGGCCCTATCTCCAAGTTTAATTTCCATCAGTGTTTCTGGGTATGCGGTGTAATATTTTCAACTGGCGCAATGCATAAGTTAGTAAATCATAATTCTTCATTTTGTACAAGGCAAAGATACTGCATAATAAAGTACCAAATTTCATCATTAGAAGGTATTTTATTATGCTAGTATCTGTATGTCCTTGAAATCAATGTCAGCCTTGCTTGGAGGGTGGAAAGGACCTGCCCTCCTACTCCTACTCAATGTAATACTGAAGTAGCTACCTCTATCATAGTATGAACATAGTTTGTACTTGAACTACAGATATATAATTCTCTTGATGACTAGGCTCCATCTGGTAACCATACAACATGTACCAACATTTTGAGTGTGTAGGATGAGTTGCTTGAAACGTGGCAGGATTTTGAGGGCAGCAAGATTTCAAGGAAATACGGTATAATATTCTCTCTTGAAATCTATTTCAGCTGCTGTGCTGTCCTCATGCATGTAACAATTGGCCTGAAACCTAATAGGATGTGATTATACAACACCACTAACAGCTGACTGGTTTTTGTACTACCTTATAAGGAAATACACAAATGCCAAGTCAGCAAACAGGGTGTGCATTACACTCTCTTTTCTCCTTGCTGATGTCAGTTGCCTGAAGCTCCCACATGTATGTTTATATACTAGTGGTGATGAAAATCATCTGTGCGGGGCGAGTCTTCGCGAAAATCATAAGATTCATCATAATATGCTCGTGGTATAGACTACGATCACATGCATCAGCGGCATGGGGCTGGTACCCCAGACTACAGTAGCATGTCAGTCAGTTCCAGCAGTTGCATGAATAGTGACCTTAGTATAGGCCTCTAAGAAGCTACCACTAGAGTGAAGATAGACTGCTAGTAGTCCTATGATGTTGATCACCTATATTAAATAGTGTACTCCAGTCTACATGTCACGACCGTCATGAGTCCAAGCCTGTACCTGTACTGAGCCAGGGGACACGTGTGTCCAGCGAGGGCATGTGTTTGTAAGCATCTATTTTTTTTTTTTTTACTAACTAACAGCTTTTCTGTGTTATTGCAAATTGCCAGAGAGAGAGGGAGAGATGGGCAAGTTAGCGAGGGAAGCTCAGCCTCATTGATGATGAGGTGGAACTGTTTGCTGGGTGTGGTTGATAGAGATCAATTTGATCTATATGTACGTATGCTTGTCTGCAGAGTAATTCATACAAGTCTAGTGCCTTACAAAAGAAATTAAGCATTCTGAAACCTCACATTACAGGGTTCTCCCAGGCAAAATTTAAAGACGCAGTTGCATGGAAGTAGTTTTGGCGCCAAATTTTTTGAAAAATGCTAGCAGATTTCAATACTCAAACCTGATTGGTCAGTTAAACGTCATTGGAATGCAGTGATGTCTCGAGTGCTCGCGAATATTTTGGAGTATGCGTTATCTGGAAAGGCACTCAACGATGAGCTCAAACACGATCAGAAGCAGTAGGAAGGTGGTTGCGAGACGAGAAGCTAGCGAAAAAAGGCTAAACAAGGCAACCAGCAAGCAGTTGAGTGTACAAATCTCCAAAGGTATTATTCGCGTACAATGCGCATACACAATGCATGCGGTGGTTGGACATGCCTTTGAACTGCTTCCGCTTCCGTGCAACTGCGCCTTTAAGGCATAGCGGGTGGGCGTGGTCTGGGCGGAGTTTGTGACCACATCAATCATTTTGGCTGCCACATCAAAGATACTGAAGGCATGGGGGGGGGCCGCTATGCTGAAAAGGCCTGGAGAGAACACTGATTACACACTAAGTAGTTGTGTGTGTGTGTGTGTGTCGTGGTTGGAGTAAGTTATCACCATAGGACATGTACACATAATAGATGCAGGTTAACATGTACTTTTTTGCTTCTCTCTCTCTGTCTCTATTTCCCCCCAGGGTACATATCTGTCTCTGCTCAACGGTCTACTACTGAGTAAAGATGCAGTGATTTAGCATTATATTACTCCTAGACAGTACGGTCAAATACATGGAAAAGCTGTGGTAGTACTGGACTTATACTGCATTCAATGGTAACTGGTCGACTGTTGTGATGGTGACATCTTGCAACTGGCCTATGCCTCCTGTACTGATGTGTGTGCATTAGGTAATGAGGCCTTTTGTATTCACGGTATGCAGGGTGGCTTCTCCAATCTTCAGCAGCAGTGTACCCGCCTACTCTAGTTCAATGTCCAGGTGGAGACATCTTATCAGTCATCTACCAACGGTCGCCAGTTTTAAAGTCAAAGGTCATGCTTTCAGCCCCACCCCTGTCAATTGTGCATGCATATTCCAACCAAGCCCCTCCCCTATACATGTCTACCTGTGCATGCGCAAATTATCGTCCACTCTTTTCACGTAAACACTGCAAATCAAGTAAGCCCTTTGTTTGTGTGTAGAACAGCCACGGAGCACGAGCTCGAGATGGGGATTCACGCATTCCATTACCATAGTGGTAATAGCACATTAGTAATCTCAGCTGATAATTATAACCCAAATTTTAATTCACCAGCTAAGACATACAGAGGACTGATCTAACATATACAAGGCTCTTCAATAGTTTTTCTAGGCTGAAGAGCAGATGGTGGAGGAATGGGAGCTGACAGGCCAGGCAGAGGAGGAGGGGAACTCTGAGCTGACAAAGGAGCCGACAGAGGATGAGCACGCCAAGGAGAGGAACTCTGAACTGATGGAGTAGCTGACGAAGTAGGTTGGTTTAAAAATAAAAATGATAGTCATGTGACTAGTGGTTTCTATGGAAACCAGAAACTTTTCACGTTATCCAAAACCTTTTTACGATATTAATCATTCTGACAAGCGAAGCTAGCAGCCATTTTCGCTGGCTGAACTCATGCTGTTGCTCACATGCCTAAGCATGATGAAATATTATGTAACTACTAATTATTATCATTTTTAATCCTTGAAACAGAAAATCGATCAGAGTCGGTTGGCCCGTGCAACATAATATTAAATAGGTATGGCCTTAGTGTGTGTATCTGTGTCTGTGTCTGAGTGATACCTTGAGATCTCCTTGCACAAACTTGTATAGTCATATAAGTGTTAAATACAGCAAAATAAACAAATACTCTATGGTGGATAATTTCGTGGGGTGTTTTTTTCATGGTTGACTAGGCAGTCACAAAAATTTTCACCCACGATAATTAATGCCTGAAGTAGATACGTGCAAGTGGATCCAATTACAGATGAGGGGCGTGGTCAAAAACATCGCAGCCACCTGTTCTCAGTGCTGGCAAGCAACAATCGCTCCCCTGTACGGGCCGGGTTGCTGTCATGAAATTTAAACCACAAATAATGTAGGGGAGACAAGCATGTACAATTTATAATGGAGGGAGAGTACTAGTTTAGTAGCCTCACTATGGTCAAACCAGCAGTTTCAGATGTGTTGATGGTGATCTTGGTGACCTCCACTGGAAAACTTTCTAGTGAATATAGTTATTGGTGTTGGAACTAAGTAGTACTGTAGATATCACTTTGGTGACATGGTTAGATTCCAAGGGTGGATATCCCTACATGTGTCGATGCTGTCACACACAGAGATCTCTCTCCACTGTGGTGGCCAAAGCCTCCATATCACTCCATACTGGACGTCCACTATGATGTTGAAGAAAAGGAGGTGTGGTCTCCCCGCCCATTGGCCCTGCCCCCTGTTTAGTTGTGAGTGCACAGAGTGCAAGTGGTGATAGCTTCACTACCTGTGCACCTGTGTGCCCATGGCTGCCAGGGTGGACTCTTCACTACTGATAAAGATGGTACCATAATAATTATTATTAATTATTCTTGCCAGCAAACTATTGTGACTAAAATTGTCTTTATACTACATTGCGTATATATAAATTGATTGATAGCTTACTTCATATTTCATGGGAGTATACGATCTGTATCCAGATTCTGGGACCAGGACAAACTGCAGTGTGTACCAGGGAAGGAAGGACCTGGGGTCAAGGATAAGCCTAGTGAAGATGGTGGAGGAGGACATTGACAGGTTTATCGATCTGTATAGGGCACACTATTACCCTTCTGTCCCCCCCCCCCCCCCCCCCCCCCCCCCCCATTTACAGTAAAATAATCTTTATTATCTATCAGTATTTGGTCTTAGTGACACCCAATACATTTTTGTTCCTGTGCACTACCTTTAATGGGATCTAAATTGTTGCTTAATTCCCCCTCAAACTGTTTGGCCCAGATAAAATCTGTAGGTTTTGCATGTGTACTGTTATTGTTTCCCACTAGCTCCTCTGACTATATACTAGCCACTAAGTAATCGTATCATTCAGATGCAGTTAACATACTTCCAACTAAAAACTTTGTATTAGGGATAGGGTTGTGTGAGAAATATCTGCCTAACTTCAGGTTTTAGACTTATTCTGGTTCACAGCTTCCAGTTGATATTCGGACAGAGTTGATGGGACATCAGGAACCACTTTATGACAAGGTCACAGGAAGAAATAGGTGGAGCAGACCCAAGGATGTGAGGGTAGTGACAATGGAGTTGCCTGGCAGTTGGAGGGAAACCCATTGTAATCCAAGGATGCTGGGCACACGTTTGACGACACCCTCTGACACTCAAAAGGAAGAGTTTACTGTTCACTTCCTCAGCAGTGTCAGCATGTGATCTAGTTCTCAGAATTGCTTGTCTGCAGAGCAGTGCTCTGTTACACTATAATATATATGAGCCTGTGGAAAGTGTCAAACACAGCCAACTCAATTGCAATTGTGTGTGTGTGTGCATATGTGCATGCACATTTGTGTTTTCTGCAGTTTGTTTCATGAATACTCCACTCCTCCTGGATTCAACTGTTGGTGCTGATGCACACGAAGCGACTGCTGCAAGAAAGTGAAATTCACATGCCTAGTGATTCCACCTATTATTTCATTATCATTCATACGTGTTGTTTTTACACAGGATGTGGTGTCTGGTGATTATTGGTACATCACAAAGAGTTGTGACAGACATAAGGTACGTTGCAAAGGTTTGCTCGGCAAAGTCCCTCTCTCACACACGCATACACTAGTGAGAATTAATGAACACATGATGTTATATTATGGCTCCTGACAATATTGATGCTTTGTAAACTCGAAGTTTATGTATGTTATCTCATCATGAGGTCACAATGTACCATTATAGTGAGAACAGATGCCATAATTATTCTGTCTACAGGATTCTTACAGGAATTGTTGGCTCAATACCGAGAAGTTTGCAAATATATATGTATTTTTTATGTGAAAAGTTTGCCTGTACTAACATATAATATGGTGTGCTGGTGCTCCCTCTCACTCATCTGTGGCTGCTGCTGGGAACCCACAGTGCTGCTGATGAGGCCAGGCATTGGCCGAACCTAGTTGGTACAACTATAATATAGGTCCACCACATCGGGCGAGTTCACTACCTGTACAGTGCTGCATCTGTGCTAAGTTGTAGTTGGGTGGGTGCTACAGACGTGATCTACATGTAGTACTGTTACACTTCTACTACATTGATAGAGCTACTCAACATACATGAAGCAATAGGGTATTTCACTGCAGCGAAATCAGGTGGAGACATTGAAAATCAGGGGGTATGCTTGCTGGGCTTTAGTACACATATGTACTGTTGCTGCCTAGAGCTAGAAGCTAGCACACCCTTGTGAGCACAAAGGAAGTTCTCGTCTTACAAGCATGCAGCCAGTGTCCACTAGATGGGAGGGATTTGATGACATTTTTGCCTGCATTATATGGGATCGTTATATTTGAACTCCCACCCATGCATGCTCCCACTATCATACATATTATAATTATGTACATCATTATACTAAGGTTACATTTGTCCATGCGTGATTTACGAGTGGGAGGTGACCGGAAACGTTTTGACCCGCGCTAAAAAGTTTTCTTTCTCGGCATCGCTGGACTTGGGACGTTACAACAGACAGCCCACTGACACGGCTGCCTATGGCCCTATCAATGACTAAAGTGAGCTGCTTCAAAATGACGGTGGGGCAAAATTAGATTGAAGTGTACACTTACATATGGTGGCCTGGTCAATCCAATAGAGCGACGTTCTGGAGTTGATGTTGTCCATAGGTGCTTTCCAGAAGGAGGCGATTCTATTCTAAGCTTGGGAGCCCTTGCGAGCGAAGCTGCGAGACTACTAACGAATTTCTCTAGCTTGCTGATTGACAATGTCACATGATCAACCAGGATGTGCACGTGCTCTATGCACGCATGCGCAAAGGGTAAAGGTCATCAATAGATTGTGTGCAGATGGATAGCCACGGATGAAGCGCGTGCGCATGTGGGGTATAGGAGTGAGCGAGCGAAGCGAGCTCACTCCTTGTAAATACTATATAAATACATGCTCTCTCTCTCTCTATTATATACCAGATGTCTAGTATTCTGGACCCTTCACTGTCATAGCCCCTGGGCTCCTGTTTCCCAGCACCCTCATAGTTCATCCTAAATGGAACACTAAGAATTAGGCATCCTCGATTACCTGCGTACCAGTCCCTCAACTGAGAAAGCTAATTAATGTAATTGTTTCTACGGCACAATGTGTACTGGCTCAGAAGGTACAGCCTTACTACAGTTTACACTGCTATACAATTACACCACCATTAATAGCATTCGTGACGTCAATATGAAAGAATGCTGTCTGCAGTAGTTTTACACTCTCATTGCTAATGTACTCTTGACAAGGCACATCGGTATGCAAAAAGTCACATGGAATATTAAGCAACCGCATTAATATGAAAATGAACCTGTGAGCTCAGCTAGCTTGGAACTGAGATTAAGAAAAGGTAAAGTCTTGACTAATGCATATAAGAGCTAATAGTATGATGACAGTACACACCTTGAAGAGCTCAGACTGCTGCTCATGCAAAGGTTGACCACCACAATTGGTGAACAAAGCAGTTAAATGTGATAAGAATCTTGCTTGAGACTAATAAACAAAGTACATGTATATGTACGTAGCATCTGGCACAGTGATATTATATAGAGCGTCTACTGCATCCCTTGCGCATGCACTGACAGTTAAATATCACACAGAAAACAGACATTCGGGGAGAAGATATTACTTACAATATTTACTTATTATCTTTAGACAATCAATAAATTCCTCGGAAGTTATATTGTGAGGATTGGAGGTCGTCCCAACTTTTTGGTACAGCCGCTGGATACAAAGTACTCTGTCTTCAGCTGCAGGGTACACTCGGTACACAGAGATCTGGACGAAAAAAGTACACATACAGTGATCTCTAGCAGCAAATACTCTAAAAGCGGACAACTTCTATACAGTGGACAAACAACGTGTATTGAAATATCTGAAAAGTGGATACCTCTCTACTAGCCTGTACAAAAATGTGACTGTCTACAGGAAAACACGGCATATGGGATCCGCACGCTAAAAAAATGTTGAAGTCGAGTTTTTGTCATATTCATGTCAAAGAACCTTTCTACTAACCTTTGCCATCATCTACGGAGGCTAACCGTAAGTTACAAAGGCGAAATAAGCCTAGTCTGTACAGCTGCTGTACACGGAGCCTATTGATGAAGGCGCTAATTAGAATTCCCGCGCCCAGGCTATCTAGGTACAGCTAGATTCATTGAACTACTGTATGCTGCACGTTGGCTCACCTTTTAAGCTTCATAGGCATCGAAGAACAATCGGCTGCCTTTGTTGACGACAAAATTCGACCCTCGCCCGATCTTTATGGTCATTTTGAATGGCTCCACCCAGGTCCATTTAATTGATTTCCGGTTCATGTGTAGTATGCGGAAACACTATACCATAATACGTAGTAACGCCTACAGACCGTAATTTCTCGATATTTATGCGTATAGTGAAATCATGAACAAAAGTGCCCTACCACCTAAACAAAGCGATCTTGTGCTCTTATTGTTTTTTGATTTTATTGTTCTGTCTCAGTGTCTACTCACGAAAGTTGATTCAGTCTCTCCTATGCCACACTCCAATGCATTGAAAATGACCTTAGTATAGCTTGCTAGCTGACCTACGACGTTGGAGGACTTCGCTAAAATGGACACGAGTGCTGCCGCAAAACCATCTGCCCTTCAGATGTTTCACTGTACCCTATTACTTCAAAGGTGCAGCCAAAAAGTTACATATTGGCAACAGCATGGCACACAATTGTACTATGACGTGTGAAATGCGTGGAACAGCTGTGAAACACTATCCCGTAACCTTAAGGCCACTCCAATATGATTAGTTGTTTCCCCCACATCCTTTCAATAATTTCCAGATTATTTTGTTCATTATATAATAGTTAGACACTGTTTAGGAGGTTTCTACGTGATTTAGAAGACCGAAGGGCTCAGTTCGCTCGGGGTTCTACTGAGCCCTGAGGTCTTCTAAATCACGTAGAAACCAACTAAACAGTGTCTAATAACTTTAGATCCTAGCAACAATGCCCTAAAGCTTGACGTATAAACTGCTGCCTAGCAACAAACCTAACCATAGGCAACAAATTTTATGAGTGTTATAATATGCAAATTTTACAAGTGTTAACCATCTTCAAGTTTTCAAAAAAAGCGCTATACCTGGCCCTGCTCTGATTGATGGACTATCGTGAACAATAGTGAAGTTAGTTCGTTCGAGTCTCTTGTCTTCAAAAGTTGGAAATGGTCAACGTTTGCATTTCCGACTAATCTGCATTTAAACGTGAATTGCATTAGCGTGCAAATATCTATAAATTGCGTGTTGAATACTATCCCGTAGCCTTCCCCTTTCAAGGCTTTAAGATAACCTAGATGATAGCCGTAACACTAGCACACACGATCATACATAATCCACAGCGTTTCCTAAATATAGAGGGGGGGGATTTAGCTTCATGATCATGTTAACAACTTTCAATAATACACCGTAGAATCCCGCGATTACGCCCCCCCCCCTCGTGAATAAGCCCCCCCTGCACTTTTAGCTCAAGTTCCTGCATAGGTAGTTTTATCTCACGTATAAGCCCCCCCCCTCCCCGACTGTAAACTGTGAGAGTCCATAAGCCAATAAAAACAGTAGCTACAGCTAGCAAACTAGTCATTTGTGTACATTATGCCTTACTTCGTCGTTTTCTAGAGTTTTGCCCATCAGAAAGTACACGCCCACGTGGCATTCGTCGGTCGGTAATGGTCGTCACACGGAAATATACTGTTCCTGCGAATAAGCCCCCTCCCCACTTTTGCCCAATGCTAGCATGCACAAAGGGGGGGGGGTGTAATCGCGGGATTCTACGGTAATATTTTAGCGCATGCGCATGTAATGGCGTACAGCCATGCCAAATTTCAAATACTGCAGGTAATATGTTATACCTTCCTTATCTCCCCCCCCCCCCCCCCCCACACACACACACAGAGGATACACAGCATTGCTTACAGCTTGGGGATGCATATTGATAGCAAATACACAGCTCTGCTGCTTCACAGCGGCCATGACAGTGGACATCAGCAGCTGCCCAACTCCACTTCCATTTGTGTCACTCAAAGACTTGATCTGCATGTATTAAGACTAAAGTTAAGATAAAGTACATCAGTGTGGAGTGAGCAGTGTTGCATGCATATCCAATAATATTTATTACTGCAAGTTGCTCACATGGGCCAAAAGCACATCAATCGTATTTGTTGTAATTAAGGCCTTAGAAAAAATAATTCCTGGTACTTAAATATGTACGATGAAATTGCATGAGATTGCGACTGGCGCATAAATCAGAGTGGCGCTTACTGATAATGTTGCATTATGTTCCACAGACATTGCCACATGTTGCTGGGTAGCTATGTCTGGCAATTTCTATGTTGAGTTCAGAAGCGTCATACATGGGTTTCATATTCATAAAAGTGTTAGGACTCTGGTACTTGGTGAGCCACTCCCATGTTTTCAATGGTGGGGATGAGAGTGAGGCTACAAAATAGTACATGCGCTATGCTTCTTTATTTAATAAGCACCACCAAAAATAATTTGAGATGCTGGTTGGCGTCATACTTAGGACGAAACGAGAAGTGGTGCCTAAATTAAGATCGCAACATATATCGTATCAGGGTTTCATTTGGGGGGGGGGCATTCGCCGCCCTCCCCCCCCCCCCCCCCCCCCCGGAAGCTGGCTGCCCCCCCCCCCCTGAGAGTAGCTACCAACCACACAGGCAATATATAGAAAGTGCCCAAATCGGCAGTTTTAACCCACTAATTATCTTCAGCTTCGCACTCCGCGTGGGAGGTAGTATACCCCACATCCTATATTTGACTAAGGGAGGGGAACCAGTGGATATCACTGAAAACCGGGTCTCAGAAGCCACCAGAAACAGTCTCAGATGTTGAAAAATTAAAAATTTTCAGCTGACCAGTTGCTAGCTACTGATCTTGTAGGCTCGAAGGGGCTTGTGAGA
Source organism: Cliona cf. orientalis (assembly GCA_963930775.1). Lineage (NCBI taxonomy): Eukaryota > Metazoa > Porifera > Demospongiae > Clionaida > Clionaidae > Cliona > Cliona cf. orientalis. The sequence continues at coordinate 34,230,538 of OZ005689.1, read as the reverse complement.
CTACCTACTGATTTAATAGTTGTTTATCCTCACAGAAGAATGTGGTATCCACACAATACTATATCAACATGGTACAATGTATCACAGTGAAATTAAAAATATCAAATGGTAGAGATCACACATATCTGTGAAGAGTAAACCCCTTAAAAATTTCCTGTTAACTAAAGTGTATCATCATCACAAAAAATTACACACTTTCTTGTGCTTACCTCGATAACAAACAAGATGCGACGCTTTCCTCTTCCTAGTGGAATGTACCCTACAAGATCTGGCACTCCCTAGAAATGAAACCATTGCATTGATTCTAAGTTATACCATATAAGACAATAGAACTATCATACAGCTGAATATTTCACAAACTTTCATTTTCAACACATATATACATGTGGCAGTACCGGGTAGAAAAACAAACATTCCAATTGAGAAAAATGCATTTGAAATTGGGGGGTTATTTTTGCATTTTGAAGTCAGTTTTTCATTTGAACTTCTCTAGCATTATCTGACCTTCCACGATAGCAAGCGATAGCGTGAATCCCGAAATAAAGCTTAAAAATTGCTGAAAGCAATTAGCCTCTACCACACCGTGTAGTCCTTTCGCCTTCACTCAGTGAGCACTTCAATCCCTCTGAAGACTGGTTGGGAAATCATCCGTGAGACCCCCCCCCCCCCCAAGAAAAAATCCTGTATGCAACCCTGATGAGTGCACAGGTAACTAACAAATAGCCATATAAGCACACAAGTCGCTCCTTGTCTCAATCTTTTCTGCCCATTTGCTCACACGGCAATAATTGCAATCGGCGGCTACACCAAAATGGGCAGTGTTTCACAGTCCTTAGGAAATCATTGCATGTGTACAAGCAATCGTGAACTACGGCCGATGCATCAAAAGAAACGCTAAATGTGATTTTCATAGAAATGGAATAATATTTTGTTTTTCTACCCGGAACCGCCACCCATGATTGCACCAACCACTGAATACATGCACAGGGGCTTATGATAACTGTTCTGACACAATGTCAGGTGCATCATTCAGTTTTACCAGACATCAAAAAAATGTTCGGATATAACAATGTCAGGTAGACTAAGTGAATCATAAGTAGGAAAAAGTAGCTTTGAAATAGCATATTGTGTGAAAACTTCAATTTGTATGCATGTCATTGATCATTGAGGTAGAGTATTCTTAAAGTTACCATGCACGTAAATGTTTCCCAATGTCACCGGTAGTGAAAAAAAGGTCCAGGTGGGATTTGAACTGGCACACACATTTGACATTAACTATTACACCAACCTGGACACAATGTCTGCCTGTCAGTCACATGACTGGATATTATGAAATTATCTCCGGAATTTGTCCATTGTAAACCATGGTGGTTTGAAACCGGTTTCAAACAGGTTCAGGATATGTTGCTGTCCATATGTAAATCCTCTAAGCTGGCTCAAGGCGCTTACGTAAGCAATGCCCTACACAGAATAAATCGCTTTCCATGGCCTAAACCGGTATTGTAAGTGTAAATAGGGCTTTAGTAGGGGTAAAAAGTGGAAGGGACTGGCATTTGTGTGAATACAGGATCCTTTGTTCGGGGGTCAAGTACGTGATTATCCCGATCATCTTATAATGATGGTCTGCATTCAAAGTATATAGTCTGTAACGTGGTGATGAAAATCATCTGTGTGGGGCGAGCCTTCGCTAAAGTCACGATTCATCATGTTCATGGTATACACTACCATCATGCACATGCATCAGGGGCATGGGGCTGGTGGTTACCCCAAACTATAGCAGCATGTCAGTCAGTCCCAGGCTGATTCAGTTACATAGTAGGACCTTAGTACTACGAGAGTGAACGTATCATAGACTGCTAGTAGTCCAATGACATTGATCGCCTATATTAAATAGTTTACTCCAGTCTACATACCATGACCATCAATGCGAGTCCAAGTAGAGTCTACCTGTACTGAGCCAGGGGACAAGCCTCAGCAATGCAGTCACTATCATGCTCAGGGAAGTATCAGTGATGCTAATTATGGACCTGAACCTTTCCAGTGTGGTCCATTACTCACCTTTCCAGTTTCATGCCTTTGCTTACAGGTACAGATCCAAGTCTGCCAAGTTGTCATTCAGATTGCATGTGTCAGAGTGTACGTGTAGGCGCTTGACGACCATTACCTACGCATAGTTATAACTCTCTCCTCACTGAAATGATCACCCCACAAACATAATATTATAATATAACATATATATACTAGTGGTGATGAAAATCATCTGTGCGGGGCGAGCCTTCGCGAAAGTCAAAAGATTCATCATGCTCATGGTATAGACTACCATCACATGCATCAGTGGGCATGGCATGGGGCTGGTACCCTAGACTACAGCGGCATGTCAGTTAGTCTGATCAAGTTCAGTTGCATGAATAGTGTCAGAGTGGCCTTGATTCCTCTCTAAGAAGCTACCATGAGAGTGAAGGTATATCATAGACTGCTAATATATAGTCCTATGATATTGATCAATAGCTAGTGTACTCCAGTCTATATGTCATGACCATCAGTACCTGTACTGAGCCAGGGGACAAGTTGAAGCCTCCATGCAGTCACCGTCATATTTAGTTAGGGAAGTATCAGTGATGTTAATTGTGGACCTGAGCCTTGCCAACGTGGTCCAGCACTCATCTTCCAGTTTCATGCCTTTACCAGAAATTGACATGGAACCTCAACATATCCCTTTTCCTCCTAAGCACACGTATCCACATTCTGTTATAACTCTCAAACCTCATCCTTATGAAGTAATCCACTTCTGGAATGATGACGATGTACACACATGACTATATCACCTTCAAACTATACTCCCATCTATATCAAACTGACCTCTCAATTCCCAATAATTATGTCATCTCCAATCATCTTTGCACTCATAATTAACACATTAATTTTTAACCTCCTACAGTGCTCAATCTCACAAACGAACTGCACCAAAGCAGTTTAAAATATTCCAGAAGATATACCACAAACCAGTAAAGTAAAATAAACATTCCCACCTCCACAAACTACTCGACCACACCAAAACCATGCACATTGAAGCTATTAAAACACATACAAGGAGTGAGCGAGCGAAGCGAGCTCACTCCTTGTATATATATATATATATATATATTAATATTATGGTAACAGCATACCGCAAGTGAGTAAAATAATTTCTTGGGGGCCTTCTTTGATGGAGCAATCTGCTTCTGTTTGCTGGATCTGAACTCAATCTCTGCTCTAAATCCACCAGCCTGTTCAGGATCTTGGCCTGTAGTAAAATCTCTGCAGCATTCATATACAATACACCAATCATATACCTCACACACTACATTCAACCACCAAACACTTACATACGAACGTCGGTGTAATGGGGGTTGAACAGTAGCACCATGACTTCATATATCAGCTTCTTCCCTGCATCGTTCTTTAAGTCCACTGTCCTTGGATCATCGAATAACCCCAAAATATAGCTCAAACGTGTGCGCAGCACCCCAGTCACCTGTACGGATGCATGAACACAGTGTCAAGTCCTCAAACTTCTTGTAAAAATGTGCAAGGGTATCAGTACTACAGGGCAAGAATTTCTACCTTATCACACCATGATACTACTTATAATTACCCTGCGCGCATGCGTAAGGGGAGAAGTAATCGGTTTTGTCTATTATCTGTTGTTAGCACAGATCTGGACATTTAGGCTACTTGGCTAGTGGCCTCATAGTTCAGCCATGTTCGTTTTGCTAGCAACAGTCACTTATTCCTATTAGAAAAATAATTCATGTAAGCTCCTGGATGCTTGCTGCAGAGCAGCTAGGCTGGGGATGAACTAGCAACTAGCCAGCATAACAGTAATGAAGTAACCACAGGAATATCCACAGTACAGTACAATAGTATGGCGTGGCATGTATTACCACCACTCGTGCCAGCCAGACAAACCACTCATGCTGATGTTGTCATCATCATGCAGTTCGTATAAAATACTGTGCTATTTACAGTCGTGTCAAGAATCGTCAGTTTATTTTTTGCAAACACACATATGAAACTACTACTGTAATCCACGCAGCTAATTAATGCAAGAAAATGTGCATTCTAAAGATCTTTTCATAGTAGTGACCAATGACCTTTTACAAAAAAAAGTTAAAAATTACATTTTTTTGGCTTGTGTTCTATTAGCATAAACACCGTAAATTAAAATATACCATTAGCTCCTCACGGTTAAGCCCTGACTGCTCCACTCTGCGCCTCTTCTGAGAAAAGACCTACAGAAATCATATTATAGTGGTCAATAATGACAGCATAAAGAGCAATATACAGGGTTCTCCCCAGAAATTGGTAAATCTTGAGATGTGTATGCAAATACAAGCTGTAGCCTAGTGGTGACGGTAGTAGCGTACTTGTAAGCTGTGATTACTATGAAATTAGTGGTTATAGGTATGCCCAAAGCAGTCATTGGTAGTGCACCACAGCTAGGTAAGTACTACTAAATTTAAGTAAGCAACTGGTCGGCCCTTTACCAGAGTTGGGAGGCCCTGTACCAGAACCAACCAACCAGTGTGGAGAGAACCCTGAATATACTGTACAGCTGGAAATTTAAGCCTGGAACCTTTACTGCATCAGCAAAATTTTTTATTCGTGAAATATATATGCAATGTGAATGTAGGTGTTGGGCTAAATGTTTGTCCAGCAAAGTTTCAGGCTGTATGGTATTCATTGCTCACACACAATATCCTGCTACATATACACGTATACTGCACAAACAGCAATAATCACAAGTGTGCTTTAGGCAAGACTAATAGTGTAGATCAAAAAAGTAGCCAAATCTAGAGTTCTCCATACAAACTATGCATCGGGGTAAATATGCAGAAATGCTGAAGTCATTCAAAGCAAATACCTTTAAGTTTAGAGTCTTATAAGAGTCATCACCCACAGTACAGTCTGGTAATAATTTGTTTACGATATCAAAGTATGAACTTGAGTAGCCAGCCTCGTTTATAAGCCCGCGCCCCTACCATGTGAAAATTGCACTATCAGCAAAATTAACGCCTGGAGATTGACAAACACGCTGAATATTATTCGTAGTCCGAACAGTATGTCTCTGTCATCTGTCAGCTCTTTCTACTGAATATCATGGCAAAAGCACGGTAAAAAAAAGTTCCTAGGATGGCGGCAGTAGCCTAGCTGTTGGTCTAGTTAGTATCGCAGAGTCAATTGCGTGAGCGTAGCGCCTCTTCTTGCTTATGTGTTGGAGCTCAAAACGAGAGTAGACTCCGTACGATGGCTAAATAAGCATTATATAGGCGGAAAAGAGACAGTAAGCTAAGCCATCTGCTGGAGGGGGCTTATATTCGAGGCAAGTTGCGCATATTTGAAAATAAGCCCCCTCCCAGTCTGGGCCATGTCTACTGCTGAAAAAGTGGGGGCTTATTTTCGGGAGGATACGGTACTAAGGCTACTCAACTGACTGATATACTGTTGTAGTTTGGAGTACCAGCCCCATACCTTTGTGCTTTCAAAGAAATCATGTGACTTTCGTGAAGGCTCGCCCCACACAGATAATTTTCATCACCATTAGTAATTATAACAACGTGCTTTTGGTATGGAATCAAAGATAAAAACACTACCACAAATTACACAAGCACTGCAAATGCTGTGGTGTACTTACTTCAACTGTAGTACTCATAGTTGGTTCAGAGGGCTGCAAAAAAGAAAACAGCAGAGGTAATTGGTTGAATGTCTTCTTGGGTGCAGACACTGTACTATGCAGTATAGGCTCATTTCTACATGGATTCACTTGAAAACAACTTATTGAGCTTATCGTAGCATCAAACAACAGAGAAAACAGAACGTTTCGGCTCGTGAGCCTTCATCAGCTGTAACTGAATAGCACCTAGAAACAAATGAATTAAATAAGTGTACAGTGCTACACAGCAAGAGAGTAGATTTTTACCACTGTGTGGTTTTCGCAGCGTTTTTAGGTTAAACTTGCATGTATCTTCATCTAACTTGATATCCAGTTTAGGTCAATAGATGGACTATCTACATGTGTAGTGGCAAGCTGATGTCACCTTCTATATGGCTTCAGGCACAGGTTCAGGGGATTGGATTATAGTTAAGAACAATGGTTTGAGCTGAAGATAGGCCACCAACAAGATGAATCTTTGTGCCAACTAAGAAGTCTTAACTATAAACAGTCATGGAGATATTGACCAAAATAGCCTAAAATAGTCTAAAATATTATGGCCTATTTACGTTAGGCACAGAAGTTTGCATGAAATATTTAGTTAAGAGTCAATATTGTGCTCTATGCATCTATATGCATTAATAATCCTAGTGCATATGTGAAACTGCGAATGTTTTGCAGCAAACACCGAATCTGGAAGCAAACATTTCCGCCGGTTGCTAAAAATGGGTTACGGTCTGCCTTGATGACGTTGCACCAAACGCACGTATACAATAGTAACGTTTTCATTGACCACACCCACTGGCGATCTAAGAACGAGAAGGTAGCGAAAATAGAGTTGTTAGCGTTGAATGTGTGGAGTCCTTCGCTTCTAAAACGTCCCAGCAAGGTAAGATAGTAACAATAGGCAGCCCAAAATCCTTTTTTAAAGTTCCGAAGTAGTTCAATGAGTTCGACAGCCCCTGCTTCACTATGAGGTTCGCTGGTCGTCCGTGTTAGCTACGTACGGTAAATCTGTGTAGAAGTAGATATACCAGAGCGTTTCTCTACCTTCAAAAATTTACTTTACGTTGTTTATAGCCTTCGATCTTGCGATTTTTGATCGTTTGTATTACTATGTATTGTGCACGTGATACCAGATGAACATCATAGCTTCTGTTACGGAGCGGTCCCTGTTTGACACTTTGTACACTACCACTGCAGCTTTGCTACGTAGGTCAAAATAAGTGTGCATGCAAAGTTAGAAAAAAACCTACTCTCTTGCTGCGTAGCACTGTACTGTAGAAACACAGGAAGTGATGTCACCGATGAAATATTGAATTGTTGCACTGTGCATGTATGATATGAAAGGCATCCAGACTGGGTCCAGCTTCAGCCCGCAGTCGAGGTTGGTTGTCCTGGTACATTTCTGGATCTCCATGGCCTCTAGCACCCTCCTTTTCCAGTACCTGGGTTCCTGGAGTAGAACCTCTGCCCCTTCCCAGTTTACTTGGTGTTGGTGCTTCTTTGCATGTGCAGCTAGGTGCTATTCAGTTACAGCTGATGAAGGCTGACGAGCCGAAACGTTCTGTTTTCTCTGTTTGTTTGATGCTACAATAAGCTTACTATTCCATCTTCATACACTAGACCAAATGTATTTATGGATTTCATGCATGAAGGAAATGTGCAGGATAGGGCAAAATTTTCTACACATTTCATTTGCAAAAATTCTTCCCTATCCTCTGCCGAATGCACATGCAGGAAAGGTCATATTTTGGTAAACACATAATATCTGTACTATGCCTCATATCCACGGAAACACATGTGCAGGCAGGCTGACAGCAATGGGTGGGGTTGAATATGCGATCATGGAATTGAGGCTAAGTATCACTGAAAAGTAATGCAATCAAAATTACATATGGAAGCTCACATAACATGCAACCACAATTCTTGGCTGCCAAGTTGGACTAAATGACCATGTGTGATCAATGTAGATAATTTGGATGGCCAGTGATTTGAAGGATGCTAGACAATTAAAATTAACAGCAACAGTAAAGCTAGCAGCACTCTACTAAAAGTGTAGCAATACGGTTGGCCATGTGTGCACACATGGGAGTCAGTTGCCTGCAGCCCGCACATGTGGGTACACTGAGGTCAATCCACAGAGATACTTACCTCAGAGGGAACACATACTTTCGTAGTCACCACCGTATCTGCATCACTTCCACTTGACGAACGTTTTTCCTAAAAAATAATCATATTATGGAGGACAATAATGATAGATTAACATCACTTTCTTGTATGGCTAACACAATATGGTATTTTCATTTAGGATTTTCGTCAGGGGCAAACGCAACAATTATAGAATTAAGGGGGGGGCGAAGATACTGTAAGTGTTATGATATTATCATCAGCAAAGTGCTCGTTAACTTGGGGGGTCTGGGGGAATGCTCTCCAACGAAACTTTTCTGAGACTGTCTCTGGTGGCTTCTGAATATCCACTGGTTCCCCTCCCTTAGTCAAATATAGGATGGGGGGTGTATTTCCTCCCGCACAGAGCGTGAAGCTGAAGACAATTTATGGGGTAAAACTGCCGATTTGGGCACTTTCTATAATTGCCTGTGTGGTTGGTAGCCAGCTTCTTGGGGGGTGGCAAACGTCCCCCCCCCAATGAAACCCTGTTATGCCAAGTTCAAGCGTATGAATACAAACTTAACTAACCCCAACACTGGCAAGTGCAAGTGGGGAATCGCTCTCCCCAAGTGGGACATTCTTCTGTGCTACAATACTGTAAATTTCCTGTGGAAAAAATCACCAAAAACATCAGCAAGTGAACAGATATGTAGATTCGTAATAACATGGCTACGAACTCACACTCTCAGGTGGCGAATACGTTCGAACACCCCTGAATACAGGGCCCCTTTTCAATGAAAGCTCCAGGCAGGAAATCGCCCACTGTGCATGCTTTTCCAGCTCAGACAACTGTGGCTATATAAACAAAGGGGTAAAATTAACAGTACTTGCATGTAAAGTGCAAAGTCCTCTGGCCTCTTTGTATGGCCAAACTCTAAAAACACTCGGTATATTTAGTTTAAAAATCATCTTGGCATGTCGTAAAGCCAATGCATGCCAGACCATCAGTAGAAAGGTTCTTTGGCATGAATATGGCAAAAACTGGACTTCGACATTTTTTGACCAGAGATGCTAAAAACGCGCATTGTGCCATACCGTATTTTCCCGCTATTAAGCGCATGTGCTTATATCTCCACAGGAAGAAAACCTGCGCTTAATAGCAAAGTGCGCCTAACAAAAAATAGCTGCTTCCAAGAATACATGCGCGTTCGCGGTATCGGTTAAGGGGCGTGGCCAATCGATCGATTGCACGATCGTTCGCGTTGCTGTATTCCGCCCAGCTCGAAATGGCGCTCATTGCTTAAAGAATCCGAGAATCGACAGTAGGCTACTAGCAATCGTGATTTCAACTAACTTGAACTCTGGGAAAGCAAGTAAGCATGCAGATATCGAGGTCAAGGGTCATATATGCGCTTATACGCGAAATGCACCTAATAGCAAGTGCTTAGGCCAACAAAATAGCATGCGCTTAATAACGAATATGCGCTTATAAGTGATATGCGCCTAATAACGAGAAAATACGGTATGTGTGTTACAAAAATGTGCTGGGTTTTCAGATCCGGTCACATACCGTATTTTCCGAGTAATAATTAGGATGTAATTTCTATTTAATTTGCAAGCCAGTAGAGCTCTGTAGAGCACATACTCCACGTGCTGCAACTGCATCTCGCACACGCAGTGCATTCGATTGTGTACACTGCAGCAGCATGCTTGCTTGTTGACAACCTTTACATACATAATATGGTAGGTTGTGCGCATGTGCATAAGCATATGGGGTGCGGTTAATAGGCGAGGCCAATAAATATCGCATTTGGGACACTCCTAGGCCTTACCAAACGATTCGAAGCATAAATGAAGCAGATTTTTCGACGACTTCGACTAATTCGTTGTGCTTACAAGTCGCTCAGGTGCCTAGATGTTGAGATCTGGCGATTTTGTGCGGACGATAGACCAGTTGCTTTACCCCTGCTGTGTATGCGTGCACGTGGGGTAAAAATTGTCCAGAAACAACCACATAGTTGAGCTGGATACACAGTGGAGCCATACAATGCAGCAGGTAGCCACACTCCAATTTTGAGCATGTTTCTAAATAACGCACACCACATGTTTAAACATGCATGGGTCCCCTATGGGGATCGGACAAGGAGCCAACACACTAAGCAGAAAAAAATGGTCTGGAAATGCACATGGTACACCTAGATTGCACAGAAAAGCCATATAGTGCAAACAGGCAGCCGATACTCCAATTTTGAGCAAATCTGGTGAAGTTTATGTGCGCATGTTGGCGGAAAATATTGCAAATGCATGGCTTCCCTATACAGAGGTTTGCAGGTAGGTTGAGGGAGAGATTTGACCTTGGGGAATTATTTTTATTCATCCCTTAAGTTCAAGTTACGCACTTGAAATTATCCCATATGAAGCAGAGTTGAAAGTTACTCATGCATACAGTATTGACAACAACACCCTACAGCATTGTAGTCTAGAAATTCAATTATGTACAAGTTTTTGGTTGCCAACTCAAACTCTAGTAAGGTGGAAACAAACAAAACTATAGAAAGGTTTATAGGCTGGTTGAGGAACTAGAATTTGAGTTGGTAAGCAACTTGTACATGTGCTCAACATTGAAGTGTGAATGAATTTTAATGACATGCAAATGAATGTCAGCGTTACCATTTACCCCTCTTGGGTGTTAACTCCACCACTGGGGGGACTGTTGTACAGCCATAATGCTGGGATGAAGCTATTTTCCTCAAAACTGGGAGAGATGGCTGTTCTATCAGAAAATTTCTTTGTGTGTGCAAACTTATGGGGCCTTTGGATGCTGCTAGGCATGTTAATATTTGCCCAACTTTAGGCCATGCATAATATTACTAGTTTCTCGTCCCCGATCGCCTGGAAGTCCACATCTACCTTCATTATTCAATCAAGTAGAAAACGAGTCGCGTGATGTATATTGACATCACAACCACCCGCCATGACCCATATAGATATGAGCCATACTGTACTACTGCACTGTACATATAATCTCAACTATAATGCAAGTACTGTTTCACGACTGCTAGTTCTGTGAAAGTTCTACTAGCGTATATGTAGCTAAATACTGTATAGCGGGAAATTTTTATATGGTGTAAAAAAATTTCGCAATTTTCACGGGTAGGTAGGACGCCGCGAAAATGCTGATCGATCTATGTGGGTATGGTCTCCACTGGAGAAGGCGTGAAAATTAAAACCACGAAAATTTCTTCTAGAGCAGTAGCAAGCAATTCCGCGAAATTTTGCACCAGCGAAAATTTCTAGTGCTGAACATCATCTAAATTCTTTCACACTTCAACCATGAAAAGATCTATAGCCACTTTCAACTCTGCTCAAATGTTTCAGTCCCTCAACCTACCTGCATGTCTCTGTAGCCCCCAGTATACAATACATTATACTCCGTTCATTTACTCACCACAGGTGGTTTCGGCAGCGTCCCCGACTCAAGGCAGTACACTTTCTGCCCGTCGGGGTCTGACGATACAGCTCGGACTATCGCCATAAACTCAGCTGGTGTTTCTAAACAGCACAGATCCCTTGCGTGGCAGTTCACGGTCAGTTTTCCTTTCATCCTTCCCCTCTGCTTCTCTCTTCCCTCGGACTTCTGGTGATTAGTCCGAGTGCAGTACTCATCATAGCTCACCGCTGCCAACACCTGAAGAGTGGGGACATGTCTAAAAGCGATATACCCGTAGTCGGAATCATATCCACTGTCCTCCATTATAGCCTGGACGTCAACGACGATTAGTCTCGGCGAGACCCTTTAGCTTTATACATAACCAGGCGCGCATAATGAAACCCTTAACATTCCAAGGACCTAAAAATTGCTCTACAGTGCTAACAAAGAGGGGCTCCCCCACTAAATCAATAGCGCTGAGTTCGAAGATCACAACGATATTCTCTAAAAACCTTCACGAGAGCCTATACTAGCGATTTAATTAGTGAACTATTAGCCAAAGGTCAAGCGTGTCCTACCTCCTCTGGGCCGTTACGCAACGCCGTTTACCACGTTCTAATTATAAGCGCCAGTTTTAATATTTCTGACTGGAGGTTGGCGCTATATTTAGAACAGAAAAAAATATGATACAATGCCAAGTGGCGCTTAAATTAGAGCGGCGCTGTAATTAGAACTTTTACGGTAGTACAAGTCCACAGTCATGCATGGGCCATGGGACTCATAATTTGTCTAAACCGTCGACCTAGCGTGCAGCGTGGCAGTTCTCGTTTGATCCAAGGTTAGCGCTTCAAGTTGGATAAAGCGCCTGTGTGCTGTATCATTTGAGCGCTAATTATTTTACTGATTTTCTTTCTGCAGTGGCACGGGTACTAGGTCTCGCGGGCCAGCCCCAGTTTCGCTATAATTTCCTCCGTCGAAGGACCCCCAACCGGAGCAAGGTACTGGCTTGATATAAATATTACCATAGGTAGGGGATTGACAAAAAAAAACAAAAAAAAAAAAAACAGCGAAATACAAACAAAAATCGTTAATCTCGCTACCGTAAGTTCATGGGGTGGAATTTGTGGCATGATAGAATAGATACGTTTCAATAGCACCGTGACACACCTGGACTTCATTTTAGCTTCATTAATTAATCCTTAAAGGGTTGCAGTAGTTGTGTGTGTGTGCATGTGTGTGTGTGTGTGTGTGTGTGTGTGTGTTACTGGGTACATGTAACGGTCATTTTTGATAAAATTAATTATATCCATTTTGCTGGTCATCAGGGGAGTACCTAATACGATCACAGCATACCAGCGAGTTTCGGCCCCTTTAATTTTAACTGTGCCATGCTAGCAAAGAATGTGGCGAAATGTTGAGTTTATTTTTCTTATACTACAAGTATGTTTAATGTCACAATCATGTCGCTTTGCTCGAGGCTCTGTGGCTAGCGCCAGCGCCTGCTCAGCAAGCCGGCCTCTCGAAACGCGCGGCGCTTTTGCGCCGATCATTCGATCGACAAAATGCGTCTCTAGCTGTAGCTATGGCCCGAGGCATTAAGGCCACTCTTCTTTGTGCACATGGCCCTACAGTTCTGACCAATCCTGAACCTTATAGTGTGGACTTTCTCTCCGCCCGCGCCGTGCATTCATAGCAACCGGGTACTTCCAAGACGCGTATCCATGCCCTCATGTAATGACACGGACTATATAAGAAAATTGTCGCTCTGAAAAATATTTTTCGTTGTGAGTGCAGATGTTGCCATTCAAGTGCTACATGCTTGCTCGATTCAGCTCTCGTCATGACATGTTTTTACTCAGGCTTTCGGATGCTCTCTTACATTCATAGCTATTCTTTTGCTTTTTCTAGTTGCATCAATGGATACTTTACACTACAGTACATGTCTAACTATTAATTATCATCCTCACAAATTTGTATCCTCAGCCTAGTCTATCGAGCTAGACCCTTCCTTGCGCTTGTATTGTACGCGCGGGGGGGGGGGGGGGGTCTAGCAAAGGTTACGTTTAATTGAATTTCAGCTGACCAATCAGATTCAACTATCCAAATTCTGGATAGCAATTTATGCGTGGGCGAACGCTCGCAATCAGTGCTTATTTGCGATTGCGAGCTTTCGCTTGGATCATTTTGTGTGGCGCTGAAGTAGGGAAGAGGTCCAGACACGAGCATGAACACTGTAGTAGTAGTACAACCAGTCACTTGCTGGTGGTGGTAAAATGAACAAGCTGCTTGTGGTAGTGCCTTACAAATTTTGGTTTGTGCAGTACCAACACTACAAGGAGTGCCTACTGGAAGTGTTCTAGGCTTGCAAATTCATGCATATTCTGGGCATTGTATCCTCGATTGATAGAACACTTACCTTGCCTTTCTTTTACTTCTTTGAGTGTTAAAACTAGATTTGATAGTAGCGCAGTAGCTGGTTCTCGCATGGCAACTATGTGAAATAGGTTTATGGCGCATGCGCAATCCAGTCACGTGTACTTTGACCCTGCATTTTCTTTGGATCTCGAGTTCGGACAATCGAGGGTTCAGATAATCGAGGTTGGACTGTACTACAACACTCACCATGCTATAAATCCTTGGTAGTATAGTATTGATAATAGTATTGACAAAATAATTAAGAGATAGAGAGCATACAAGGTAGGTAAGACTAAGCTGAGCTGGGAACCTTGCCTGCATGCACTTGCATTTGTGTGTGTGTGTGTGTGTGAGCAGCTGTCAGGTGGGTGTAGGTTGTGGGTGGGAGTGTGCAAAAATTGTTGGGCTTCCATTATCTTGGGTATTTGTGGTAACCACTTGAATCACTATCTCATTACTACCTATAAGGGGTCTCTACCAGGCTGGGTGGGGCCAGCCTCATGCTTTGGCGTATGAGGCTGAGGCTAGGGTGGGGCAAGTTTTGGTCCTTGCATTCTTTAGGCCATCTCTGGCGAGGCGCTAGTTGAGAGTAGGAGTCTGAAAATTTAAAATTAGATAGCGTTCAACTTTTGACATCTCCTGTGTTTGTTGACAAAGGGACTATACAGATAGTGTATATATGGGAATAATACCTCGGACACAGTAGTAGGCCCACACAGTAAGTCAAATTTTAGTTGGGTTATCAGTTTGATATGTTCAAAGAGTGGGCCGATTGTCAGCCAATCTGCGAGTAGTAATGAAATGGCAGCCACAACTATGACATTGGAGTGTGAGCTTTTTCAAATTTTCAAATGGGATACACAGGCAAGACGAAGCATTGCACGGCTTTGTACACTTGGCAGCAGGTTAGCAAGCAAGTGGTGCTATATGATACAATTCCCCATAGCCTTGCCAACTACCTAGCAAGTAAAACAATAGAGCACTCGAGTTTGTAGCTCAAGGTATAGACCAATGCTAGCTAGCTTGTCTGCATGATGAAGAGACCTAGCTGCTCCTGGGGCGTATGGCAGCGACTCCCTTGTTTAGCACATAATTTACTCAGTTGGGCAAAGCGTAAACAATGTTCATCACATTGTCAAGCCACTCTTGTCCAAGTTTGCCATCGAAATCCTTTGTCCGTTTTAGGACTTCTACATGTATATGTCCACTATGGACATAAGGGAATCATTTGTATATTCCTTGTCCACCCTACTGTACCATATCCTAAAATTCCTTAAATAATATGTCGACACATTATAAGTACTATAATATTACTTACACTGTCTATCCCATGCCAGTCCAATGGACATCCATATGTACCTTGCCTGTACTTCAAATCCCGCTGTCTATCTCGTCCCTCTGTACCATGTAGGACGTATAGGACAGTCCAAGGTCACCCATACGTACCTTGCTTACACTTCAAATCCCACTGTCTATTCCGTCCCTCTGTACCATATAGGACGTACATGTATAGGATAGTCCAATGGACGTGCATATCACCATGCTTACACTTCAAATCCTACAGTACCATGTACAATACAGCTCAAAAATTTGTTGCAATTACTAACAGTTAAAGAGCCACCTATAATAGTAAAGAAGGTACTTATACAGACTGCTACCAGCAGATACTCTTAAACGAGGAGTTTGGGTATAAAAGGGGGGTGGCCAGGGTGAAAAATATGGTGTCATGAAATTTTTGAATATAACAAAAAATAACATTGCGAAACTAGCGCTTCTTAAAAGGGACTCTGGCTTCCAATGCACCCATAAACACTATCTATATACAGCGAGGCTAACCATTATTTTTAAAAAATAACTGATTCTTGATGGATCAGACGGTTACTTGAAGCGTGGCCACCTTGAGACTGAGTACATGTAGCTACGCAGCTCAGGCTCAATTCATTGTTTTTTTTCAGGTTTTTAGTGTTTGGTAACAGGAACTTACGAGCGATCATTGCCTCCTGTAGCTAAGTCGTATAGTATAAACAGCAAAAGTTTGTTTTCTTGCAAGAAGCTACATGTACCATCACAAGCAACAGCAAAAGTGGACTCGAGAGAACGCGAGGCCCCCTCGACACGGTGTGGCTGTATTCATGTGCCGAGGTCATTGTCAGATCCAAAAGATTGTGAATAGTGTTGAGGAAAGGGAATGCGCAAGCACTAGGCATCTTAGTGAGCACAGTGTGGCTAACTTTCTGAATTCAAATCGCAGTACCATTATTCTGAACCTTGACTGTCTGGCCACCCACCCCTTCCATAGGCCGGCTGAGCCCCGCGTTGCTCGTGCATCAGTGCTGTCTTTTTACACCCAACCTCCACGATTAAACCACCCAGACTGGGCAAAAAACCTGTATGGCTTCCAGAAGTAACTCCCCACAACTGCATGTACCCAGTTGCCCTCAAGTGTAAATAAGAATTACACGTACCTTTGGCGGATAGGAAAGAGATAAAACTACATTTGGTAGCCTGACAGTTGCTGTTTATCCACAGATTCATGGCCATTTGGTAACTACCCCTTTCCACTTGTACAAGTAACTACTCTCAATAATACAAAATGTACAGATTACATAGTTAATACATGAACACCTAATTCAAGTTTTAAGAAATAAATCAATAACCAGTGAGAGTGTTTGCAGCTACAATACAAATCATGAAGCATGTTGTATTATAGTGTACACTTGTTGGCCGTTGCCTAGCAACCAAAGTTTTTATAGGCAAATTGCCAGCTAACAGAGGGGTGTGGGTGATCATTGGGCAGACCAGTTTTAAGGAGGGGGGCAAGGGTCAACAAAATAGCATGCACCCCAATCTTGTCAGATAACTCATGTAGATGTATATGTTCAAATATACCTGTGTGCATGTACATTGATTGTATGCAATTGTCTCAAAACGAAAAAAAATGTCACGGTTAGCTAGAATAAAGCATGTATTATTAAAATGTACACATTAGTAAATTTAATGTTCAAATTTTAATATATTGCTTCATGTAGGTAATTACTGTATACTGTATAGCGGGTAATTTTCGTGGGTATTAATTTTCGTGGAAAGTCCAAAAAGGCTCCCAAAATTAATTTTCGTGGTTTTAAATTTCGTGGCAGCAATCAGTTTAGGGGCGTGGCACCCGGCACAAGCGATGATGTAATCGATACGCTCGCTCGATCTCGCTCGCGATCTTCTTTATTACTACTACAAATACTTCGATAAATAGCATGAGATAGAAGAATATTAGTGTCTAAGACGCTATCAGCTGGATGACAGTGGCTACTGTCACTTGCAAACACTAGGAATGTTTATAATAGCTTCGCTGCCACGATGTTTATGGCCACGCCCATCATCACGGACTCATATCACCGGTGCCGTAGGCATTAATTTTCGTGGGTGGAAATTTTCGTAACTGCCAAGTCAACCACGAAAATAACGAAAATTAGCACCCCACGAAAATTTCCCGCCATACGGTATTTTCTGTACACTACGTTGCATGATATTAATATACGTATAGCAGGAAATTTTCGTTGGTGCAAACTTTTGCGGAAATGCCACCAGGCCCTTCAGAAGAAATTATTAATACAGAATGTACAGATAATACATGAACATCTAATTCAAGTTTTAAGAAGTACCGTATAGCGGGAAAGTTTGGCGAGATTTTTAATGTGGCAAATTGGCGAGTTTGTGTAAAAACTGCCACACTGCGATATTGGGTTATGCGTATGCGATCGGTATCAGTCGTCGCCAAATTAAAATCTCGCCAATATTATGTTCTGAAGGCGGGTTCGCCAAATTAAATGCTCGCCAAATTTTCCCGCTATACGGTAAATCAGTAACCAGTGGCATTTCCTGAATTCTCAATCACTTTCGGAATCACTTTTTATGTATATGATTGATATAATGACAACACTTTTGTCTGATCATTGTTATCCAGAACTGTTGTATGCCATCAATCAGTTGTTTCTTATTTCTCAGTTTGGCCTCCCTTCAAATGAATTCCTTAAGTTCATGCCAAACATTCTCAATGGAATTTATGTCAGGGGATTCCGGGGGTGTCCTCTACCAAGTTATCTGATTTCCCTCAAAAAATGCTTGTGCCAGTCGGGACATGTGCTTTGGGTCATTATCTTACATTAGTCAGTGGGTAGAGGGAAATTCAGAGTGGACAAATGGAACCAAGTAGTGTTGAAGTATTTCAACATGGAATGGAGCATTCATTTCCCCTCAAACATACACACTAGCTGGCGTTGCGCCTCGCTTGCTGATACCAGCCCACACGTGAACCTTGACAAGATATTTCGGTCGTGGTTTCAATCAGGGCTTCTCATTATGCTTACAAAAGCAATTCCTACGGTGGCACTCCAACTGCACTGAAGTCTAGTTCATCAGTCCAGATGATGTCAAAATGTTCTTTCTCCACTAAACACTTATTTGCAAACTATAGCTAATCGTTTCACCTTGTTTGATTCACGAATCATTTGGCAGTATCTCGTACCATGTAAAGTCCATCCTAATTTTTGTCTGCAGTGTTTAACAGCTGAAAGACTTCATTGTAGTAGATCCAACAGTTGCACCACTGTAGTTTCATCATCTGCTTGCATTTTTGCTTCAAAAACACATAGTATTTCGTGCATAATATTGCTTGGCCTTGCTGATCCATTCTCCTAGTCAGAGACTTCGTATTAAACTTTGTAGTTAATTAGGAAGCGACTGTTTGGCGACTCATGCTAATGCTCAAGCAAGTTTTCAGCTGCTGCACTATGGTAAGGCAAGTATCAACTTGGGAGTGTTGTTTCAAAATCATTTTCTTGCCCTCAGTTGTAAGCTTGGTCATCTTATACAATTGTTGTTGTCGTTTGAGCTTCAAAACATACTGATGGTTACTTTTTTATAGGCATGTAGTACACGTAAGTATCCATCAAAGGGGCAATTACGTCAAACCTAGACATTTCAACCATGTATGTACATGTATATGTATATGTATCAATCATAATTTCCCCTAAGGGGATAATCACATACAACTTTCTTTACTCTACTTAGAGAAAATACATGTACATGTACACCAACAAGCAACACAGAAGCAATCAAGTGTTTGTACATTTACCCCTCTGCAAAATACTGGGTGGCCCAAATTTACCGGAATCTGGAGAAGTTGAATGAAGTTAGATGAATTTAGTAATGGGGTATAGTTGGGATGAAAAGACGGCAATTTTTCTTTGAGCTATACTGTAGGTCATGTAGAACATACATGCAGTGTATACATATTACATGCTGGACAGTAATTTTTTATACTTAAACGAGGAAGTTGGGGTTAAATATTGCAATACGCGAAAGTTTCCAATGTGTGATCGTTTGCGGACTGCGGCTATTTAAGGCGCGTGCCCAGGGTACGACCTTTGACCTCGCCGCCAAGATTCAAATTCGGCGAGTTTGCCAGTCTCTTACCACTATGAAGCCCTTACAATGCACTTTACATAGCATGCGCGGTACCATACAAGTGCGCCAAGCAAAAGAGATTTGAACAGCTGCTGTCTGACAGTTTCATAACAAAAAACAAAGTAAATAATGGCTTCACAGGCAAAACTCAAGGTGAGCTAGCTGAATATCAACAAAACATAATAAAATTAATAGTAATTAAATATCCATTAGCTTGAAGTATACTACAAGGAACAGCCTCCAAATGACTTTTTGGAGGGGTTCAAAGTCTTGGTAGCCTCCCATCCAGGAATAGAGCTCTCATCCACGACGTGTATCCTTGACAGCTGCCAGTGTACCAGTTCCTCCAGCTCTTCTGCTACTGGCCAAGTCACTGCTCCCACTGAGGGGGCTCTTCAGCACCAAGCCTTGCAAACAACTCCAAGCGCTTTGCTTTGTATAGGAAATTTTGGACGTTCTTGAGTCAGCTGGGTGTGTGGAACCATTCTGAATACGTACACTATAAGTGCACTAAGACAAGTGCACTGGACACCAGGGATGTGCTGCCTGCATGTGTAGTAAGGGTAAGTGTAGGTAGTCTACAACCCTAGCAACTTACAATAACAATAAGTGTGATCTTTTCAGGAGGTGCATGGTCGATTTTCAAATCCACCCGGAGTTTCTTACACCGACTTCCAACCATCATCATGCATCTAATATAGTCACACTCATGTACACATACTATTAGGCAGTTTCACACACTTACATGTTGCTAGTTCATTTATTCTTGCTGTTCCACCTCATCAACTTCGTCCTCCGGTACACCTTCCCCATCAGCTAATAAATCATCCTCCTCATCACCCACATCCACATCACTGTCGTTCTCGTCCACTTCCCTATAAGATTATGAAAAGAAAAACACTGGGGTATACACTAGGTCACTCTCTCTCCACCCTCAATATAACTTCAGGTTAGGATTCACTTAGGCCGAGATACATGCAAACATGCATAATACATGTAAATTCTCATTCTAGATATTAGTGTGCCGGGAGGGGTTGGGGGGGGGGGGGGGGGGAAGAGTCAACATGTGTGAACATAATAAATTATGAGCCAATCCATAACAGCAAGGTTCATTCTCATCTTGAAGGTGGTGGAGCCAAAATGAATACGTTTGGGAAGGTAAGTGAGCAACTGATGGTTGAACAACTCGATCCAGAAAGTATCTCGACACTAATGATAGATTAATTTGCTCAACACGTTGTAAAATCTTTCAAAATTACTTACCCGACAGTATGATTCCGCATTCTTGTAAATGAGAGTGGCCTTGAGTGCCTTCTCATATGCCTGTACTGCGGCAGGATCAGTGAGTTGCAACTTTGTGGGACTGTACCCAGAGCGTCTACAGAAGGATTCTTCGTGGCACTGGGAGTGCTTGTTCTTTGTATAGCAAGAAGAATTGTGTAAAGTCATACATACATGTAAGGAGGATACTATATGCTTCTGACTAACCTGGTAGTGGCTAATAATGTTTAGAATGCTCTCCCTAAGCTTTGTTGGAGACTGGGCACAGTTTTTACCCGGCACGCATGCACAAGGGGTAAAGCAATCGGTTTGTCCGTCTGTCGTTGTTGTCGTCGTCGGCACGAAAATCGCCAGATCTCGAGTTTTAGGCGTCTATGCGTACTGTAAGCACAACCAAATCGGTAGATATCGGTGAAAAACTGGTTTATACGGGCTT
This sequence comes from Cliona cf. orientalis, assembly GCA_963930775.1. Classification (NCBI taxonomy): domain Eukaryota; kingdom Metazoa; phylum Porifera; class Demospongiae; order Clionaida; family Clionaidae; genus Cliona; species Cliona cf. orientalis. Next base: position 34,209,712 of record OZ005689.1, on the reverse strand, counting down.
CGAAACTCAGAAGGGCTTACTAGTGCTACAAATCGTATATTTTCTGTTCAATATGCCTGTGGTTTATCGACCACACCCACTTTATAGCATGCAGATGCGTCTGCGCATGCTCAAGCTCAGTGTGGGAAAGGGTCGTCAGGTCATAAAACAGCTATGCCGCAGAGTGTTGCAGTACTATACGCTATAGTGGCTACAGAGCGCGCGGGGTATGTGCTCTACAGAGCTCTAGTTCATGCAGTAGTACAGATGAACTTTTGTACTTTTGCCTAATTACATGTACATGCATGTAGAATATCATAATGTTGGAGACTCACAAGTTGGTAACTTACATTTGTCTGACAACTTTACAAACCAAGATTTTCCTTCTGTCTTTTTGGTACCACATGAGATCTTCCTCATACTCTTTGCTACATTCTTGGTACCTAATTAAAACTGATCACCATCACTAGTATTGGAAAACAGTTACCGTACCATGCCACGTGTCGTACGAGTTCAGGAGATGTAAATCCTCGGTGATGTAATTCTTGACTGTTGCTGCATTATCATGCGCTACTTCCACAACCTTCAGATCTGCATATATGTACATGTATGGATACCTAGTTCAATAATGTTCACATAAATACATGAAATATACCACCTTGTTCAAGGACTTGAGGCAGTACTGCTTTGGTGGCCTCAAGTTCCCTTGTTTGAGCGATGGCATGCTCCTTTTGTTGCACAGCCAAGAATTCATTTGGTGCTATCATAATAATTATAATACAATAACGTATGTGTACATGTAACGTACGTATCATGTTCTATACACCTATTCACAACAATAATTGAACACATAATTACCTTCCAGACAAGCAGGAGACAGTGGTATGGAAGGCATTGGATGTGGAGTCGTGTCGAGCATCAGTAATAACCCACTATTGAGATACAACATTAATTTAAAGCAGGGTTATAAATGTGCACATACATACCTCACCACTAGCAGCATAATGTGGTAATGCTTTTACTTCTGTGATAGCTTTCATCATTGATAACTTGGCACAGGTGTTTACTGCTTCCAAGTACCCACCACTTTCGTAGACTAGCAAACAGCAAAGAGTTAATTGACCATCATCACATTTCTTTTGCAAACTCACCCGAATTGATATACCATGGTCCCAGTGTGCCCAAGTTTGCATGAGTGGAAAAATGGATGTACTGGCTCGGCAGAATACCAGCACAGGTGAACGAATGCACGATCCTGAAAATATTTCAGTACCTAGCTCTTGTAATGAAGGGAAAGTAATGGATACTTACTTCTGATTAATAAGGTAGCGTCCTCCAAGTGTTCGTGAACTGGCCCACCGCTGCTTCTGTTTACACTGCTGACACTGAAACTCGACACGAAGGACATGTCCTCTCTGAGGTACACGCATAAACATCGACTAAATATTTGATAAGTTCACTTGAATGGGCTATGCACACCTGAACAGTCTTGATCATCTTCCGTGCGCTAGCTTGGCACTGACATGGTTGTGTGAGCCCAGCGGAAAGATCCTCAAACATCTTGCGCTCACAAACAAACAATGATTGGGCTTCATCATTGCCATAGGCGTCGGAAGCAATTGGAAGGTTAGGGGGCAAGGGTCAAGTAACAGTGCACGCGCAAAGCGCACTGGCGCGCAAAATTTTAGCCACGCCCACTAATTAACGGAAACGAGGGATGACTGTAGCGCAGATGGAAGTTGCTGGTAACTCGAGCACAGATGAAAGCAGTCTAGTTTTCAGGCAAAACGTTCATATAGACAGGTAGCTAAGGTCAGCATATTCTATGGCATAATCTAAAAGTGGGTGTGTCCGGTCATGAAAAGTGGGGGGGCCATAGCCCCCCCTGACCCCCTGGGTGCAACGCCCATGATTGCCTTCATCACCGGGCACAAAGAATCCTAAGCACAAAAGTTAGTTTGTTGTTTATGACTTACGTGAATCTAATACACACCTGAGTTTTCCAGCATTGTCATAGATCCTGTAGGGACTGCCAGGCTTTGAAATTGATCTCTAGTGCACGTGGTAGCAGGTGGAAGAGTGGCTTCAGCCAAATCTAATAGAGAGCTAAGTAGCTCGCGACTGTCCAGTGGCGGTGAGCCTCTGGGAGCGAGTCTGTTTAGCGCTCTCCACCCTCGACAAGAACGACTTCTTGCTATCTTCACTGGCGAAGTTCAGCTCCATAGTGTACCGAAATCCTAATCTCGCGCGCTTCTTTCTCTGCTCATTCAAAGTAGCCATTTTTTTCCTTACAGGTGCCTTCGAAAAGGTGTCTCTGGGGTATCTCGCGCTTTCTTTATATTCGCGCTATGGCGCCAACGCTGGTTCGCTGTACTGTACTGTGTGTCTGTCGTGTAAAATAGCTGGCGCCATTGCCGGCATGCCGTGGCATGGCAAGATAACTCGCGAATTTTTGTAATACAGCCATATTGGCTCATGTGACGGATGTGGTAAAATAAACATTGCTTCCGTCCAGGGCGGGCCCTTTTGTACCCCGCCTCCTCGTTTAAAGTCAAAAAGTGATAATTTAAATGACGATGTAGTATCAGATGCCTCCAAGTATTACTTTTCCATCTCTACAACTCTTGTTTGTCCACCTTTTGATTAACACTTTCATCCCTACTTTATTTTATTATTTCAAAGCAATATTTTATACTTGTTTGCCATGTGGCACTAACAAACCAAACTGTGTACATGCGTGGACCTGGTCTCTGGAGCCAGCAGAATCAGTCTCTAACCCCCCTATATTGGGTGTGCTTATGCCCAAATTAAGCTACACCCCCCCCCCCCCCCCCCCCCCCCCCAAAGAAAGAATACCCTGCGACTCTATGGGTGTCCAATGGACTGTCCTCAAGGCTATAGGCACCTAATATTTGGCTCTGCCTTTGGCTTAAATTAGGTTTGCCTGAGCAGGCAGTGGGATGGTTTCCCCTTGGGTTTGGATTGGTAGTAGAAGATAAATCTACTGAATTTTCATGGTACAGAGGGACGGGATAGACAGTGGGATTTGAAGTGTAAGCAAGGTACGTATTGGTGTCCTTGGACTGTCCTATACGTCCTACATGGTACAGAGGGACGGGATAGACAGTGGGATTTGAAGCGTAAGCACGGTACGCATGGGTGTCCATTGGACTGTCCTATACGTCCTACATGTACATGGTGCAGAGGGACGGGATAGACAGTGGTAATGCTCTATACATGCACATTGGGTACTTAGTGGACAAAGGGATTCCCATGCGGGACAAGGGATTACGACGGCAAACTTGGACAATCCCGTCCCTCTGCACCATGTACATGTAGGACGTATAGGACAGTCCAATGGCGTACCTTGCTTACGCTTCAAATCCCACTGGCTAGTTATAGCCTAGTTAACGCTCGGCGCATGCGCACAAGGGTTACAGTAGTCTGTTTATCTGTTTGTCTGTTGCCGCTCTACTGCCTGCGTTGGACATTTATGCAACAAAATGAATGTACCAGCCAATTTTAATTGCACTGAACTCCAAAGGTTTTCAACTGAGTGATTTCGCTAAAAGGCTTTCTCTCACAAGTTATAGCTTATTCTTTGTCTTTAGCATAGCGAAGTCAGCCATTTGTCAGTTCCCAGTATAGTAAACTATCCCCTCCATATATACTACTTGTGGTAATGCCCATAACCATGTATGGCTACAGGATGCATGCAGTTCATAGGCTATATAATATAGAGCATCTCGGGAATACAATCTGTAGTTTCCACGTGGCAGTGCATGTCTAATAAAAGCCCACCATTCATCCTGGGCATAGCTAGCATTTCCTGAAGTGAGCCCGGGTTTGAGGCTAGATCATAGCTATATGGTCTCATCTTAGAATTGAGTAAGTGCATACATGTACTCACTATCCTGTCATAGCCTTGTAGTGCATGAGGCCAAGCTTGCATGTATATGGCACCCACCCCTTGGTATATATTAATCAATAGCTGTGCACATGTACATATTATATGTAGCACTATTAATACACTGCACTGTTTGTATTAAAAAATTAATGATAAGGTTGTTATAACAATGTATGAAGTGTATATGATAGGCCATTCCCATGCCCCCACTTAATTCGGCAATCGTTGCTATAGCCCCCCCCCCTCCCTTGACGACAATCCTAAATGAAGGCCTGGGTTTGTGCAAATGACGTTCTGGGGTGTTCTGGCAGTGATTACTATTTAAATTGTGCTGATGTGTGTGAGCTGTCATTCATTAAAGCAGTATACTGGCCAGGTTGCTGGACTGCAGACAGCTACATGTGTAGTTTAATACTGTCATCAAGATACAGCCAAGGGGGGCGAGTGCCCCCCCCCCCCCCGAATGAAGCCCTGCAAACCTACTATTCCATCTTGACTTGTGACTCACATTGCACAATCTCAGCATTATTAATCATCATAAGTAGCTACTATTTTAATATGCTGAATTTGCGCTGAGCGTTTTGCACTTGATTGCTTTCATTTTAGTTTCTGCAGAGACTTTTTTCAATTGTTGCTGTTTGAGTTAGCACTGTACATCAATCTGTGATGGCATTTTGATCTCGCTACAATGCATGGTGCAAGTACAAGCCACATTGAGACTACTATCCCTGTAATCAGTAGTCTCGTGCCCAGCCTGTATGTTGCATGCAGAAAATAAAAGCATGGTGAAATGTACATGTTTCCGGAAATTTCTCATTGCGTCCTTTCAGAATAGTGTCCGTAAAGTTCAGATGAGGGCGATAGGCTCAAATGTAGCTGGCGAGGATGTGGATGATCCATGCCTACCTACTGGGAAAGGAAAATCTCCCATTTTTCACTTATACCACTGCTGTTTGATTGTCTGTTTGATTGAGAATCAGGCATCGATACAAGCATAGCACTTGGGCTCCATAATTTGCCAAGATTGTGCTTTCGAGGCTCCGGCTGGGTGTAATGCACCTATTAATGTCGTGCCCCACCTACCCCAAGTCGTCAGGACAAATCTTGATACAAGCCCCCTAGAAAATCCCCTACCTTGCCCGACTTGGGGTAGGTGGGGCATAACAATGATAGGCGCATAAGGCTGTATAAATTGTGCATATAAGCAAAACATCGTGATCACGCTATCACTGGTTTGCGTATCATAATTGGGACGAGCCTGAGCGAGCCCCACATAAACGGTACAGTCACCCACCAATTGTCTTATCCAAAAAGTGGTCAGGTAAATACCTACCAACCTGACCGGTGGATACGGCCCTGGGTTATGGAGGTTTGCCATTACATGCTACTTCATGCCCCGTGTCAAGACAAACAAGTGGCAAGTTGCCATTTTATATTTTCATAAGTTCAAATTTCACTGCCACTCTAATTTTATTCTGGGTAGATAAGATAATTGGCTTGTATTTGTGGCCACCCACCAATTATCTTATCTCTACTCACTTACTGAGGATGACAAGGAAGAGAGAGCTGAAGACTAGGGAGCTGACGACGAAGAGTCCAGGTGCGAAGCAGACGAAGGATTTCAAATGTTCCAAGGGCCCTGTCCTAATGACGTCATTCATTGTGTCACATGAACATCACGTGAACATTTGACCTTCGCCCTTCATCATCGCCATGATAGTAGGCCCTTCAGGTAGTCGTCAGCTCTCTCGTCTTCAGATCATAGTCAGTGGATTAGAAGTTGACAGAAAGTGAATTAAAGTGTAGTTCTAATACGTCTAACAAACTTCTACTATTTCTACTTGGTCTACTTTATCATGATTTGTTACTCGAGTTAGGTACATATAATACCGTATAGCTCCAAATTTTCGTGGCACAATATTTTCGTGAATTTCGTGATTTGACTTCTCATCACGAAAATTTAGTATTATTGTGGGCGTGGTTACGTTCTGTGTGCACATGCGCATCGCAAGCGCGATCGTGCGTAAGTGATACTAGTCAGCTAGAGAACGTGTGAACTGTCTGAAACGAAGTATTGAATCGCTGCTAACAGTGTACAGACTCTGTACGCGTACTTTCAGAAAATGAATAAAAGTTGCCTACCAAATCCGCAAGGACCTTTGTCCAAACAACATACTTCGTCTTGTATCGAATCCTCCAACAACCACGTTGAAGAGATGGTCAAACAGACGACAGCAGAAGGCGCTAAAGACAGAAAGAGAGGCCCACATAAGTCTTGTCTAGTTTCTTTCTCTTCATATTACCTGCACTGTACTTGCCCAACGCCAAGCCACGTGCAATTGTGGGCGGAGTGACAACGTGAATTGTCCGCATGGGTGATGCGGCGCGGCGGTATTCATGAAAAAATGTGGCAATCACGAAATTTTTATCACGAAAATTTTCAATTATGGGATTTTCAGCAATTTCACGAAAATTTTGAACCACAAAAATTTGGAGCTATACGGTAATTGCGTGGGTGGAATATTATATCCCAAATTGCCCCATTAGTACTCATATAATTTGTTTTAGCCGCTTACCCTTTGCTGAGCATTTTTAGCGTTGTAGGAGATATGAATGACTCTGGTATCCACTGTCAGTCGTCAATTTCAAGGTCAAAGGTCGCGCTTTCAGCCCCACCCCTGCCAAATGCGCATGCATCAGCCCCTCCCCTGTCCATCTGCGCACGCGCATATCATCCATTGTGCCACGTGAACTTTATCTGCGCACTGCCGAGATAATTGGTAAGTTTTGTGTCTGTAGCTGTACGTGACACGATTCGCACAGCTACGCGTCCCATTATCGTAGTGATAAAGTACTAGCATATAAGTAATCTCATAGTTGTGAGTAGAGCAGCCTAGCCATCGTAGAAGCCAGCGCAGCAAGCGACTAAGGCTATCTTAATACGCACTGTGCTCGCTCTGAACCTTTCTCACTTACCAAATGAACGCTTATCACCTTTTTGTCCGTACCGTTTAGCTACCGTTTCGTTCTCGTTTTCACACCGTTCAACTATCGTAGAGTAGGAAACGGAACGTTAATTTTTTATTGGCCGCTACTGTAGCTTACTACAAGCAGGCGCTAGTCTCGAACCCAGACCCCTCCTTTTCCGCAGTGCTGGTGATGCAATACATCCAGCGACGGAAAAGGATGGGTCTGGGTTCGAGATTAATAATGCAGGTGCGCTAGGCACAAGTGTAAATTAGCAATTCGTAAAATTTGAACGGTGTGTATACGGCCCGTAGCCCAGGTACGAGAATGCGCAATAGAATATTTCGCACTTATATCCATAGAGCCATGCTGGGCATATATTTCGCGTGACGGATGTACCATACATAATATAAAATTCGCGCACAGCTCCACAAATACAAGCCAAAATTAATGACTCTGTTTTGCAGGTTTTGATTCTCTCAGCATTCACAGTAGTTGCCGTCCACTACTTCTGACTCCCAGTTTATTTATTAAACAAGTTGCTTTCAATGGAGGGTCCTGCACCAAAGAGACGAAAGGTCTCGAGATCAGATGCTATTGGAGTTGGAGTATGTGCAGCAAGTATTGGATTTGGTATTGCCACTGGACTTGCTATGCAGAACCCTTGGATGGGTGTTAGTGTGGGGTTATTATCATTTGGATTTGGAGGAGGAGCTTATTTCTTGTCTAGGACATCAGGTGTGTGTGTGTGTGTGTGTGTGTGTGTGAGAGATAGTGGCAAAATACAGGACATCCTGCCTGTACTGTGCAGGCTTCCCCTCCAACACAATTGTTCACCTATGATGTGGTTGCCGTGCCCACTTCCACCCCTAACAAAATTTCTAAGTCAACGGTACCAGAACCGGCTCTAAGTATCATGTGCACAGCCTTGTTAGCCTCGTCCCCAGGCCATTCCAGCTTTCAATGTTGCACGTTAGAAAACGGGAGGGCTTGGTACGCATTGTCACGTGATAAACGTCACAAGCATGTCAAAATTAAACCACAATGCTACATGACTTTTAAGCCTAGCAACCTTTTCTCGGATCTGGCAGGAGTCTCAGGCTAAACTAACTTTCTTTTGGCCCAAGAACTTTGATTTCTGGTTTCATAAGCTTTCCTCAGGCAATGAAGAGAAGTTGACACTACAATCATACTCTGCTGGCACAACAACCTAGATGGTATTTCCATTAGTTGGCAACTCACAAAAAAATAGAAAGGGATTGGTGCAATTACAACATCAACAGTAGGATAGGGGTATTGAAGTGCTAGGTTTTTAAGCTCTTGTTTCCGTCTCTTTGCCGGAGGTTGACCAGTTGCACCTGCATTTGTAGTAACAATAGCAGTAAAGGCATTGTATGCAGACAGTCAGGATTTCATCTACTAACTTGCAGACTCAGCGAGCCTTAGCATCAAATTATGACATAAATCTTTGATTATTAACCCTCAGCGCATGCACGAGGGTTGTGTTCAGCCTAAAATGCTTCAATTTTAAAATGGTAGTTCAGCTGCTAGCGACAGGTATATTCCTGTGATTCTGGACACAGTGGACTGTGAGTAGACTAGCTAAATAATGTATGGGCACGTCCAGTTTGTGTCCAAAGCTTAGCGCCTTGTTACAGACAGCCGAATATTGGCAGCAAAGACGTGGCCGATACGTATTGCGACAAATTCTCTCTCATATGTACTTCTTATGTATTATCTATTTTTACTCATAATTCTAACCACCATCTAGAATGTTGAACCAATGCATTATGCCTACGTTAATTGTTTATGACATGCTTGTGATGTCAGTCACGTGTACCATTAACACACTGTCTGCAGGGAACAGTCGGGTTTAAAGTTGTTACACAGGGCCAAAAATATGTATTATTATGTTCCATGTAGGCATTCATGAAACTGGTGAACCATCAGCAAAGAGACTGAAGCAAGGTAACAGCCAACTTGGAAGACTTGCATTGTGGATATTGATTATCCTTCATTCTTTTACAGATCTAATTCTAAGTAATAGTATAGCAAATGTTGATACAGTGAAGTTGTACGTACAACGCTCATTTGCAAACTTGAAATGTATGTTAGAAAAGATGAAGAAGCCCAAATGGGTTTACTTTTTCATTGGCCCATCGGGCTCAGGGAAAACCACCACCCTCATAAAACTTTATGTACACTGCAAGGAAAGTGGGATGAATGTGCTGTTTATTGATGCAAAAAACAACGTTGCAAGTCTTTTGCCGACATCACTGAGTAACATGATTATATTTGTGGATAATGCTCAGTGTCTGCGTAGAAAACAGGACTTAGTTGGCGTACTACTATCGACCGGTTTTTCTTATTGCCTGGCGTTTTCGCCCACTACGGCTGATGGGGAGGGGGGATCTACCCACAATTGTGGCTTTGAGTATAACGAAGAGGTGCACTTTCGCCCTTTTTCTGAAGTAGAACTAGCGGAGTTTATCGGGAAAAGAAGGGATGAAGGGAGAGCTGTATCAGAGGGTGTTCTAGACGAAGCACGACAGTTGAATGTGTTGCTCCCACGGCTTTTTAATCAGTGTTCTGAACGTGATGAGGTTACTGAGTGGGTCCACAGTCAAGTTAACACATTCCTAGAAAAATTTGGTCATAGAGTGGGCAGTATGAATACTGGAAAAAAATTGACAACTATGCTCATGAAAGTTGTTAGTGGATTGTCACTTACGGAGAGTGATAGACCAATAGCATTACAATCCGGCATGTTTTACAAGCTGAACAAGACAGTAGTGATGGTGTATCCACAAGCGGTTGTGCTACAACATTTGTATTCGTTCGTCCGCCAACATTTTGCAATTATTAGAAGTTATGACGTGGGTGCTTCAATAGAATTCCTTCTTGTTTCTCAACTCCGGATGCATCAGAATGACGTGAAATGTTATGGATCAAAGTGCAGTGCGCTTCACAATAGACGAGAAACTCCGAGTAAAATATCTCGAGAAAATGTGTATACTATTAGAGTTACTAATTTTGAGAAGCAAGTGAGTATTGGTGATGCCTTACCAAGGGATCGTGGATGTCATTTGGTAAAGCTGGTAGAGAATCATGTTGCAATTGATTTTGTAATCATAGAAAGAGAATCAGGGAAGGACACAGAAAAATTATTCCTTATTCAGGCTTCAGCTACAAAGTATGCAAAGCGTAGTGGCCCAAAACTACCAGAAGTGTACAACGTATGCGAAACATTGGGGGATAAATCTCCTCTGATGTTTTATTCGGAGAAAACCGGAATTAGTACAGATAAGTGCTACTTCGTCTATGCAAGTACAGCAGATGACAAGATTAAAGATGACAAAGTATATTTTTTGAAACTTAACACAGCCATATAGCAGAATTATATATTATTGCACCATATTGTAAAGCTATACTTGATAACTGTGTCATACAGCATGTGTATCGTAGCAATAATCCACAGAATCGCATGAAGTTGACACGAAAAATGGAAAACAAAGAGTACATTTGTCAATCGATTCAGAGTGGCTCTGCTCTACTCAAAGATGCTCTTGTGCATGTTAGCATACTAACCCTAACCCTACCCCTTGCGCATGCGCGCGGGGTAAATATCATGATATTACAGTGTGAGTTGATAATAATATTATTGTCCAAGCTAACAAGAGCTCCCAATCTAGCAAGGCAAGGGTCAGACGCTGACCCAGACCCTCATCTTGTATTTTTTGTTTCACTCAGTTCATACCGATTGTACCATCCCATATTTGTATGATACTCACACTGTATCATGTAAATAATTATGTTCAACAGAGACCTTTTGGTTTGTTGGTGATTGGTGATCTTATGATATTATTGTACAACTTCCGTGTACTATACCAAAACACTTGCTGTGGTTGCACATTGACGTCTCACTGTATCATACAGTGAACTTACTGATGCATGATTGGGACCAGCTGATGAGTCCTCCCACCCTAAAGATAATGGACGAAAAGCTCACTGTATCCTACAGTGAACTTACTGGTTGATACCTGTATCACCCTGACCCGCACGCACGCACGCACACACACACACACACACACACACTATGATACCAGCTGGGGATGTGGACAAGTGGAACCTTTTGTGAATGGGGTAGCTTTGGAAAAAGCTGGTTGGTGAGAGAATGTAGAAAGTATAGTAAATGAAGAATTTTCGTAAAATATTTTCCTAGTCGATGGTGGCTACCAAAATTAATCTTACAAAATTAGCATGCACTATTAACGCTAATGCGGTAAGGGGTTGTTCTTACAAAAAATTTTTACATGATAATTCATCATACGAAAGTTTCTTTACACAAAAATTTCCAGATCTACGGTAGTTGGGGCGAGCCTGAGCGAGCCTCACATAAATGGTACAGCTGTGCGTGAATAATTATATTATATATTATGTATTATGGTACGTTGGTCACGCGAAATTATATCCCCAGCAAGGCTCTATGAACATAAACGCAAAATATTCTATTGCGTATTCTCAGGCCTCGGCTACGGGCCGTATATACGTAGTTCTAATTTAATGAACTGCAAATTTAGAGAGGCTCAGCTCAGGCTCGCCCCAAACAGGCCCTGCATGACACTAGCGTAGAAAGTCAAGACAGCTGTTTGGGGGGGGGGGGGGGGGGGCGTTGAGGAACAAAAAACAAGTCTTCTGAGAAATGCGGTACACGGCCACTTACCGTATAGTGGGAAATTTTCGAGGGAGAAAACTTTAATGAATTTCGCGATTTTACAGCCACCCACGAAAGTTTTCTCCACGAAATTTTAGGCATGCCACACTCATTATGCGATCAGTTCACATTCCGCGAAAGTTTTCTCTGAGAAATGCTCCCTTCCTACCCCTACCGATCGGTGAAAGTTTTCTCCCTCGAAAGTTTCCAGCTATACGGTATCCGGGAGTGGACACTTGCCCGGGACACTATGGTACAGTACTGCAAATTCTTGGAGAGAACACTACTAGCCTATAATATTATAATATTATTATAATGATGTAGTACCTCCAACGAGGAGAGGAATCCTCTCTACTTCCATGTAGTGCTGCACAATAGTGATAGCTATAACGGTATGTTGTAGGTCTTGATTCCTACCTTGCTACCAATGGGACAGAAACTGGCATGCGCTTCTGTCAAGTGAGTGGAGGTTGATGGCTAAAAGAATGCCTTCTTGCTTCTGATACATATGCACTGTTTGGCTAGGTATTTTTTTTTATTGAATAGCTAATAGCAAGAAGGGAGCTAGCTAGACATGTAGATGAAATTGATATCTATCACCCATAGCTACCTATAGCAAAGTCGGGACGGTTCCACCAAACATCATCACTGAGGCCGAAGTTCCCTTCAGATTTAGTTTATTCCTGCATGCACCATAGCTAGTTATACTCAAAAAGCAAGCATAGGGATGTATAATAGTGGATGTAATAAGCTATCCCTACAAATTTTGTGTTTACACTACCATCCCTTTAATTTATACTTGTTATTGTTATTTTTATTGCCCTCAGGCCACCTAGCAGTAAGCTGACTGATCTCATGCCCAGCCCCTTCTAAGCGATATGGGTGGGGGGTTGTAAATGAGGCGAAAATACCTGCATGTGCATGAACTTGTGGGTCAAAGAGGGAAGGGGGCTTACTATTGGTACAATAAGATACATTGTATGTGTAGTTGCTCTACCTCTCTCTCCCCTGTGAATTCGAAATCTTTGAAAGCATGTCTGAGGAAAGCTGGAGTACCAGCAAAAAGCTTTTGTGTGCATGCATGTACTTGCTTTGTTGTTGAATGCCATGTATATAGGACTTATATTCACTGTTTTCACCAATACAACGGCTTCTGCGAAATTAAACCTCCAATGCCCACAAGTGTGCGCTCATGCCAGGCCAGAATCGCGAAATCTATTCAACGAAAACTTCGTAGACAACTATCCGTGAAATTAAGGTGTTATAGGGTAGTAGTTCAAAGACAGATGCACGTTTTCTGCACAGTATGTACCATATATTTTAAGGGATGCTAATTTTGAATTAGCTTAGTTAGCCTTTGTGGTTTTTTGGCACAAGGCTGTATGAACAGTGGATGGAAATAATTTTTACAAGCAACCATAAAATCATAAGAGAGAGAGAGACAAGTAGGGAAATCAATACTGACTATCCATGGATTTCTCTTGCATGGTAATTTGAGTCATTTCAGCTGTACAGTTTTTCATAAAAAGTACATAAATTTTGTACAATAGCCTCCATATATACAATACACCCCCCCAACATGGACACGCTAGTAACATAACAAGAATATATTACATGCATAAGATTTCATATAGGGTGTAGAGACAGCTAGAGACCCACAATATTATGCTCAGTTTTAAGGATGCATGAAATTTGTGTCATTGTTTACTTGATGAATCCAGTGCAGTGTTGCTGAAGCCTGCAATACAATCAGGTTTTAGTAGTTGTCTGCTCCAAAGAAGTCCGACTCACTTTTTTGAAGATAAGCTTCAGTGGAGTCTTTTATAATAAACACCAGTTGCAATACCTGCAGTGGAATAGTGGGAACCACCGACAGAACGTGTGTTCTGTTTCGCTGTTATTGCAGCTCATCAGGGTGGCGTACCCGAAAAATTAATCACATACCGTAAATCGCGAATATTTTGTTGTTAAAATATTTTCGAACAGACAGGCTTGTGCGAAAATTAAACGCGCAAAAATAATATAAGCAATATTAAAGATATTGCGGTACAGAGTTGTTTTTCAGAAAGTTATTTATTATTGCACGAAATGTTTTTGACACGAAATATTTGTGATTTACGGTACCAGTAACATAGCTGGCCTGGGACAACTCAAAACAAAATAATTATTACAACTATCAGGAGTAAAAATATTCTGGAAAATCAGGACCATTGGGTGGCTAACTGCTTTCTCTCTCTTTCACTCTCTCAGCATATATTATTTGAACCATCTGGTACATTTTTTAGTCTCCTTCCATCCACCCCCCCGTTTCTGACCTAGTAGGACACATCCATCCGCATTTGAAGGATGATTTCTAATTGAAGGGGATAAGAGTGCTCTGTCGACCTGGAACTGCTTTGCTGTTCAGTGATACACTCTATCATAAATAGTAGTACACATGAAACACTTCATCATATCTTCAGTAGCTGCATGAAAGAGAGGAAAGTATATATGAGCTTGAATGAACGAAGATTCTTTTCGGACATCTTAACTTAACTGCCGACGTTTCGACTAGATGCTCTAGTCATCCTGTTTTACCGAACAGTTAAGTTGACCGAAAAGAATCTTTGTTTATTCATGCAGAGCAACTGAGAACGATGTCACTTTGAGTATGAGCTTCCTTGACCCTTACACCTAGACAGTGTGACTACAAGCACCATGTTACAATGAGCACATCAACATGACTGCCAGTTTTAGAGAAAGAGAGAGAATGTATATACGTGAAATCATATATTACACCCAAACTCGTACTGCACATCCATCATTCTCATTCTGCCAGTGTTGGTGGAACAAGAATGAGCGTACTCAAATCTGTTACCCAACCATAGCTACAGTACACCCAAACCCAAACTGAACGGAACCCAGGGCATGACCGCATTCTAGGACTGCCAATCAGTGCAAAATCACAGGTTTTATGGGGTTAAAGGTGAATCCAAGTCCAGTCCAGTGAATAGAGATTACCACCTCAAAGCTGTGGGCAATGCTCTCACCACAATCTTCAATAAGACAGAGAGCAGGCAGCAGCATGCCTCAAAGCTGTGGGAAAGCTTTCTTCATTAGACAGAGAGCAAGCAGCAGCACGCTGCTTTCTTGCAGTGCTTGCACAACCCTAGGTGCCTATATAAATACCCCCTGACTGCTACCAAAGTCTCATTCACATTACTGGGAAAATGGAACAGCATTTATCAAGTAAGGACACAATACTACCTAGAAAAGTTTATCCTCTAGTCTGACTTGCAGGGTATGTTGCCAGCTGGTCAGTGGCCCTAGCTCTGCTTCTCCTCCTCCGCCAGCTCCACCAGTTATGCGACCTACTTCACCAGCTCCCCTTTATGGACATAACTGCATAATATGCTAATATTTTATGGTTTCGTTAATTTGCAATAGGATTGAAATTGAAATCTGGCTATTAAGCGCATGCACTTACAGCAGTAAGTGGAGTGGTAGTATCTGCCTGATAAGGATATGCACTTATCCCAAGATTCAGTGGCGTAGGAACCACAGGAGTGCCGGGTGCTACCACACCCCTATAAAAAAACAACAAAAAACGCTGTGTCTAGAGTCCCGGCACCGGTACCCAAGATTTAGTGCTTGGAGTACCGGCAGCGTATCTATAGCTATATTATAATACTGAGCGCAAGACGGCTAGTGGGGTTAGTAGCGGGGGTTTGGGTTCCGATAAACGGTTAGTATTATAGTGGCAAGGTGTTACAGTATAAATTTGGCAAAAAACGGTATCCAGCAGCGGCGAGCAGGGCGGCTAAGTGGACTAGGGCTTGGGCTGGTGGTACAGTAGTCATAAGTTCGAATCTGGTTTGATCGATGAATTTTTTTTTTTTTCTCTCACTTTCGAAAAATTTCTAAGTTGCCGGTACTCGAAGTGCAAAATTTCCGGTCCTAACAGCTCCCCATGAACAAAAAATATTTCTCTCTCTCTAAAAGAGACAGCGATGGTGTGCATCCTTTGGCTTCAGAATTACATGTACAACAGAACCACAAACTATAGTGAAGGGATGATATAGTAGTTACTAGGACCTGATTATGGAGACACTTCTTTGCACATGTAACTCCTATCTGCAATAGGTCCTGGAGAGAGGGAGAATAAGAGGGAGTGTGTATGAGAGAGAATGAAACAGAGGGGAGAGAGAGGACTATATTATAGCCAGGTGATGGGATGCATGAATATAATTTCAGGGGAATTGGACACTTTTTGATACTATTGGGTGTCATATCTAAATCAGAATGAACATAAATACACAGAAGGCTGTCTACACTCCCTGTAAATCCTTACTTAAAAGTTTTATGGATTCAAATAGTCCTTTCTATCACTCTCTAAAAAAGAATTTATACATGTTCAGAGAAAGAGAGAGAGAGAGAGAGAGAGAGAGAGATGTTTTACTTTGTAGGGGAGGGAGAGAGAGAGTTGATAACATGTATGTGCACTATTATAGTGTATTTTGAGTAGCTCTCTCTCAAGTGTACACGTCTGCTATAGCAGTAGAACAGTACACAGATCACATGCGCAGCTAATCCTGCCCAATGTGCTGGACCCAATTCTACCAATTAGGTTTCGGCCAATGCCAGGCCTCATCAGCAGCACTGTGGGCTTCTCCAATGTCATCTTCATCCAGTTTAGTCACAACTTAGACCGAGTCAGCAACTGTACCGTGCTAATTCCACAGAGAGAGGAATGTGTGGCAGCGTTGATAGGTACACACACATACATGTACGTGTACATTGTTTTTTCTTTCTTCTACTATTATGGTGCATGTTAAGTACATGTATCCATCTCTCTCAATATGTAACAGTAGAACAGTACATATATAGATCACAGCACTCACCCAGGCCTAAGTAAGTATTGTGCATGCACACACTGTATTAGATGTTTGCTGACTAAGCAATTGTGCAAATATAAGAACTAAGTGGTTTTATGGTGGTGTTCTGAAACACTTCATGACTATTGCTGTGCTGTACACAAAAATTAATGCTGAGTGTGCCAATTCTAATATTGCAGTGTATGTTAAGTAGCTGATCTCTCTCACTTTCAATGCACTTGTACACTGTAACATACATCTGTAGCACTCTGACTAAAGTTATCAATTTGGAGTACATGTACATGTATAACTCAAAATAAACGTGAATATGTTTTCAAGCAACACATTATACATTTTTTCAGAAAAAAAGATTGTCGCAGAAAAGCATCAGTTACTGCACTGCGCGTGCACAAGCTAAGGCTGAACATGCAGCTGTTTATATCTATGTGGGCAACAATACCGGCACCATAACACACCACCTATGCTTGATAAGCTACCTCGAGAGTTATGTACATATATGTGTTCCTTCCAGATACAACCCTAACCAAATGACCACTTCCACACACTCACATCAGCAATCCCCCGCTACAGGTGTGTAGTGTATAGCCATCATAGCCTTGTCCCCAGCCCACTCCTGATTTTTTCAGTGAATGGTATTCTTTGTGGCATATTTTTTTTATTTTTTACTAGGACCCCAGGGGTCACAACACTCAGAGTAAATCCCTTAGAAACCAAGAAGTACATGTGCATGTAGGTACATACCTTGAGCCAAGCACTCCACATATAGATATGGACTGTCAGTCTATCCTCTGAATGACAGTACAACCCTGTGGAGGCGAGAGAGTGAAAAAGAGAGGGGGGGGGGCGGAGCATAGTGCTGTGTGTCTGTCTGTCTCTGAGCCACCCTTAGCTGCTTCTCCAGGAATACCACACTCTGACAACATCCAGTTCCAACCTTCTTAAGCCTACAGCAATCATAGAGGGGAAAAAGTAGATTAATTCGTATTATTATTAGTTAAGTAATGTAGGCACATACATGTATGTGCTACGTACCATCTTTGAATACAGGGTGGGTGTGGGTGCATGAGGGAGAGGAAGACTAATATTTGCGAGGGGAAAGACAGCCGTGTGTGTACATATCTTGTAGGGACTGGCGATAAGCAATACTAAATTACCTGCCATTGGCTGGCTTTACTGTTGACTAGTGTCATGATTTGACATGATTCAGAGTCTTTCCCCATGGTTGCTGACCTGACCCTCTAGAGGACGGCACTCCTCTCCTCCAATACATGACAGTGAGAGCTAGCCTTAGACAAGGCTACCTGGATGGTGAGGGATGAGAGGCTACAACAATAATGCATCAGGATTGCCAATATATAATTCTGGGCGAGCCTGAGCGAGCACCGAATACACGAGGTACAGGAAGTAATTTTTTATATATACTTGTACGTGCATGTGTTTGTGGGGTACGTGATCACTTCAGTGAGGAGAGAGTTAAATTTTTAACACGTAAGGTAATGGTCGTCATGCGCATGCTCATACGCCCGCACCGCACCATCAATCTGAGAGACAACTCGAGTGTAAAGGCAAGGCATAAATTAAAGCTGGAAAGGTGAGTGCTGCACCACTCTGGCAAGGCTCAGACCCACGATTAACATTACTGGTAGACTCCACTTTCCTGAGCATGAAGATGACTGTGCACATCATGGAGGCTTACCATTCTAGCTTGCCATTCTTGTCAGAGTCAGCAGAAGAGGCCTTGGGAAACAATGTGCACCCAACATAACGATTTCGTGAGTTTGAGGGGCAATCCCTCTTGTGTGCACGAGATGCATGGTTGAGTGCACCCCAATTAATGTAACTGATTTATTGGTATTTGGACCACCCTAACGGAACCCAAACTGAAAACTGCTATGAAGATAGTCATCTGAAACCTAAGAACTGACCTTCAGGGCCACCTTAGCGTATAGCTTCCAAGGCAGGCACAATCACACCACAAAATCACACACTCAGCCATATTACATCATGGTGTCAGCACATCCCTATAATACAGTGACAGCTTGCATAGTAAGCAGACACTTCAGACATTGTTGCTAATTAGGTGGTGAAGCTATGAGGAATAGCATGGCATGGAGTGGCTATTATGTCTTTCATGGAAGGATCTAGTGCAGCACAAAGACCGCCAATTATATGCCTGGTCCAAAGGAATCTCCCTCGCCCTTGCTATTCACAACCCCATGCATGCATCAGTCAGCTGTTCAAGACTACACATGTCTAAGCTCTGCTGGATGCTTCACCAAATTACATGTAGCAAGAGTACAAGTGTCAGAGGTGTTTTGCTGCGTCATAACAATGGAGCACTCCATTAATGCTCAGTTTGGTTATATTACAGCACAAGGTAAAGGCAGGGCCATAGGAAGCATTTTGAATGTAGGTAGGCTGTGGGTGTGTCAATAGGTGGAGCCAATTATAATTAGATTAAGTGGAGACACTCCAATCCAATGGGTGGTGGTACAGTGTAAACTATTGCAGTAGAGAGTAGGAAAAGGTCGTCGGTCTAGCTAGCTAGATTATTGAATGAGGCTGAGCAAGCTCAGTCGCATGCTATAAATTGGTGGGTGTGGCCTCGATCTGCCAAAACGTGGGGCGGCCATGGCCGCCCCGCTTCCTATGCCACTGAAAGGCTACAAAACAGACCAATACTTCCAGCCTGTCTGCATGATAAAGAGGTGTAGCTGCTAAAACTTACTAAGATGCATGTAAAAGATGATCTTAAACCTACGTAATAGCAGCTGCATGAGACCATTACCAATTAATTCTTACAAGGATCATAGTATCTATAACGAGCATTGTCAGTTTTGGAGACAGAGAGAGAAGATGTATACCGCATGGTGGGTATATGTAATCATTTTTTTGGTTGACTTGGCAGTCATGAAAATTCTACCCACGATGATGGGCGTGATCAAAAACACGGCAGCATGGCCAGTATTAGCAAGCAAGAGTAGCCACTGTCCTCCAGCTAGTAGTGTACACCAATATTCTTCTATCTCATGCTATTTGTCCATGTCTATTTGCAGGTGTGGCTTGAAAATCGTGAGCGAAATTCACCATGTGCATTGAGATTGCATATCATTTGTGTAGCGCAACGCCTCTAGATTGGGTTGCCGTCATGAATAAAAATAAATTCTGAGGGCCCTCTCTGGCTTTCCACAAATTACCCACCATGACTACACTTCCTTAATTCTGCTGCACATTCAAACAATCCAATCAATTATGTACTTACGAATGTATATGCGCCGCTGCCATGCGTATATACTAGTAAATAAATCACACAATAATGCTGTGATAACAACGATTTCTTTTTGCCTGTGTAATTATTTGTGCTGTATATATTACATATAATATATTATTATGGAATTCTTGGGGGGGGGGGGGGGGGGGGGTCCCAGTCCCCCCCCCGTATGCAACCCTGTATAGGGTGACTAGGTGGATCCTATTATATCTACACAATCAAGTAAAAGCTCATAATCATTGCTCACAGCAGTAGCTATACTCCAATATAATTATTACTTCTACTTTCTTGTTCTGCAATTACAACCGCATACAATTACACAGATAAGCAAGATATTCCACGGGCCTACATACCTACATGCAGTCTACTGTGGTGGCCACAGTTAACCTACACACATTATGTACCCTCTCTCCACGTACCTGTGACTAGGAGCAGCTGTTGTGTGACTACTTGAAGGATGATTTGTTATTGAAGGGGATAAGAGCACTGTGTTGAACTGCCTTGCTGTTCAGTGATACACTCTGTAATAGTAGTACATATGAAACACTTCACCATATCCTCAGTAGCTGCATAGTTGTAGTGGTGCATGTGGTAAGAAGTTGTCAATATTGTGGGTACACTGTCCATATCGATGCGCAGAGATGGAGTCTGCTCGCAAGATATTCGCTCGATACATTCGTTAGATGCCCTATATACTTACTTATTGATTTTTTAAGTCTCAGAAAGGCTAGGCTCCATAGAGGCCCCGAGTTTTCTCATAATTGCCTCATAGATTACCGAAGAGATTACCTCAAAATTACACCATAATTACCTCATAACCAGAATAGTAAATCTATACTGGGGATATACCACTATACATCCCTTGTTCCTAATGAAAAGTATTACACCGTGCTACTGTAGGCCGCCATAAATTCAAACTAGGACACCTCAACAAACAGTGCATACTCTATAGACGCATATATTGGGGTGCGTGGCTTGAGCGGACGTGACCTCCATGTGCCATATGCTAGACTGAATCGGGAAATCCCCCCTAGTGCAAGCTCACCAAAGAAAGCGAACTGAGAAAATTACCATATACATGCATCATTGATAGTCCATGATCTTCTTATACGCTACATGTAGGTTCGAATTCTGGGCACCAACAAGCCTTCATGCGTGCTAAACATTCTGAAACAGTCTTCACAGCAAATACATCACAGGTTTCATCATAATTTCGTCATAGCAAGAGCCGAATTTGTTGATTGGGACTCGGGACGTACTTACACCATAGGTTACATCATACATTCTATGTCGTGGTAAGACTGCGTACATGACAGTGTATTTGGCCTCAAATTCAATAAAATCAGCAATTCAAAGTAAAACAAAATTCCTAAATACAGTGCACCATCGGTGCGCATGCGTATACGTAATCACGTGACCACCTTTTGGCGGCCTCTTTTTTTTGCTCGGAAAGAACAAGGTCCTACTATTAGTACTAGCGACTATTTTTCACAATAGCAATCAATTTGAAGATTGGAGTAAAGTTTCAAGTTCAAGCAGCGAGCTACTGCCACGACATGAGTTTCAACATTCGATCGCTACTCGGTATATCGCCGGCAGACGCGGGCAATACCAACCGCTCCGATTCGTCGGGATCTCGGGCTGTAAGCCATTCACCAACAACTTCTGTCAGCGTCAACACGAGGGGGAGCGCGCCGCCATCGACGGCCGCATCATCGACTACACGCTCCACCCCATCCGGATCCGATTCCGGATCCACGGCAGCACCAGGGAACGTGCACGCGACGTTAAGTTGCGGCCAAAATTCCCGGCTGTTTACTAATGTTTTCCAGTCGTCTGGTCTACGGACACAGAACGGCGGATACCATTTTACACCTGGTCCATCGACACAGGTTTACAACGGCCCTGCTCAAGGGTCTGGTATGGGGTTAACTCCTCAGCAGTGGACGTGGGATCCGCTGTTAGCCCTTCAATCGGCATCAGCCTCTTCGGGGGCCCCAAATTTCGTGCCGTTGCCTAGTAAGCGAATGAATCAGGCAGACAATGCGCCTGGCCCCAGCAAGAAGCCACGATATTTCGACACTCAAGTGGTAATCACCAGCAGCAGCGATACCGAGTCAGATGACGAGGATGAGGATCTCGCCGAACCTTTTGACCCACGCACGTTTTACTCCAACTCATCAAAGAAGAAGCTACCGGAATCATTGGAGAAGTATGTGCAAACACATTTCAGATCCTGCTTATCAAACCCAGTCAGGAAGGCTATGGCCAAGGAGAGACCTTTACCCAATTCGGTGGCCCTAAAATGCCTGGAGGCAGATGATGCAATCGTGGATTTCATGGGAAAGAGCTTCCCAACCAAGGTCGATAAGCAGTATAAGAGAATGCAAACAGCTGTTATCGCGGCAGCCGCCCCTGCGTTGTGCCTATGGAAAGAATTGGAGGAACAGGGCTTTACCTCAGGACAAGGGGGTCTGATGCCAGTCGATACAGTGCTGGATACACTGCAAAGATCGATAGTGCTGATTGGTAATGCATCCAATTACGTGTCACAAGTGAGGAGGGATGTTATTATCCGTAAGCTTGAATCCAACAACAAAGGATTAGCCGTGGCACTCAAGAGCACTTGCAAGAAACACCAACCGGAAGAGGACCTGCTATTTGGATCTCAAGTTCGCAAGGCCCTCAATGAACGCGCTCAGATTCTCGATTCTTTTAAAAAGGTCGCTTCCAAGGTATCGCAACCACAATCTACTCCCCGTTCCTCTTGGAAGGAAAAGAAGTTTTTTCGAGACAGCCCGGCCCGCGATCATGGCCACGGGTCGGGCAGAATCTTCAGACCATCAAACCAGCAGTTCAATCAGCAACGCAATCGTCGTCCAAATTTCCACAGACAAAAATTCACACCAAAAAACAACTCCTCCCAACAGCAAAATTAACTCTTCCTCAATTAAGCGATCCACCAGTATGCCAAGCATCTACATCACTTCCAAAGTTTCCCCACAACATCGACAATGCTCCCTCGGCGGTGGGAGGGAGACTGAAGTTTTTCAAGGAAAATTGGAAGGTAATTACCCACGATCCATGGATCCTCCAGGTGATATCAGGCTGTCCTCTGGAATTTTCCAAGCTACCACCCCTAGGGGCTCATCACTATGTACCTCAGACACGTCAACCGCTGAAGGATCAGCAGAGCATAATGAAGGAGGAGGTACGGAGTTTACTGGACAAACAAGCGATCCGCCGGATCCCTGCAGAATCGCTATCTCCAGGATTTTACAGCAACATATTTGCTGTCCCCAAGAAAGACGGGGGGTGGCGTCCGGTGATAAACTTAAAATCTCTCAACCAGTATCTGGAAGTCCCCCATTTCAAAATGGAAAGCATTCAGAGCTTGAAAGATGTTATTCTCCCAGGGGACCATCTAGCAAAGATAGATCTAAAAGATGCCTACCTATCTGTTCCGATGGATGCTCACTACTACCCCTATCTCC
Organism: Cliona cf. orientalis; assembly: GCA_963930775.1. Classification (NCBI taxonomy): domain Eukaryota; kingdom Metazoa; phylum Porifera; class Demospongiae; order Clionaida; family Clionaidae; genus Cliona; species Cliona cf. orientalis. The sequence continues at coordinate 34,186,506 of OZ005689.1, read as the reverse complement.
GTTTCCGTTGGATGGGGGACATATTCGAGTTTACGAGCCTCCCTTTCGGTCTAGCACCAGCTCCACTGATATTCACGAAATTGCTGAAGCCAGTGGCAGGTTTTCTCAGGAGTCAGGGAGTGCGTCTAATCATCTATCTGGACGACATTCTGCTGATGGCATCCACTCCAGACCTACTGAAATCACACATATCTCTCACTTCACATGTCCTCACTCACCTGGGATTTATTCTCAACAAAGCCAAGTGTGTACTGGAACCACAACAGTCACTAGACTTCCTGGGTTTCCTGATCAACTCGAGGACCATGACCATTGCCCTTCCGGAGAGCAAGGTGCAAAAGATCCAAAAGGAGTGCCGTCACATGCGCAATCAGCAGAGGGTTACAGCTCGGCAACTCGCTCATCTAATTGGGTCAATGACAGCATGCTTACCAGCTATTGCAGCAGCTCCGCTACACTACCGGGCCCTTCAGGATCTGCGATCCACGGCCCTGCAACCTCCCAGGATCGATTACGACACACTGGTATACCTATCAGAGGAAGCAAAAGCGGATCTCAATTGGTGGATCAACCACTTCAAATCTCACATGTGTCGTCCGATTCAGCCACCGACAGCATCCCTGACATTGCAGACAGACGCTTCAACCATAGGGTGGGGAGCCTACTGCCAGGAAACAGACCAAAGAACAGGCGGACCGTGGTCAGGGCCAGAAGCTGCTCACCACATCAACTGGTTGGAGCTGAAAGCAGCATTTCTAGCGGTACAGTCTTTCGTCAAACAGGAGAGCTGCCACATACTACTACTCATGGATAGCAGAGTTGCCATATCTTACATCAACCAGAAAGGCGGAACTCACTCGCACAGACTATGCCAACTAGCACTGGACCTGTGGATGTGGTGCGTGGATCGCAACATAACTTTGCACGCGGAGCATCTACCAGGGAAATTGAATGTCATTGCGGATTTCGAGTCCAGACACATGAGCGACAGCAGCGATTGGCAACTGGACACCGAGATTTTCTCTCATCTTCAACAAATTCACGGTCCTTTCTGGGTGGATCTATTCGCGTCCTTCCGGAATGCTCAACTGGAAATTTTCTACAGTTGGAAGGCCGACCCCCAAGCAGCTGCAATAGATGCTTTTGTTCAGGATTGGTCGGATCACAGACCATATTGTTTCCCTCCCTTTGCACTCATAGGGAGATGTCTACAGAAGGTCAGAAACAACAATGTTCAATTTGCTCTCTTGATTGCACCAATTTGGCAGGCTCAAACATGGTATCCACTGCTTCTGAACATGTTGGTCAACCATCCACTGATTATACCGAGTCAACCGGATCTCCTAAAGAACCCTCAGGGGGAAAGACACCCTCTGATGATTCAGAGTCATCTACACCTGGCTGCATGGCCAATCTCAGGAAATCTCTCTCTGAGGAAGGAGTTTCAGAACAGTCTGCCGCTCTCATATGCTCATCATGGAGAGGAAGCACCACCAAAGCTTATGAATCAGCATGGAGAAGGTGGGCTAGCTGGTGTGCTGCAAGGAAGGTGGATCCTTTTTCAACAACTCTAACCAATATCCTGGATTTCTTGACAGAAATGTATAACGAAGATAAAGAGCATAGTACCATTAACTCATATCGTTCAGCCATCTCCACGTTTCATGCAAAAATCGATGGAGTTCCAGCAGGTCAGCATCCGATGGTATCTAGGCTGATGCAAGGTATCTTTAATACACGCCCTTCTAAGCCACGCTATACTTCGGTATGGGATGTTGAAATAGTCCTGGATCACATCAAGAATATGCCTCCTTCGAATGAATTACGCCTTACTGAACTGGCTGGGAAACTGGCCATGTTGACTAACGCAGACAGGGCATCTGATTTACACCTTCTGGACTTGAATCTTAAGCAAGTTTTTTCGCATGGGGTTCGTTTCCAGATAGCCGGACTATCAAAGACCCGTAGATCTGGTCCCCCGAGGGAAGTTACGTATTTCTCTTTCAAGGAGTGTGAAGCTATCTGCCCGGTCGCTACCCTGGAAGTTTATGAGCGTCGTACAGCTGATTTGCGTGCGACAGATCGGGACGCAAACCCACTGTTCATTGCTTGTGTGAAGCCACATAAGCCAGTCACATCGAGCACAATCTCTAGATGGGTCAGAAATCTGATGCAAGCAAGTGGCGTTGATGTATCCACTTTTAAATCTCACTCCACGAGAGCTGCCTCAACATCGGCTGCAACTAGTCTTGGAGTTTCCGTCAAAGATATAATGAAGACGGCAAATTGGACCTCGGAGTCGACCTTCAAGAGGTTTTATTTAAAGCCGATTCTCTCGGACTTTGGAAACTCTGTGTTATCAGGTAAATATTTCGGATACTAAGCTTTGAACATACACTGTCATGTACGCAGTCTTACCACGACATAGAATTTATAGTCTTGCAAGGGTCGGTACGACCTGAAGTGAGACTGTAATTCTATTAGTGGTAAGACAAGTACATGACAGTGCCCACCCTTTACCCTCCCAGGAAATATTTACTTTATTAATTTTATTTAATTTTCGGTTAGGTTCTGATAAAGATAAAGACAGTTAACTGTGAGACATTGTATTCACTATCTATATCGTAGGTATATATCTGATTATTTGATTTGTTGCCAGAATTTAATGTAATGATTATGGTACAAGGTGATTGGAATTGTTTTTGTCATTTAATACTGCATTGAGTTATTTCCTCGCAAAAAATTATTTAGAGGCCGCCAAAAGGTGGTCACGTGATTACGTATACGCATGCGCACCGATGGTGCACTGTATTTAGGAATTTTGTTTTACTTTGAATTGCTGATTTTATTGAATTTGAGGCCAAATACACTGTCATGTACTTGTCTTACCACTAATAGAATTACAGTCTCACTTCAGGTCGTACCGACCCTTGCAAGACTATAAATTATCATAAATAATAATTAAAGTTAATCGCTCAGGTCCGAGGCTAATCTTTTCTTCAAGTACTCACTTTTTGTGCATCAGCTCTCTCAACTGACTCCATATCACTGCAGAAGATGAATAGATACAGTATCACCATGCAAGCACTCCATTACGGTCACAATCACACTATGGTACGTATACTCACGTTAATATGCTGAATAACAAAACTTGGATGAACTGTTGAAATTTCCAACACAAATCTCTGTAGAAATCAGCACAACACGTAACAGACCATACACCTGTACATGTACCTTGAGTTTCAGAAAATTGTAGCAATAATAATAAATATATGTCTCTTTCTCAATACCGATACAGCACTTGACCGTCCATAGGTTGGGGTCTCTAAATGCATAAACGTGTGTGTGTGTGTGTTGGGGGGGGGGGGACTGACGTTATCACAGATAATGAACAATGATGGATACACCCACATTTGATAGTAACCCAGTATTGCTCTGCAGACCTCTAAATGACCACCCCCAAATAAGATGGATACCCTTCTCACAAAATGACTACACCCTCCATAATTATGACACTAATATAGCCCCAGACACATGCTGAGCTAGTGAACAGCACCAGGAACACATTACCAGCTCACATGCACAAGGGATAAAGTAATTGGTTTTGTCCGTCTGTCTGCCTGTCACCACAAAATCGCCAGATCTGGACATCTAGGCATCTGAGCGACTAGTAAATATGACAAATCCATACAAGTCGTCCAAAATTTGTCTTCATTATGCTTCAAATGGTTTGGCAAGGCCCACGAGCATCGCAAACACTGCGTCTTTGTTGGCGACACCTATCGACTTGACCCATGCACTGCAGGCCATGTGTATACGTCAGCTACATACATGTATGCACACTACCGCTGCAGCTCTCATTTCTATGCAAATAGATGTGGATGCAGATACAATGTGCGAAGGGGTATGTGTTCTATAAAGCTCAAGTTGTTTCGTAGTGCACTTGGTATGGGCAAGATTATGCGTGACCCCCATATCCTCACCCACATCACAGGACTGATGGCCTCCTGACAAAGGAGGGGTCAATGGACATCTGGAAAGATGTGGGGGAAGACAGGTGTGAGTTGAGGTGGGGGGGGGGGTGGAGTGGGAAAAAACATGGGCTGGTCTTTCTGTTAACTAGTGCCACTTGGAATTTTTCCCACTTGTGTGTTGGCCTACATATTTGTGAAGAGTGTATATACATTTTGGAATTATAACCACTATTACAAGTTCATCTTCATCCACGTCAACCCACAGGTATAGCGTACATATAGCTGTAGTTACAAGGTACTTCCCCTCAGCTGCTATATATACCCGCAGTAGTCAACAACAAGTCAGTTATACTCCTTGCGGGAGTACGTTATTCATCCTGTGGGTTTAGTTATACATCCTGTGGGAAGGTGGTTTTGTAGAGTAAGCGATTCTTATTAGCAGTCGATGAAAAAACCTAGAAAGAAAACCGGGAGCAAGAGCAACAGCAGCAGCAGCAGCAGTAGCGAGGGTTCAATGGAAAATGGTCACCACAAAGATACCATTAGGAGAAGTCCAGGTTACATTTCTAGAATTGAAATCATTCAACTAGTCTTCTATGGCAACTGCAGCAGATACACTCCCAAGAGTAGTGGCCATTAACCAGTAAGTTGCATTTCAGTAAAGATTATTTGTTAACTTCATTTTTTTTCAAGGAGACCACACAACAAGCAGAAAAAAAAAAAATTGTCCGGAAACCACGACGTAGTTGAGCATGAAAAAAAATAAATTACTGATTATCAACATTACAAATAAGCGCTCGCTTGCTTCATACTAACTAATGCCTTCAGAATCTGTCTTCCTGTTGGGTTGATTTGAGCAGCCCGGAACTATGCATTTGTGTACCATCCCTAAGTGGATATGCCAAGATAAGCAGATATAGATTGTGATGCAATTATTATTACTATTAATTAGTATAGTGGCCAGTGGTATTCAATTATGTTAGAAAGGTTTCAAGCTTACGATGATTACCATCACGACGCACAAACGAAAATACCAACTGTGTTTCTTGCTCTGGGGGTATAGTGGAGCTTGCCATGTGTGAGTGTTGGTGTGTACTCTAGTATTGGTCTGGGAGTGTACATAATTATGGAACTGTACTGTCTCCAAAACAACAAAAGAAAGTCACCACTTGTGTTAACTATTCATAAATTTGTAAGTTTGATCTCTACATCCTCGTACTTTAGCCTAATCTACAATGTCATGTACAACCTCACTGCATGCGTACACTGCCACAACATAATTATTACTATATTTGTTGTAACAATAGTAGTATAGCTATCTTACATTATGATTGGTTCCATAGGGAAGTAACTATAGATATCACGAGCATTATTTAGAACATCGACGATCTTTACCAGTCACACGCTTGGCCACTTAGTTGTGCGCATGAGCAGAAAGCATAATAGGTATGCATATGCATTGAGGGGCACTGTACGACACAACCAATTACTTTACCCCTTGCGCATGCGCGCGGGGATAGTCTTAGAAATTCATATCTTCCTAGTCTGGGCTAGGTCTGGGTGTCGAGAGCGCTTTTTCAAGTGTCACCGGAACCCCCAGTACAACCATCTATTAATAATTTATGGTACAACTAAGCAGCACTTCCATTATTTCTCTGAAGTTCACAAACTTATCTATAGATTGCGCAATGTGCGCACGGGGTATGTGCTCTACAGAGCTCTAGTTATTTAATCGAGGCCTACACTCATTCACACTATGTATGGAGTGTCAAGAGTTCCCTTTTTTACTCAAACTTCTTTATGTGACTTGTAAGGAGTACATCTGCGCTACACAAATGGTCGTATGCGGTGTCTGTTGCCGAAAAAGAGCAAAACAGGGGCCAGATTCTGTGCTGCTGAAAGAAGCACAAGGACTTTGGTAGTGAGGAGTTCAGTACAAGTAACAACCTGCCACTGAAATTAACAATATAAAGATACCAAAAGCGTTGCTGAACGTTACTATCTGATCAAGTAGAGCATTCCACGCCCCCCCCCCCCCCCCCCCCCCCAAGTTCGATCAAAATATACTAGCATTGCACTAAAGTAGTGAATTATTCGCCACATCGTACAATGCGGTCACATACATAGTACTTACTGGCTATGACTTCAATGAGGAGAACCAGGCATAGGAGTTCAAGTCTCAAGACTACCTTCACGAGAGGTTGTCAAGAAACCAAGATAGACATTGACGGAGTACATCAGCACGTTTAAAGTATATTAATGGTCGTATGCAATGTCTGAGAGCAAACAGGGGCCAGATTTTTTAAAAGTCTGTTCACGATTTTGATGGATTTGTTGTTCTTACGAGTCCCTCAGAGGCCTAGATGTCCAGATCTGCGCTCAAATGACACAGCACTCAAGCGCTTTATCCAACTTGAAGCATTAACCTTGGATCCGCAGGACGAAAAGATTCGGAGAGAAGTGTTTCGATTGTACAAGAGACTACTGAGGCTGCACGAGGGTCTCCCAGAGGATTTTGCCAGCCATATTGGAAGACCAAACCACCCGAAAGTGTCTATCACGTAAAGCGCGCATGCATGATATTATCAGCAACCGTGCTGATGAACATAAAGGTATTGGCTTTTATCGTCTGCCAGCTACTATTAATCATCAAAGTGAACAAACCTACGGGTTGACCTGCAAACGTCGAGACTTGTGGGTATCCAGAGACAACCTTGGCTCAAGCAAGTGGCCGTATGTGTGAGTTTGATCAAGACTAGCATCTGTGTAGAGTGTGCATGACTATCCGAATTCCATTATGGGATTCGTGTTCATTGTTAATCAATAAAGTGGCCATGGATTATAACTAGGGTGATGTAAACCATCGAGGGGGCGAGCCTTCGCTCATAGCATAGTAAAGGGTTGCCCCCTCACAGCCGGCTATCGATCCAAAGCACATGATAATTTATACAAGTAGCTATACCTATCATCATTAACTGAGCACAATCTGTTGTCGCTATAAAGATCAAGAAAGGAGGAAAAATGTATAGTTTAATGTACTACATTCCCAGTATGTCGGGAGCTTCGGCCCCTATGAGGCTACAGAATTGGTCTGGGCTAGCTTGGATCCGCGTTCGTAGCCGATTACAGAAATCTAATAGATCATACCTAGACTTAGACTACATGGCCTTGTTGCTGTAGAAAATTTTCTTGTGTACTGATGCCTTACCTTTGCTTGTTTTCTAGCCGTCTACTCGAGCTGGACGCGAACTGCATCTTTTGGTGAGCAGCATTTAGAGCAGAGCTGCATTTAGAGTTAGCGCGGCCAACATTGACGATCTTTACTGCAATGATTATGCGCATGCGCTATGAGCTAGCGAGCATGTGCTTGACGTATCGCTACATACAAACATACATACATACATAAGTACAGCGATTTTCTCATAGTACTGATTAGTGTGGGGCTTGCTCAGACTCGCCCCAATAATATTATTGTCTTGTTACTTTCAAGTGTTGGCAGCTGCCAAGTAGAAGTGCATGGTTTACCACAGCTAGTGATATCAAGTGCAACCACTAGACTGTGACAACAATCCTGATTGGTCCATAGTGTGTCAGTGATGAAAATCATCTGTGCGGGGCGAGCCTTCGCACAAGTCACAAAATTTCTTTGAAAGCACACAGGCATGCATGCGCACATGGGGTTGGTGCCCCAATAGCTAGGCCTGACAAGCTACCACGACAGTGGAAGTATCACAGATTGCTAGTATAATAGCTATAGTCCTAATGTAGAAAATTTTGTATGTTTCTATTTCAGTAGTGTGTCAAAAAGCCATCAGTCCTGTGTTGTGGGTAAGGATATGGGTAGGCCCCAGGAAGTGCATCCGGTGGTAGCTGCGCGAATCGTGTCACACACGACAGACACAGATACGGACACAAAACGTACCAACTATCTCGGCAGTGCGCAGACAAAGTACACATGGCACGATGGACGATATGCGCGTGGACAGGAGAGGGACTGATTCATGCGCATCTGGAAGGGGTGGGGCTGAAAGCACAACCTTTGATGACCGACAGCCGATACCAAACGGAGTCATTCATGTCTCCTACAATTTGTACGCGTGCGAAACGACAAAGGCCAGATTATACATCATGATTACTTGTGTGCAACATTCCTTCGGGATACTTCCGCCCAGGGTTATGTTCCAGAACCTCTCTCTCTTCTTGCGCACTGGAGGGTCTGGGGACGAGAGTACGTGGATATATCACCAAATTGCCCCAGAACTGCTCATATAATTCTCTTTTAGCCGCTTACCCTTTGCTGACAGTGAGCACTTTTAGCGTAGAATGCAAATTACGTGGTATCTTACTGAAGTGCGCACGCGCATGAGCAGTGCATGCAGCACGTTTGGTCATGATCAGTTATTGGCTCTATGGTGGTGCTGGACAATGTAATGCCAGTGCTTGAAATCGATCCTGTGGTTTCATAATCAGTTGTTGGCTCCAAAGTGGTGCTGGATGATGTAATGTCAGAACTTGAAATTGATCCTGTAGTTTCATTTGTTGGCTCCATAGTGGTGCTGGACGATGTAATCTCAGCACTTGAAATCAATCCTGTAGTTTTATTCCTTGGTTCAATAGTGGTGCTGGACGATGTAATGTCAGTATTTGAAATCGATCCTGTAGTTTCAGTAATTTCCCGAACACTATACTACTGACCATGATCATACTGTATAGGTATCGTTTATAGGCTAGGCCATCATAAATCAGGCATTCGGCCGGTGGATAAAGGGGCGAGGCTGCACTGTAGTTTACTGTGAAGTATCCTATACAGAGTTGCGCTGAATTCACCACATCTCTCGGTCACCAGTAGCAAGACAGTAATATTAGGTTTGTATGCTAACAGCCCTACAAAGCCACTCTGTAATACCAGACTCACAATATGGGCACACGCGCCAGAAATCCAAACTCAAACTCAAACCAACGTGAATGTTCAGCCCCTTGAGTTAGTCACGTGCACAAGGCGGGAAGTCAAGTTACTCTCCGAACACATATTACACGGGTGTATAGCACATTAGATACTCTCTTCCCTTCCTTATTATTTACTCTTGAACACAGGTATTGAGGGTATGTTCTCAATACCAACACCTGTATATCAAATTGCTTGGCAAGGCCCACGAGCATCGCAAACACTGCGCTTTTGCATAGGCGTAGGAACAATTTTTGAAGTGGGGGTGCTACTATTAGAGGTAGCTATTATAGCTATACAGTGGTCCCTCCTTTGAGAGACCCCTCTAGCGAGAGACCACCTCTTATTAAGAACCAAAAATTGCATGCACAAAACCACTCTACATACAAACAGCCCCCTGGTCAAAGACCACCTCTAGAACCCAACCAAAGACCACCAATTATGTGGAAATTAAAGACCATCACTGATCTCAACTAGAGCTCTGTAGATCAAATACCCCACGTGCACATTGCATAATCTGTAGATCTACTTTGGAATGGAATTTTGCCATAGTAATGTGCCCCTTGAAAGAGAAAAGTTCTCATATTGGAAGAGTGATTCATTGGGCTAAAAATATCCCTGTCACTGGAGGTTGAAAAGTAGTAAACACTCATTTCTATCTTGTGAATATGGGTACCAAACAACTAATTTCATATAAATTATGTACGGCATAATACAACCCACTCTTGCAAAGCTCCACCTATTGCTCCACCCTCCTCTGGTGGAAGACCACCTCATTTGGGAGACCATTTTTATTTGGATTCAAGTGCTGTCTCTCAAAAGAGGGACCACTGTACAACATAATTGAAATACACCTCACATGTACCATTTGCATATATATTCCCATTCTCAAAACTTCAAAATAATTATTATTTTAGTTACATTTTTCCAAAGAATGCACATCTTCTTTCATTATACTATATACAACGAAAAATATTTTTCAGATGGTCATTCTTCTTATATAGTCCGTGTCATTACATGAGGGCATGGATACGCGTCTTGGATGCGCCCGGTTACTATGAACGAGCCGCACTACAAGGCTCAGGATGGCTGTAGGGCCGTGTGCACAAAGAAGAGGGGCTTTAATGCCTCGCGCCATAGCTACAGCTAGAGACGCATTGTCGAACGATCAGCGCGAAAGCGCCGTGCGTTTCAAAAAGCCTGCTAAGCAGGCACTGGTGCTAGCCACTGAGCCTCGAGCGAAGCGAGAGACGAGGTCTGTTCATACCTATCAGTAGTCCGGTAGCAACGTTCGAGCAGAGCGAGAACGTCGCCATTGCACACTTAGTTGGAGCTGCTTGCTTTGAGGGGTGTGGCCTCTGCAACCGCTTCCATCTGCGCATGCGCACGGTACTAATGGGCAATCTTGCCCAGGAACTATGACATTGTCTCTATGTTTTGTGAGCATGTATTGTTAATAGATGATCATGCATGCTAGCCACATTATCCCATGATCGTGACATTAAATATACTTGTTTACAGAAATAAATATTTGTATCAAGTCTAGATTGTCAACCCGAGATTTATGAGCATTCAGCATAAATGAATGATTCAGTCTTTCTTGGGTCATAGTACTACGTAAATACGTTTTGATCCTTCTCATGGTTGAGAATGTCCTTTCTGCTGTTGCCGTGATGACTGGAACTGTCATATACAACTTAAGTAGAGTATGAACGTCAGGACAGAATGATTTTGCAGCAGGATTTGAATTCATGATATCGCATAGTGTTCGAATGCTGGTAACTTTTTTAATAATAATACCAGCTAGCTCTTTATGACGTAATACAAGGTCTGGAATAAGCTTTGGTAGTGCTTGTAACGGTTCTACTTGGATATCCTTTTGATAAGTTTTCTGAACTATCTCTGGAACCACCAACTCTTTATCACAACATGCAGCAGAAAGAAGCATTTTCTCCATTTCAGCAACTATTTTGATATCCTGCTGATCAAATTGTCTTGATAGTTCATTTGTCACTTCATCTAAAGCCTGAAAATAGTGTTGTCTATGAAACTCCTCTGGTGTTTCATACTGGTGAGGATCAGCTCCATCATTGATGCATCGTGGAATATTTCGTTCTCTGGGAAGAACAGGCTCATCTGTTAAATTCTGAGATGTTTGAAGCACGTCCCGATAGAATTTGGCATATTCTTCATCGCTTCTTAATCTCTGCAAATATGACTCCGTAGGTCTAGCAGCCTCCACTGCCTCCTGAATGGTTGTATCTTTGCCTTGAAGGGTGCAAGATAAACGCTCAGTAATACTAAACACTAGATGCCCTAGCTTTAGCCCGAAAAAGGTTGAAAACTTTTCCATTTGCTGTAAAAAAAACCATTTGCCTTCATTGCATATTCATCTCTACCGGTAGTACTGATCTCTTTACAAAGGGTCGAGTAGTTCTCAATTACTGCATGAATAGCTCCTGTTCTAACCGTCCACCTTGTTGGACACAGCGGTCTCAGGTCATGTGTACCAGGAGTCATCTCCGTCTTAAGCTGTTCAAAAAGAGATGTTCGTTTAGGTGACCATTTGATTAGTTGGACCAACTCCATTACCAAGTGAAGATAATCTCTAATGGGTGAGCATACACGGGCAGCATCCTGAAGGCAAAGATTGAGTGAATGAGCTAGACAGTGCACATGAACTGCGGCACTCTCTTCCTGTTTTAGTCGTGCAGTTACTCCACGAATATGTCCGGACATACTGGATGCCCCATCATAAGCCTGTCCCCTACATTTCTCTAAAGGAAGCATGCACCGTATACAAACATCACGAAGAGCTGTATACAGTGTTTCAGCATCTGTTTTGGGAACTTTCACTAGACCAATAGGATCTTCATAAACTTCATAGCTGTCGTCTACCCACCTTATGCATATACACATTTGTTCACACTTACGAACGTCCGTTGCCTCATCTGCTATAATAGCAAACCAACCAGTTGAGTGAATCTCCGAAAGAATGCTACGAAGTACACTATTAGCCATGAGCTCTATCTGCTCATTGACAATTTCCGGTGAAAAATATTTCTTTTCACGTAACCAAATACTAAGCTGAGCATCATCTTCAGAGCGTAGCTGTAAAAGTTGAAATAGGTTACCTTCAGAAGAATCATGACCTCTAACAGCCAGCCCTTGCCTTGTAAGGTATCGTAATGATGAAAGTTATTTCATAAGTGCCTCTCTGTGTAATTTTTGGTCCTGTTTGCATGGATTATCTAGCTGTGAAGCAATGTTTTCTCTGCTGTTCAGCTTCAGTAAAGCTTCAGAGTGTGCATGGCTTGTTTCATGTTTTCTAAAACTATCTGATGCTTTTCTCCAATTGCAAAACCCAGATGAAACAAAAGAAGCTTCAGCATTCTTGCTGAAAACCAATAGGATACGACGCACAGCAGTAACACAAGGAAAGCAGAACAGTACTACTACAACTTGGTTCACTTAACATCTCATCGGTGTCACTAGAGCTTGGTTCCCCACCCTGGTCGTCACGTTTATCGTCGCTTAAACCATTCTTTGTTGTCATGAAGCTGACCAGAGACAACTGTTTCCGAGGCTGTACACTCTTAGCCATACTGATAGTGCAAAAGGGGGTGTGGCATCAAACACGTGGCCGAAATTAAGCCACACCCAGCAGTAGCCACACCCATTAAGCCATCGATCTAAGGTGAGTTACTAAACCTGTATTATGGCAATGGTAGACACTTACTGAACACTTATTAAGCCTCTTCAGCTTGGAAAAAAGTCGGGGTGCTATAGCACCCCTAGCCCCCCCCCTCCCCCCCCCCCCCGGTTCCTACGCCTATGTTTTGTTGGCGACACCTATTGACTCTACCCATCCACTGCAGGCCATGTGTATACATCAGCTACTATGCCCACTACTGCTGCAGCTCTCATTTCTATGCTAACAGATGTGGATGCAGATGCAATGTGCGATGGGGTATGTGCTCTATAGAGCTCAAATTGTTTTGTAGTGCACTGGGTATGGGCAAGATTCAAGGAGCCAGCCTATATATACATCAATTTTGACCAAAATGGGTTATGGTCATTGCGCACGTGACCCGCCCCTCACGTAACGCATGGGTGGAAAATATTGCCAATGCATGGCTTTCTATTCAAACATACGGGATAACTTCAAATTAAGGGCCATAAGGTGTGAATCAAACTTCCCCAAGGTCAAATCCTTAGTTTCGACCCATTCTGCGTGCAGACTTTTCTCAAGATTATTGATTTGAAAGGCTTCATACTGGTATTAGGCAATAATATATCAACGGAATGAATGATGCACAGCTCTGATTGTTATTCATAACCCAGTCAGCCATTCACTTCTGCGGAAGCGTTTGCTCTCATACACGGGCACAATGTATGGCTAGTTATACCCTAGTTTTTGTTTCTGTAGAGACTTTTTTCAATTGTTGCTGTTTTGAGCTAATTAGCACTGTACATCAATCTGTGATGGCAAATTTGATCTCGCCTGTAATCAGTACTGTGTTTATGCTAATAGAACGCATGATCCAATTACCGCAAGAAAATTCAATTTCAGGAATTGTTTGTATTCTATTAGAACGGAAGCGACTGTCTGTAATTATTTTCTATGAATCCAATTAGCGTAATAGTGCTAAGGTGAGGCTATTGCGCATGCTCAAATCGCGTGCTGCACGGTTAAACCACACCTGCTTAGTGATAAACCGTTATATCTCGCTCTGTCTCTAGGACTCGTTGCTAGCTATAGTTAACCAAATCGCAAGTGTCGTTCGTCGTTCATGAGGGTGCTAAACTACACTCGGGACTGACCTTAGTTGGAACTGCACTAAGTCCAGCAGCCAGAGCCTCAGGCTGCGATCAGCACGATTCATTCAATGGCATCGCTAGGCCATGCGGCGCGGCTGTCAGAAGGCCTTTCTCAGGCTACCCTCGTGATGATCGGGGCCAGGGACACAGGTACGATACCATCGATAGCCACTATTCGTCGTCGCTCAAAGCTATGCTAATTGTTCTATTACAACGCAACATCTAATTAACGCAAGAAAATTCACTTCCTGGAATTGTTTTGACTCTAATTGTGCGCAAACCAGATTTGAAATTATTTTTTTCGCTTGCGTTCTATTAGCATAAACACGGTAGTCTTGTGCCCAGCCTCTTTGTTGCATGCAAAAAATAAAAGTATGGTGAAATGCGCATGGTTCCGGCAATATCTCATTGCGTCCTTTCAGAATAGTGTCCGTAAAGTTCATACAAGGGCGATAAGCTCAAATGTAGCTGGCGAAAAACGGGCTTCAGTATGCTTCGAATCGAGGGATATGGTCCACGAGTGTCATAAATAGTGCCTTTTTGTTAGCCTTCGTAACCACGCCTATCGACAGTGCCCACTCAATGCATTATGCATGCAGGCCTTGTCGTCAATAATGCTAGTGCACACGTTAGGCTGGTAAAGCTAGCCAAGACTGGAATGCCAGCCCCATCGAATCAGAATGTATTACCTATATGTACCCAGTCTAGATCTGGCGCAGAGAGAGAGTCAGTGGTGTTTCGGCTGGCCACATGATCTCCAAGAGCCCCTTGATGCAACCAAGCAGCAACAAAAACAGATCTATAGATTGCACAATGTGCGTGTAGGGTATGTGCTCTATACACTCGCTCAGGCTCGCCCCGAATAAATATTTCACCACACTCTTTTTCCGATCAGCGTGTGGGTACGAGAATATGTAATCAGGTACTTCAGGAAAACTTCAGCTCCGTTCGTAACATATCATAGTCTGACATACGTAGCCTGTGGGCCAGCCACTTCACAAGGGAGGAGCTTAGCTGTTATGCCCGTGTGCAAAACCTCACTCGTGAGATGTAGAGTCTAGTAACCTAGCAAACCCCGTAAAAATCGGTGATAACGTGGAGCAATCTGATTACCCCGTAAAAATGGGTGATAACGTGGAGCAATCTGATTATGCTTCTCCCCCCCCCCCCCCCCCCCCCCCCACACACACACACAAATCTGGCGTTCCAAGTCCAGTAAATCAGGCGACATACAGTTTGGAAGACGAGAATAGTATCACAACTATGAGATTACTTACGTGCTACTCACACACGTACAGCTACAGACACAAAGCTTACCAATTATCTCGGCAGTGCACGCTGATGGCATTCACGTGGCACGATGGACGATATGCGCGTGCGCAGATGAATAGGGGAGGGCCTGATTCATGCGCATTTGGCATGGGTGGGGCTGAAAGCATGGCCTTGAAAAATTGATGACCGACAACCGATACCAAACAGAGTCATTCATGTCTCCTACAACGCTTAACCAAACAGCCGAGTGCTATGCTTGTCTCGGGCTCCATAATTTGCCAAGATTGTGCTTTTGAGGCTCCGGCTGGGTGTAGGGCTGCGTAAATTGTGCATATAAGCAAAACATCGTGATCACGCTACCACTGACAATATTTATTGTTTGCGTGTCATAATATGTTGTGTACATCTGGAACCGAAGTTAATAAACATTTCACCACACTCTTTTTCCGATCTGCGTATGGGTACGAGACTGTGTAATCAGGTACTTCGGGAAACCTTCAGTTTCGTTCATAACATATCATAGTCTGGTGGGCCAGCCTCTTCACAAGGGAGGAGGAGGAAGGCTCTGGTGTTGTGCCCATACTGGAGTTGTACAAGTGCTTAGCTGCTACGCCTGTGTGCAAAAACCTCACTTGTGAGATGTAGTCTAGTAGCCTAGCAAGCCCTGTAAAATTTGGTGATGACGTGGAGCAATCTGATTGGGCTGCTGCAGCAGGTACTAGTCTCATATAATTATACATAGGCATAACACCAGAACCTTCCTCCTCCCCAGTCATAACAATACAAACCTAGCGTTGCAAGCCCAGTAAATCAAGTGACATGCATACAGTTCGATAGTCAGGAAAGGCGAGAACAGTATCAGTAAGCCATATACTCACACAAATAGAGATCATCTCACAACTATGAGCTTACACATGCACGACAGACAGACACAAAACTTACCAATTATCTCGGCAGTGTGCAGACAGAGTTCACGTGGCGCGATGGACGATATGCGCGTGCGCAGATGAACAGGGGAAGGGCTGATGCATGCGCATTTGGCAGGGGTGGGGTTACCTTTGACCAGTTGACGACCGACAACCGATACCAAACGGAGTCATTACAACGCTAAAATTGCTCAGCAAAGGGTAAGCGGCTAAAAGAGCTCGAGAATTATGTGAGCGCTTCTGGGGCAATTTCAGTGTGTATATACCACTGGATTACTATTGTGTCACAAGATTATACTAGATACAACATAAACAATGTACAAGCTCTAACTCCAATAGTTGATGCACAGGCAGAACAACAACATGGATATTATATATAAGAAGTAGAAACAAGCAGATGATAGGAAATGACTGCACCAATGCGGAAAGAAAACCTCGCGCATAAAGAAAGAACCAGCCATTGCAAAAATATGCCTTCACATGCATCACCAAGGAGTTCTAGAGAGAGAGAGAGAGAGAGAGAGAGAGAGAGAGAGAGAGAGAGAGAGAGAGAGAGAGAGAGAGAGAGAGAGAGAGAGAGAGAGAGAGGTAGCAGGCTCACTGACGGACTGAAAAACAGAAGATCTATAAATTATGGTTACAGTATTTCTATCTGTGAGTCTGTTATCTTGTTTTATTCCATAGAACCTGTACCCATTCTTGTACACTGTGGAGGTGGGTGCATGTGGTCCCAGTTGCTCTTCCGCCATCAACTATGAAAATATTTTGACACCCGACTGATGCATCCATATCCCCATCCCCAAACATCATCGCTGAGGCTGAATTTCCCTTGAGATTCAGTTTAGGACAATAAGATACATTGTATGTGCAGTTGCTCTACCTCTCTCTCCCCGTGCATATACTTGCTTTGTCGTAGTTCAAAGACAGATGCACGTTTTCTACACAGTATGTATCATATTTTAAGGGATGCTAATTTTGAATTAGCTTAGTTAGCTTTTGTGGTTTTTTGTGATATGGACGGAAATTTTTACAAGCAACCATAAAATCATAGTAGTGATTGCCATCCATAGCCTCCACTGCTGGTCTAAATCTGCCAGCTTCACTACTGAATAGCAGGAAAATTTCATGGTAGCATAATAATTATGGGAATTTTTGAAAAGGTCATGATACAAAAAGTGGACACGCCACTGATATTACAGGCATGTTTGGGTCAATGTGCATGCAAATGCTAGTAACATAACAAGATCACATGCATATTTCATATAGGGTGTAGAGATATTACTTGATGAATCCAGTGCAGTGTTGCTGAAGCCTGCAATACAATCAGCAGGGTTTCATCCAGTGGGGGGGGGGGGGGGGGGGGGGGAGCTTCCCCCCCAAAAAGAAAGAGAGAAAGAAGAAAAGAGGAAAAGGAGAGAAAGAGAGAGAGACAGAAAAAAGAAAGAGAGAGAGGTGCACGGTGTAGGAATTAAAGGGAGCGTGTACATTTTTGCGTTGCATTGCAAGTGATCAGTATTCTCCTACTTCAAGACTCAATTATTTAAGAGCACTAGATAAAACTATGCAATACCAGTGACATTAGAAAGCACAATTATTAATCGATATCAATTCTTAATTGGGGGAGGGGTCACGGTGCGTGAAACTGCCACGCCTACTTCTCCCCCAAAATTTTTTTTCTGGATGAAACCCTGATCAGGTTTTAGTAGTTATCTGCTCTAAAGAAGTCCGACTCACTTTTTTGAAGATAAGCTTCAGTGGAGTCTTTTATAATAAACACCAGTTGCAATACCTGCAGTGGAATAGTGGGAACCACCGACAGAACGTGTGTTCTGTTTCGCTGTTATTGCAGCTCATCAGGGTGGCGTACCCGAAAAATTAATCACATACAGTAAATCGCGAATATTTTGTTGTTAAAATATTTTCGGACAGACAGGCTTGTGCGAAAATAGAACGCGAAAAAATACATAATATGCAATATTAAAGATATGGCGGTACAGAGTTGTTTGTCCGAAAATTATGTATTATTGCACGGAATGGTTGTGACACCAAATATTCGCGATTTAGGGTACCAGTAACATAGCAGGGACAACTCAAAATTACAACTATCAGGAGTAAAAATATTCTAGAGAATCAGGATCATTGGGTGGCTAACTGTGATGATTTCTAATTGAAGGGGATAAGAGTGCTCTGTCGACCTGGAACTGCTTTGCTGTTCAGTGATACACTCTGTCATAAATAGTAGTACATATGAAGCACTTCATCGTATCCTCATAAAAGAGAGGAAAGTATGACCTTCCTTGACCCTTACACCTAGACAGTGTGACTACAAGCACCATGCTACAATGAAACACATCAATATGACCGCCAGTTTTAGAGACAGAGAGGAAAGGTATATCCGTGAAATCATATTACACCCATTCTCGTTCTGCCAGTGTTAGTGTAACAAGAATGAGTCTCAAATCTGTAACCTAAGCACAGCTACAGTACACCCAAACCCAAACTGAACGGAACCCAGGGCATGACCGCATTCTAGGACTGCCAATCAGTGCAAAATCACAGGTTTTATGGGGTTAAAGGTGAATCCAAGTCCAGTCCAGTGAATAGAGATTACCACCTCAAAGCTGTGGGCAATGCTCTCACCACAATCTTCAATAAGACAGAGAGCAGGCAGCAGCATGCCTCAAAGCTGTAAAGCTGTGGGAAATGCTCTCACCACAATCTTCATTAGACAGAAAGCAGGCAGCAGCATGCCTCAAAGCTGTAAAGCTGTGGGAAATGCTCTCACCACAATCTTCATTAGACAGAGAGCATGCAGCAGCATGCTGCTTTCTTGCAGTGCCTAGGTGCCTATATAAATACCCCCTGATAGCTACCAAAGTCTCATTCACATTACTGGGAAAATGGGACAGCATTTATCAAGTAAGGATACAATACTACCTAGAAAAGTTTATCCTCTAGTCTGACTTGCAGGGTATGTTGCAGATGAGCTGCAAGAAAGGGAGAGAGAGGTGCAGCACCTACAGCGGCTACAACAGCAGCTTGGTCTTAGAGGTACTAGTTACATGTATACGCTATAGGCTGCATGCTTCACTATGTATAGTCATTACTCACTAATACTTTCTAGGCCAGCGATACCAGCCATATAAGACAAAAAAAGGCAAAAGAACATCTCAGGTAAGTGCAAATGACAAAGAGCAATCTCTAGAGGATCGATAGTAACATATTTATTTCTCCCAACACAGAAATCACAAACTCACCTAGTCGCTCAATCAGTTCCTCCTCCAGCTGGTCAGCGACCCTCTGCTCCTCCTCCACCAGTGAGTCATCCTCCTCTGGCTGGTTAGTGGCCCTCTGCTCCTCCTCCAGCAGCGAGTCCTCCTCCTCCGGCTGGTCAGTGGCCCTCTGCTCCTCCTCCGACTGGTCAGTGGCCATCTGCTCGTCCTCCACCAGCGAGTCCTCCTCCTCCGGCTGGTCAATGGCCCTCTGCTCCTCCTCCAGCAGCGAGTCCTCCGCCTCCGGCTGGTCAGCGACCTTCTGCTCCTCCTCCAGCAGCGAGTCCTCCTCCTCCGGCTGGTCAGTGGCCCTCTGCTCCTCCTCCAGCAGCGAGTCCTCCTCCTCCGGCTGGTCAGTCGCCATCTGCTCCTCCTCCAGCAGTGAGTCCTCCGCCTCCGGCTGGTCAGCGACCCTCTGCTCCTCCTCCAGCAGCGAGTCATCTTCCTCTGGCTGGTCAGTCGCCATCTGCTCCTCCTCCAGCAGTGAGTCCTTCTCCTCCGGCTGGTCAGTGGCCCTCTCCTCCTCCTCCAGCAGCGAGTCCTCTTCCTCCTCCAGCAGTGAGTCCTTCTCCTCCAGCTGGTCAGTGGCCCTCTCCTCCTCCTCCAGCAGCGAGTCCTCCTCCTCCGGCTAGTCAGTGGTCATCTGCTCCTCCTCCTCCAGCAGCGAGTCCTTCTCCTCCAGCTGGTC
The DNA here is from genome assembly GCA_963930775.1 of Cliona cf. orientalis. Classification (NCBI taxonomy): domain Eukaryota; kingdom Metazoa; phylum Porifera; class Demospongiae; order Clionaida; family Clionaidae; genus Cliona; species Cliona cf. orientalis. The sequence continues at coordinate 34,166,608 of OZ005689.1, read as the reverse complement.
AGTGGCCCTCTCCTCCTCCTCCAGCAGCGAGTCCTCCTCCTCCTCCAGCAGTGAGTCCTTCTCCTCCAGCTGGTCAGTGGCCCTCTCCTCCTCCTCCAGCAGCGAGTCCTCCTCCTCCGGCTAGTCAGTGGTCATCTGCTCCTCCTCCTCCAGCAGCGAGTCCTTCTCCTCCAGCTGGTCAGTGGCCCTCTCCTCCTCCTCCAGCAGCGAGTCCTCCTCCTCCTCCAGCAGTGAGTCCTTCTCCTCCAGCTGGTCAGTGGCCCTCTCCTCCTCCTCCAGCAGCGAGTCCTCCTCCTCCGGCTAGTCAGTGGTCATCTGCTCCTCCTCCTCCGGCTGGTCAGTGGCCCTCTGCTCCTCCTCCTCCAGCAGTGAGTCCTCCTCCGACTGGTCAGTGGCCCTCTGCTCCTCCTCCTCCAGCAGTGAGTCTTTCTCCTCCGGCTGGTCAATGGCCTTCTGCTTCTCCTCCGTCAGTAATGAGTCTCTCTTCTCCAGGTAGTCAGTTCTCTGCTCCTCCTCCTCTAGCAGCGAGTCCTCTTCCTCCTCCTGCTGGTCAGTGGCCTTCTGCTCCTCCTCCGGTTAGTCAGTGGCCCTCTCCACCAGTGCGTCCTCCTCCAGCTGGTCAGTGGCCCTCTACTCCTCCTCCTCCATCAGTGCGTCCTCCTCCGCCAGCTCCACCAGTTATGAGACCTACTTCACCAACTCCCCTTTATGGTCATAACTGCATAATATTATGCTAATATTTTATGGTTTTCGTTATTTTGCAATAGGATTGAAATCAAGTTACTGTGAAATCTGGCTAATAAGCGCATGCACTTACAGCAGTGTAGTATATACCACGCACAATTACATTCCACTAATGTCATGTGACCATGGTTCTGCAATCTGATTGGGCCGCAATATACGTACCTCGAGGACAAGGAAGTGCAGCCCTTTTGACCAGACCCTTTCTCGTGCGTGCATGAAGGGGGCTGGGCATGAGACTAAAAAGAGACAGCGATGATGTGCATCCTTTGGCTTCAGAGTTACATGTACAATAGAACCACAAACTATAGTGAAGTGGATGATATAGTAGCTACTAGAACCTGATTATGGAGACATTTCTATGCACATGCAACTCCTATCCCAGGTAGCGAAATCATCCAAAGCTGACCAGCCAAGAATCAGCCATTACATACATACATACACAACAAGCCTTCACATTCGTCCCGACTGAGCTCTAAGAAGAGAGGAAAGATATAGCACAATACAGACCATTCACTAACACAACAACGCCACAGAAAACCAAGTCTGTATCAGTACATGCCATATATCTCCACTGACAGGAGCAACAAGTGCTCCATCATGGACGGCTCAATCATGCTGTAACTGGAGGAGCTCGACATAAACACACACGATATAAAGAGCCCGGGCCACACTGCCTCGGTTTATGGAGGAAGCTAAATGTGTACATACATATTGATGTCATATTGATGTAATATTGATGTAAAGATAGCGGCCTAAACATAATAGCAGCTGACACTAGTATGAGCTTCCTTGACCCTTACACCTAGACAGTGTGACTACAAGCACCATGTTACAATGAGCACATCAACATGACTGCCAGTTTTCGAGAAAGAGAGAATGAGAGCTCTGTAGAGCACATACCCCGTGTGCAGAATTAGTAGCCTAGTGTGTGCTCTTGCATTCACTTACATGTACGGGTCATATACATGTAGATGTGCAGTACGCGATTGAAACAGCACATGGCACACCTGATGTGATTTGTACAGTTTGTCAACATTATGAGGTGAAACAAACGTCAGCTCTGATATTTTTGATGAATATTATTATACTCACCACTCGCTAAGATTGCCTCTATGCTGATATCAGGTAATTTTTTTAGAACAGAGAGAGAACTATAAGTCCAATGGGAAACTAGAAGCCATCAACGACTCATCATGCCACCCGAGCTTCAGGCAGCTGACTTCAACGAGGAGAAAGAGAGAAAACGTCAAGCCACCCGATTACTTTACTATGCACACGGGGGTAATACCATAGTGTCCCAGGCAAGTGCCCATGACACTATAATAATAATATTATTATACTGATAGAATACATGTAATGTAGAGCAGATTATATTTAGAGCAATATGATACAACTTGATATTATGTTTTCATTCATAAAATCTTTGCTCGGTGTACTTACTGCTCTGTAATATAATCAGCTTTGAACAGGCAACAAACAACTGTACCAAGTGCCCAACACAAACAAGTATTGAGATGATACAAAGAGGGAGAATGCAGCCATATTAATACAAACATACATGTAGTATAGACTGGGATAGAGAACACAAGAGAGAAACATATCTCCAATGTGAAAATCAGAAGCCATCAACGACTCATCACGCCACCTGAGGGTGGGAGCTTCAGGCAACTGACTTCAACGAGGAGAGATACATGTACATCTAGATATTATGGCAGAGCAGAGAACAACCCTGTTTGCTGACATGGTTTTTGTGTACTTTCTTATAAGGTAGTGCAAAAAAATCAGTCAGCTGGTTCAATTGCTGGTTTGGCAGTGTCACTACAAGCATACAGATAAGATTGATAACCAGTACCTGTACCCTATGATCTGACATTCAGAAACCACTTTTAACCCCAAAACAAAATTCAAGAAAGGTAGAGCCTACAACTGCATAAACCTTCCATGCGTCAGACTTATTTAGTTGACATGCCTTAACACTCGAGAAAACACAGGTATGAAGAGAAATAACACTGAGAAGAAATAATATTATTATGGTAATAGACATGTACACATATGTACTAGCATTGAGACGAGCAAAGAGAACGAGAGAGAGAGAGAGAGAGAGAGAGAGAGAGAGAGAGAGAGAGAGAGAGAGAGAGAGATATGCAGTTACACATGTACATGTATACAATAGAGGGAGAGGTGATATCATGCCCCAGAGAGAGAAACATAAGAGAGAGAGGATGGATTGGTAATCACTACATGTGGCCACACCTGGGTATACGATATATAACAAAATACTAGGTAGAGTTTCACACTGCGGCACATGATTTACACTTCCAGGGGACATCTTTTTTTTTCAAAAACATAGTTAGGAACGTCCATGCAGTGTTTGTGGTACCAGGTTTTATATACATCGCACTCGGCCATTTTATCACCTAATTCCTCGGGCAAGCGGCAGGAGCAGTGAAGGTCCACTGACTGGGTGTGCCTGACACCAACAGTCCTGCGCTCACCGACCGCTGGGAAGCGAGAGAGGCGACATTTCTCCAAGCACTCTGCCAAGTGCTGCCTTATAGACCTGTGATTGTACTTGATCTTGCATGGGTCATTACCACTGCAAATGTCGTATGCAAATGCTAAGGCAAGGACTCCACAATCGGAACCATTTGACTGCCTTCCAACATCCATCATTCTCACTACAAGCTGTTTAGCAGGACTGAACACAAGGCTGGCAATCAATTTGACCGTCCCACTGGAAGCACTGGAGTACATGCTGTCGTACACATTGACCACTCCATCGTCACATCCAACGTTGGAAATAGTACACCAGTGACAGCCTCCAACAAAGATGATCTGCACAAATTCTCCTCTGAGGATTTGGAACGACAGACTCCTGTGAACTGCCGGATCTTGCAGGCCGGCTATGTTTGGGAATTCCTGCAAGATGAGCAACTGACCGGCCCTAACGACTGTGTCTGAGAGCCAACCATCAGATGAAACAATTTCCCGTTTCTTATCTATGTGCAAGGTGTACAGTGGAGTGGACACCCAGGTGTTGCTTACAACTGCAGAACCATCGGCTGAAGACAAGGCTGTGGGATCGTCAGTCAGGTCAACAACATGCTCAACAACAGGCTTGGCTAGGCCACAGTTACACACTTTGAGATTTGCAGAATCATTTGCTACATCTCGTAGTGAGATTCTTCCTGCAGTTCGCCAGTTGTCTACTGAAATGGATGGATCACCGCTGATAGCCGTCAACTGCCCCTTTGCATAGCCAGTAGTGAGAACTCCCTTGTGACAACATAGTAGGCATCGATCACCAAACACTTGCATAACGCAGCAAGGAAGGTGACATTTGCCCAATTTGCTATCATGCAAATTCACGCAGTCACCCACCTTGAAGTCGGGCCTAGGCCTTTTCGCTGGGGGAGGCTTCTCACCACCTGGCTTTTCTCTCTTTCCTCGACGAGTGGACCTCGTATCGACCGGCTTGCTTGCTTTAGGAGGTTTGGATTTCACACAAGCATCATCCTTGCCATTCTTGTCAGAGTCAGCAGAAGAGGCCTTGGGAAACAATGTGCACCCAACGTAACGATTTCGTGAGTTTGAGGGGCAATCCCTCTTGTGTGCTCGTCCGAGCGCTCCGCACACGCAGATACCACTTATTACGTCATCTTCAAAACACCAACTAGTGTCACCAGTTGGGGTAGGCACACTTTTTTCCAAAGAAATGCTTTCTGCGTCTGACAGGGTATCCTCAGAATAGGAAATGACATCATTATCGTCAGATGCTCTGTCATCCACAGAAACACCACTTCTCTGATTTTTTATGTTCAAAGGACATTCACTATGGTTGGTACGTAGGTGAGTGGTGGACCCACACTTGCACGTCCCTCCAGTTGTATGCTTCTTCTGTCCTTTTCGTTTGAGTTCATCTTCGTCTATGTCACTGTCGTCACTGCCATAGGTATCATGGCCATGCTTCTTTGACCACAGCTTGTGACACTGTGCATCCACTGTTCGCTCACTTTTCAACTGTATTCGCCTCTGCTTGGAGAAATCGGTCTTTTCCTGATCTAAGTACATCATTCTCTGTCGATTGAATGTCTCCAGAGCAGCCTAAACACCATCAAACACAGGTAGCTTCAGACGCTCAAACAACTCAACTACCCAATGATATTGTGGCCCACGCTTCTCATACATGTATGTCATGTTGGATTGCAGCAGAGCCAGCTCGGTTGAAACCACATAGTGTAGCCTCTCGAGGAAGATGTGCTTTGGTCTGAAGCGAATGAACACATTGTGGGAGGCCTCCAACCAATTGGAATGCCCCCTTTTAAGAATGGGGTGAACCAGCTGTTCGGCCATTTCTGCTCTCTCATGGCATTCAATTTCGTCAGCCAGAGAGTGGAAAGGACATGTCAGTGCATGCCTTGTGTGATAGTCTGTTCCTTCGCACTTCAGATCCTCTCCATCCTTACACTTGCCACAGCTGCATACTCGAAGTTGGTGAAAGTCACACCTACCAAACCCCCAATTGTGCTCGTCGCGGGCATGTCTGGCCAATCCTTTCATCCTGGTCGCGAACTCTTCGGCAGATTCACTCATCGACAAAATTAGCGAAAAGTAGTTTCTAGCCTTTTCAATGAACGCCTTGGAGAAGCAACCACATCCCTGTTTGTGCCTTGAGCAATGACAGACCACATCGCCAATAGAGGGAAAAGTGTCTTTATACTTTCTTATTAAATCCAACAGTGAAGGACTTGATTTTCTGCAGCTTTTCCAGCTGCTTCTTGTGGCCCCTACCGGCATGTCCACCACAGATCATGATCTCTGCATTGGGAAAGTGGTCTGTCACTGCCTTAGCAGAGGAGGAGTCGGCATCTTGCCACTGAATGGCAATGTTCATCCCTTCCTCCTTGGCTTTTTTGAACGTAAGGCGTGCGGCATAGCCTTCGGCACCCTTGGAGGTCCCCTGGTAGAGCTCTTCTTCAATTATGTCATCTCTGCCTTTCTGACAGAGATGCTTGCGGTAAAGAAGAGCTCCATTGTAGTAGTTTCGAATGCTGAAAGTAGCATTCTTGCTGTGATGACCACGTGTCATCCACGTGCCATCAGCGGACGTGACGGCACGACTCCATGAACCCAGTTCATTTTGGTCCATGCGTTGCATGTCATCCTTTGCATCACTGCACATCTTATCAACCATCTCTTTGACAATAGGGTACATTCTCTTGATGGTCGAGTCAAACATATGCCAACTAACTCCTTCAACATGCTTCAATACCTTGTAATAAGTCACATGCGTGCAACCAGCTATGATAAAAGCCACCTGCGCAGCAATACCAATTTCGGTAGCACAGCCAAGTTCGTATTTAGATGATGTTTCAAACAATGCCCACTGACTAGCACAACCGTTACAAGCATAGGTGATAGAAAGAGCACCACCCAGCCCAAGACTTTTCACATAAATGGGACACAATGCACCTTTACAACCAGGTGTGGCACAACAACGTATTTGATTCACTTGCTTAATGAACTTGTTCAATTGTTTCAAGTCCATGAAGCAAATACTTGATGGAATACATGACGTATTTTCTATCCTCTCTCTAACCTTTCTTTGAGGGGTTGGAACGTACAGGGAGCCATCATTACTCTCCACTGTCACGTTGAGACTGTCAGTCTCTTCATCACCCTCCACTGTCACATTGAGACTATCATTATTTGACGTGGGAGTATCCTAAATGGCAAAGAAAACTTATGGTGATGTGCATGCATACAGACAACTTCTTTCAACGCATACGATAAGCGAAATGTATCAGCCTCCCAGTCTAGTTTACACCCACCAAGCCTCCCCCGATAGCCACACTTAACAAAATGGTAAAGCGTCATCACTCCTTGGTCATGTAGTATGTAAAGTATATCCTTTGGAAGTCTCATGCCCGCCCACTGTGTGTCTGCCTATATTATGCATAACTACATCTCTCCAGTTCTTCTTATTCTACCCAGGATTCCTCATATTATTGGGACTTTTAACATTCTTACAACACTGAGAATTTCATGTTTTTTCCCTACAGAAGGGGGACAGAGGGGGGACATAAGAAGAAGCCAGCAGCACCCCACTGGTATCACTGGTATCACTGGTATGCCGCACCATCAAAATTATGAAATCACTGCATGCCATGCAGGGCTAGAAATAAGGCTCATGTTTTGGTCGGACATTGCTAGGACACAGTATAAGACTTTATGGAGTTGCATGGGGAATTTGATCGGTCATTTCAACAATTTGGTCGGAAAATGTCCAATGACCTGCTGTTATTTCTAGCTCTGCCATGATGTCCTGATGTGGGAATATAACGTTCAGTATAATTATTATGAGGTTGATCCAAATTAAGGGGCTGAGTTTAATATTCCATCTCGCTACTAAGACTAAAGGATGGAAGATTGTTCCAGCCTTGAACATTGCATTTTTTTACGCAATTTGCGTTTCTTGTCTGTCGCTGGTATCAAGCATGGAATTTGTGTAACCACTGACTTGGAGGAGCTGAACCTTTATGGTGATGACTGTGATCGCTATGATCTTCAAGAAAGAGTATCATTGGACGATCTTTGTGCTGATCTTGCCTCTCATCCGATATTCTGGTACAGAATTTGACTCTTATAACAGTCATTTTCCATACATAGCTTTCAATCTTTTTGTGTATGCCTCAACCATCAGGAAAAGCCGGACATGCTCTCAGCGTAATTCTATCTTACATGGTTTGCTCATTCAACCGATTATAATTAAGTATACTCCCCCCCCCTCAGAATCATCAGGTGATATACATGTAATAATCTGCCTATGAATATTGGCGGAAATTAAACCTGGAGATAGGACCCAACCTCATTATTGCAAAAATAATACCCCCCTCCCCCCCACAAACAAACTCTTATAACATGCGTTTGTCACCTTACCTTGATAATACTGTCTATCACCGACCTTTCTGGTGTATCACCAGACACAGTATTCATACCCAGTGTAACACACACATCCTGTGTAAAAACAATAATAATTAAAGTTAATCGCTCAGGTCCGAGGCTAATCCTTTCTTCAAGTACTCACTTTTTGTGCATCAGCACTCTCAACTGACTCCATATCACTGCAGAAGATGAATAGATACAGTATCACCATGCAAGCACTCCATTATGGTCACAATCACACTATGGTACGTATACGTATACTCACGTTAATATGTTGAATAACAAAATTTGGATGAACTGTTGAAATTTCCAACACAAATCTCTGTAGAAATCAGCACAACACGTAACAGACCATACACCTGTACATGTACCTCGAGTTTCAGAAAATTGTAGCAATAATCATAGAGTCGGTAGACTCTATAAGTAGGGATGGCCCGGATATGCCATATATGTAATACATTCATTACAAATACCCAAATATCTCAAAATAAGTAATTTTGTGAGATTTCTAAGTGTGAAAATCAGAATCTCCAGCAGATTGTGCATCTAATAAGACCAAGATCATTCATCAAAACAATTGTACACGTCAGAACCAGATGTTTGAAAAATAGCCCATTTGTCAATCTTTCTTCTTTCTTTCTTTTCATTATCAGGGCTAACTCAAGACTGCCTCCACCGCTCATCTTACTTTGAGTATAAATCCACTCTATTTTGTAGTGCACAGTGCAGTGGTACGCTAGTTTGTCGTTATCTCGACAGTTACGTAATAGTGGGTGTGTACGGCGCATTATCGAATGGGTGCGTCTAATATCGCCATTTTGTGATATAATATGCGCATGCTCGGAATATGTTGCCATGGTGAAGTCATGTGACAGCGCCTGGCCCTAGGCGCTTGGCGCTAGTGCGTGCAACGGCGCGCTGGGCCGATTATGGATATGAAGGTTCAAGGTTCGAGGAGCGGTAAGGCACTAGGTATAGGCGAGCTACTCACTAGCGCTTGCAGCGCTAGTGCTATGCTGGATCGGTCATAGATATGAAGGAACAAGGCTCGAGCAGCGGTATTAAAACGTTCCATATGAACGTACTCAAACCGTAGTACAGATCATAAATTACGCCGGGTAGCTAGCTGCTGCCAACAGTAAAACATAGGACTTGGTTTTCTCCCTAAGCGGAAAAGTCTCATCACTACTTGGGCCGCCTAAAGCAGCCTTCTTTGTCATCCTGTTCATCGTCATCATCATTATTATTATTATTAATATTATGAACGTAAGTTAATGAGGGGCGTGGCAAAGAATTTTGCGCACCTCCCATCTTCAGAAGTTGTGAGCAAACCATAAGATGGCATTGATAAATTACACTAAGTGCAACAAAAAAGAACAGAAACAAGTATGAATAAAATTGAAGAATGAAGTAGGGATGGCAGGATCAAAAAGTACACAAACAAGGGATAATCACATCTATTATACATCCCTACGCTTGCTTTTTGAGGGGTGCAACAATAGCCAGTAATAACTATGATGCGATTGAATCAAAACTGATAAACCGAACCATCGTGACAACTAGGGAACAACCTGCATGAATGTCTCCCACATACCGCACTCAACAAACACGTCAACCATGATTAATAGGCACAATACTACGGTCGAGAAAAGCAAGCGTAGGGATGTATAGTAGATGTGATTATCCCTTGTTTGTGTACTTTTTGATCCTGCCATCCCTACTTCATTCTTCAATTTCTTCAATTGTTTTTGTACTTGCAACAATATATTATGGATACACCCACATTTGATAGTAACCCAGTATTGCTCTGCAGACCTCTAAATGACCACCCCCAAATAAGATGGATACCCTTCTCACAAAATGACTACACCCTCCATAATTATGACACTAATATAGCCCCAGACACATGCTGAGCTAGTGAACAGCACCAGGAACACATTACCAGCTCACATGCACAAGGGATAAAGTAATTGGTTTTGTCTGTCTGTCTGCCTGTCACCACAAAATCGCCAGATCTGGACATCTAGGCATCTGAGCGACTAGTAAATATGACAAATCCATACAAGTCGTCCAAAATTTGTCTTCATTATGCTTCAAATGGTTTGGCAAGGCCCACGAGCATCGCAAACACTGCGTCTTTGTTGGCGACACCTATCGACTCGACCCATATCCACTGCAGGCCATGTGTATACGTCAGCTACATACATGTATGCCCACTACTGCTGCAGCTCTCATTTCTATGCTAACAGATGTGGGATGCAGATGCAATGTGCGATGGGGTATGTGCTCTATTATGGTGAGCAAGATTATTCCCGCCTTTGACTTGAAAGGCTTCATGCTGGTATTAGGCAATATTATTATCAGGCCTTTTCAGCAGATCTGATTATAGATAAATTTCACTGATGCAATGGGCAAAGCAGAGGCGCCCAGCCACAATATGCAGGAGTGTCATCATGGAATGAATGATGTTGCACAGCTCTGAGACTAAGATTATAGGCCTTGAAGTTGCTGGTCCAAAGGAAGCTCATTGCTATTCATAATCCAGTCAGCCGTTCACTTCTGGGCTACAAGTGTGTATAGGCTCTGCCGGTTTTACACAAGTAAGAGGTGCTGTACGTACAATTGCCCCATAGCCTTACCAATTAACTAGCAAGTAGCGGAAACGTTTGCTGTGTAAAACAATAGAGTACTCGAGTTATTAGCTCAAGGTATAGACCAATGCTAGCTAGCTTGTCTGCATGATGAAGAGACCTAGCTGCTCCGGGGGCCTATGGCAGTGACTCCCTTGTTGAACACATAATTTACTCTGTTGGGCAAAGCGTAAACAATGTTCATCACATTGTCAAGCGCAAACAGTAGGTATTTTCAGGTACATTTTCATCAGTTCTTGTTCATACACGGGCACAATGTATGGCTAGTTATAGCCTAGTTTTAGTTTCTGCAGAGACTTTTTTCAACACTGTGTCTACTGTACTGGCACCGGTACCCAAGATTTAGTGCTTGGAGTACCGGAAGCTCTAATGTTAGCTATAGCTAATAGCCACTAATACTGAGTGCTAGACGGCTAGCGAGGCTAGTAGTGGGGGGAGGGGGGTTGGGTTTCGCTAATTGGTTAGTGATGAGGGGTTTTGGATTTAGGCTATGGTTGTTGACAAAGGGTTAGTATTATAGTGACAAGGTGTATAAAGGTGGCAAAAAAACGACATCCAGCAGCAGCGAGCTGGGTTAGCAGAGCGGACTAGGGCTAGGGCTGGTGGAGCAGTGGTGGTGGGTTCGAATCCCGCTTGACCTTTAGATGTCTTTTTTTTATTCCACTTTCGAAAAATTTTTTACGTTTTTTGGCGGGCTAGTTTGCCGGTACTCGAAGCACTAAATTTTCAGTACCGGTGCCGGTACGGTAGACACAGCGTTTTTTCAATTGTTGCTGTTTGAGTTAGCACTGTACATCAATCTGTGATGGCAATTTTGATCTCGCTACAATGCATGGTGCAAGTACAAGCCACATTGAGACTACTATCCCCGTAATCAGTAGTCTCGTGCCCAGCCTCTATGTTGCATGCAGAAAATAAAAGTATGGTGAAATGTGCATGGTTCCGGCAATATCTCATTGCGTCCTTTCAGAATAGTGTCCATAAAGTTCAGACGAGGGCAATAAGCTCAAATGTAGCTGGCGAGGATGTGGATGATCCATGCCTACCTACTGGGAAAGGAAAATCTCATTTATACAGCTGCCGTTTGATCGTCTGGTTGAGAATCAGGCACTGACACACTCGGACTCCATAATTTGCCAAGATTGTGCTTTCAAGGCGTCGGCTGGGTGTAAGGCTGCGTGAATTGTGCATAATAAGCAAAACATCGTGATAATGCAATCACTGATAATACAGTGGAACCCTGCATGACGGACACCCCTCAATGGCGGACACCTGCGATATAACGGAAAATTCTGAATGTCCGGATTGTATTTCCATAGACTTCAATACATTCAAACCCCCTCAACAGTGGACACCCCGCTATTCCGTATAACGGACACTTATTTTGGTCCCGCAGTGATGCTTTATCATAGCTGGCCTCGATTCGATTGTAGGAGGGGCATGGTCAACCACTACCCCTGAGCTAAGGACACTTCGCTATAGCGAACTAAAATTTTGGTCCCAATGGTGTCCGCTTTAGAGGGTTCCACTGTATTTGTTTGCGTATTATAAGGGAAGTGAACCAGTTATGAAACATGTACCAGTTATGAAACAAAGAGCTAAATAGATCTAGTTTCACCTAAAAGTCAGTTTATAACTCACTGTTTCATAACTGGATCTGTTTCATAACTGGTTCATTTACCTTAATAATATTATGTCGTGTACATCTGGAACCAAAGTTGAAAAAACATTTCACCACACTCTTTTTCCGATCTGCGTATGGGTACGAGAATATGCAATCAGGTACTTTGGGAAAACTTCCGTTCCGTTTGTAACATATCAGGAGGAGGAGGAAGGCTCTGGTGTTGTGCCCATACTGGAGTTGTACCAGTGCTTAGCTGCTATGCCTGTGTGCAAACCTCACTTGTGAGATGTAGTCTAGTAGCCTAGCAAGCCCTGTAAAAATTGGTGATGACGTGGAGCAATCTGACTGAGCTCCACTCCTGGCTGCAGCAGGTACTAGTCTCGTATACATAGGCATAACACCAGAGCCTTCCTCCTCCCCAGTCATAACAATACAAACTTAGCGTTCCAAGCCCAGTAAATCAGGCGACATGCATACAGTTCCACAGTCAGGAAAGGCGAGAAAACTATCAGTACGCCATATTATTATATTATGCTCACACAAATAGGGATCATCTCACACACGACAGACACAGACAGACACACACACACACACACACACACAAAACTTACCAATTATCTCGGTAGTGCGCAGACGAAGTTCACGTGGCACGATGGACGATATGCGCATGCGCAGTTGGACAGGGGCGGGGCTGATGCATGTGCATTTGGAAGGGGTGGGGCTGAAAGCACGACCTTTGACCTTAAAATTGACGGATACCAAACGGAGTCATTCATGTCTCCTAAATGCTCAGCAAAGGGTAAGCGGCTAAAAGAGACTTATATCAGCGCTTCTGGGGTAATTTGGGGATATATCCACCCACGCAATTAAATGGTACCTTAAGTCACACTTCTACCTGGTACCTGCTTTTTGTATTCATGCACTTAAATTCATTTGTTAAAATCAAGTTATCATAATATATGTACTTTTGATCTTAAAACCGTAACATTGTGTCATACTAAAAATTATATTCAGTTATAGTTTTTCTGGCTTGATGTTCTTAACAGTTGAGCATAACTTCACAAGTTTCTTGATCTCTTTGGAGTCTCCTCCAAAGAACAATAAACAAGGGATTTCTAACCCTCCTTGTGGCAAGTCTGATGAGTATCTTCGTCTTCCAGTAGGGCTACAACTTATGGACCCCCCTCTTCTGATAAAAAGAGCACAAAGACGTGAAAGCTTTCGAGATAGGTGACCAACTATTGTTCCTTCTTTTTTGATTGCTACTGCATAGGCATCAGAGGGGTTGTCACGTTCTCGCTGACACTCAAGCCTCTCCCCAACGACAGCTTCCCAGATATCTTTGTAAACATGGTAGCCTCTTACACAGGATTCGATCTGAAAAGTTTCCATGTTTATCAGTGCCACTGTCTGCTTCTCCAGCTCCACGCCTAGCTTCGAACCTGAAATAACACGTACACATGTAGCTTAGTAGCACTTTCACCACCACGCGCGTGTACTAATTTGGCGGAGCCCAACCAAGGTTAGGCTCCGCCCAACTACGCGCGTGTATGTGCTCTAATAATTTACCATAGATAAATTTTCACGCGCGTTTAATTTTCGCCACCTGAACAGTTGGCGAAAATTAAACGCGCGGACATTTTTTACGCGAAAAAAAATATAAGCGGAAATTTCCCGATCTACGGTATTTTGATTGCGTGCACGTTTGAACCTTCAGCTACTAAGCTTTAACAACTGAGTATCGCTCACTACCAGCTTGCTTTAACATCAAAACACCATTGTCATTAATGTTTGAACCGCTTGCACCCTTGCGTTGGGCGTGATTGGACATTGAACGGTCAATATTTCACGTATATCCGCAGATATCCACGTTGTACCTATGCTAACTGCATATTTGCGCAGTCCTTTTCACCTGGGAATCTGTATCACAGTTTGAGAAAGGGCCAATGATGCTAGGTTTTCTATGAACTGTTGCTTTTCAGTAGTACCGTGTTTATTCCAATAAAGCACAAGCTTGCGATTTTAAATTTTCAGAAGGTTACCTGGTAGAGGTCGTCACACTCTACATTACTAGAAAGTCCTAAAACACTCTTTTTGTGCTAAATATTGCATCTTGCATTTTATTTATTAACACAGCAGTAGCGAGCGTATTAGATTTCTGTTTAGCATGTTTTGCTATGTATGTATGTATGTATATAACATGTATGTAGCTTTAGAGTATTTTTTGATGTAGAGCGGAAGGGCATAGCAGGGTTTCGTAATTAAAATTGATAGTGTTGTCAATAATGTAGAGTTGTCTCAATTTGGTGGTTACTTCTGAGCTACAAGTGACAAGGATCAGCTTCTGTATCTAAAACGGCTTAGAGAAACTGCTGTTAGTGAGTACGAGAGGATGGTAGGGTGGGGGGCCAGCGATGCAGTGCCACATTCTAGTGATGGTGTTGGCTGTCACTTTGAATCGTAAAATTATATGGTATTCAGACGATTATATAATATACTCAAATCTGATTGGTCTTAACAGGTGGAAAATATCTACCACACCTTCACAAAAAGGGCTCTTGGGTGGTGCACCTTACGTTGCACCTAGACTAGACTAGGGGATGGGTCAATATGTACAATGTACCTGTACCTCCACGTGTCGAAAGTAATCTGCCAAACAGCCACAGCCTTGGCCCAACTACAATAGTTGAACTTGTTTAACACAAAAATAATGATCGTGCACGGTTTGTGATCGTAAGCACATCCACTAAACTTAATAGTGATTGTGCGTGCATATTCCAGGCTAGGGTGGCTACATGTAAATATGGGCGCTTACTTCAATATACCATATTACCTCTAATTTAACGGATCTCTAATTATCCGGACACCATTTCGAATTATTCTTTTACCTCTAATAACACCGGACAGTCAATAAAGTTTGAATTTTTGTTGTTCTAATTATCCGGACATCGTTGTTCTAACGCGGACAGCTACTGAAGGAGGCGAGTTATTCTCTTTCCCACCATGAACAAGGAAGGAGCTCCAGGTACTCTCTCATTTACTCAATATCTGCAGCTGCTCGATCGCACGTCCATTTGACCGAATGCGCATGCATTGAAAGCGTGTTCTAATTCATCGGACACTTCAAACGCCAACTATTTTCGTGTGCTCTAATTATAGCGGACATTGGCCAAAATAATTATTTTTCTGGTGTCCGTTAAATTAGAGGTAATACTGTACTTCGACTTTATGTGGGAAATGGAGCCCAAAGTGGGGGGGAGGGGGGCGTACTGTAGTGGGCCCTCTTTTGTGAGGATACGGTACAACGGCATAAACTTCATCCAGAGTCCTATGACACACTTCATGAGTTTTTAGGTTAGTTACTGTTGAATGCAACTCAAAAGGCCTCAGGGCTCCATAGAACCATCGCTCTCCTGCGCATGCAGAAGCCTTTTGATCTTGTAAGTCATACGTAAACCTCCAAAACAATGTTTATGTAATAGTTTGATACCGAGTCCAAGGGATCTACATGATTTAGAGACCCGAAGGCCCAAGACTGTAGTGTCCCGAACACAGCGAGGGCGCTACTACTAAGGGCCTTATAAGGTCTTTAAAAAGTATAAATCTCGTTAGACGAGATATCTGTAACCATGACTGTATGAAAGTTTAAAAGGAGAGTCAAAGAAAGACGAGCTGTGAGTCAACAACAAACCCTAGTGCCTGAGTAGCTCACAAGTCACCAACACGAATGCTTAGTTCTTCACTGTATCACGGATGTGGCCAAACGTGGCTAGCTCAGCTCGAGTGCAGTAATAAGCATGCATGCAAGCGCTGTGGACTATTTATTGTGAGTGTGGTGAGTACAGCTACGTAGTACGGTGCTAATTTAAACTATTGTAATGCACGATCACATAGCAATAGCCTTATTGCTATGCTAGACCAACCAGGTACACTACAATGTAAGTAAGTTTACTCCAAGTGCAATGGTTTGACCAATCAGATTGCAGTATATATTTGTTACAACTATAATTTTCTATTGTTTACACGATTCAAGGTGCTAAGAGCACTGCTGTATAGAAGCATTGGATAATGACTTAAGTTATTGTTGCCGAGCGCATTAGCGCGAGGTATTGGATCGCGGACAGTGGGCCAGGGATTGGCAGCTAGCGTTGTATGTATGTCCGTCACGCTTTTGGAATGCAATTAATTTTTGGTAAAGATCGTTCTTATTCTGGTAAAGATCGCTTGGGGTTCAGAAACGTGTGCCACGTTGCGTGTGGCACAGACAGATGGGAGGACTTGGAAACTTGGAGGACGTACTGTCGTGCTAGAGCTAAGTAAACCAAAGAGACTCTGAAGCAATTTTGAAAGAATAATTTGAGGATGTCCAGTCATTAAATAATATAAGACTTAGCCCCTTGCCTCTGTCTTCTCTGGTCCGGGCATCCCCAGGCCCTTTCTTCTCCTCAAAGTCTGTCTGAAATAGTCTACCTTTCTAAAGAATCATAATGATACTGGCCTTGATGGGCCCACACTGAAAAATTATGTAGTAGTAGCAGCAGTCTCACCTGTACCCAAGTCCAAAATTACAGACTGTAGCCTTCACAGATTATAGCTTTAATAGTATTTGTAGAGTCTGTGCCAGCTATAAAGAGTAGCTCATGCATGCTCACTCATTCATGTGCTCGCGCGAGGCACTATTTGCACCATGTGTACTCCTAATTATATATACATGTACATGTAGATGAGCATGTTTATGTTTGTAGCATACTGACTATCATGCCCAATGTCTCTATTGCTGATCTCGCTCGTACTCACTTCGAGTATACATTTCTATTAAGTGTTATAGTTGACAAAAATGCATCTACAAGTATCTAAACCCTGTTATCTTGGTAGCAGTTACCATAGCAACTGTACTTTGAACTTCCAGCTTTTGTGGGGGCCAGTATAATGCAAGATTGTCACCAGCATGATATATGTCTTTGGTATCCCTAAGTACATGTACATTGAGGCACTCGCGTTCCTTCTCTCAGCGAATAACTTGCTTGACTCGTCTTTCCTAGTGTCGACTATACCTCATCTCAGTAAATCATTCAGACTGAACGATTAGCAACTCATTTTTCAAGCCTGAATCAACGCAGGACATACATGTAAACTCACTTTTGTTTTCGTCCTTCCTATTGTCGAGTGATAGATGATTGGTCCAAAATAAATGGAGGACATCAACATCATGGAGGAGGTTTGTGATTAATTTCTGTATGTATGTGTGTGAAAACAGAGGGTGGTCGGGAGTGAAAGCTATTACTATTGCTGGAAGGGAAGGGTCAGAAACTTGATATGCTGTCATGTCAAGGGGTTCACAAAGACACCAAAGAGGAGTGTAATCTACATAGTTGACCCTCAGTGCATGCGCATCATGGTAGTCGTTCCGTGTGTGTGTTACCAAGCTAGTTGCTACATACCTCCTTTACAAGTCCAAAGTGTGGTTCTATAAAGTTCCTTATGGGGTTTCAAATGCGTGATTTGCGTGGATTTCTCTGAAAACACTTGCTCACTGATTTTGCATCATTGCTGAATCTTAATTTCCAGGGTAGTTGTAGCATGACTTTACATATAAATAGAAAGTTGTGTGTCGCGTGCTACATGTATACAGTATGTACTCCCATAATTATTATTAATTTTCGGTCAATGTCACCTTCCTGAGCTTTCGACAGATAAAGCTGACTACAGTGGCTTCTTTCAATTCGAAGAGTATAATATTATATGGCTAGCTATACATTGTAGATCCAACAATACATCACTAATCAGAACATAGTGGCAGATAAGCATTTTAATAGACTGCTGACTTGGCACGGCACTGTGCTATATGTAATAGTTATTGCCCAGTTGCCCAGGATTTATGGCAATAAACCGACCCGAGTCCAAGGGCGGTTTACGTTGCCTATGTTTCCCCAGACGGTCGCCAAAATCGCCATTAGCTATTGTCTAGTAGTGTTGATGGCCAAATTGGCAACAGTGGGAGCAGTGTAGCTAGTAGGTAATGGTCGCTTGGTGCAAGGAATGCTGCTGGTTAAGCACCCACTACAGTAATGCTGCAAACTTGTCTGCACAGCTGCCTGCACTCATAGTGTGTGCGTGCATGTCTCTCTCATTAAATTTTGTGCAACATACCATGTATAACTAGAGCTCTATAGAGCACACACCCCGCGCGCTGCAGCGTCGATGTGAGAACCATGCCCAGGCTCTAAAGGGTCTAAATGCGGGCGGGGGGGGGGGGGAGGGTAAAGAGAGCCTGGTACACACTGCATGCGCATGCGCCAAATTTCGAACACGCTTATGCGCGGTACGCGCGCGTGCTCGTTCACATTACGCAATAGGCACGCACTATGACGCGTAAGTACGATTTCATGACGTATACGGCCTTGCGCGATGCGTCACACACCTATACGCGTACATTATAATTATTGCGTGCCTACACGCGCGTGCGTTCGTCCTTCATGTGGTAAATTTTTCTACTGGAGTGCTATGGCTTCTAAAGTCTTATCATGCAGGCTTTGTCGGGCAAGTGTAGTGGATAAAAATATGACCAATCTGTTCACCAAGAAGTCCCTGGAGCGGGGGTGGGCAAGCAGAATCACTACTCTCTTGGATGTACCTGTGAGCCAAGATGACCACATGCCACCACATGTCTGCTCCAAGTGCACGACAAAAGTTGTAGCACTGGAGAAGGCATTGACAGAGCTAGCTGAGCTGAAGAGATCAGCATTGAGTGGCATGCAGCAGGTCCAGCGATCTCTAAAGAGAACAAAGGAGACCACTGGTGAAGTCGGTGTATCACCTGACACTCAGCGAGCAAGACCCCGTTCAAAGATTCCAAGAAGGCTATGTTTTATGAGTATGTGAAAAGTAAATTAACATTAGGCATAAATAGCATAATTGTAATTATATCACATTCAGAGAGTCCAGCAAGAGAAGCGCTAAGCAACAGTCCTCTATGTAACAGGGACAATCCCTCAGCACAAGTTCCACTTCCATTAGCACCTGTTTCTTCTCTGCTCCCGCAATCCTGCAGTGCACCAGGTACAAAACTTAACCTACACTGTACATTGATACCCATAATACATTTGATATTAACTTCAAGTACAAATATGTATCATGCAGGTGAGAATGCATCTCCTCAGAGAAAAAATGTGACTGTAAGCATTATAGAAGGGAAAATAATATCAATGCATGATTGTCTACGTACCATTAGATTATGGTCAGTACTCCTTCCCGTCCTATGCCTTTCACCAAAGTGTTAGGACAAGCTGAAGGAAAGGTTGCTAGAGCTCTCCTTGGAGGTCATGCAACATCCATTGCCAAGGCTGTATTGCAGCGGGATGATGTGAAAGAGGCAATTCTCAAACAGCTGATTCACGAGATCAATGATGAATGCTCCAAGCTGTGTAGCAAGACCACCACTTCTCCCTACCGCACAATTCCTGTGGATCAGTTGGCCGGCTTGAAGTGGAAGGATATGGCAGAAGAGCTACAACAGAAAGCCCCTTTGCTCTTCTCAGTATTGCTCAGCATTGCATCCAGGAATGACAACAGGAATGCAGTTAAAGTAGCAGCTGCCCACTATCCTGGGATATGTTCTGTTGCCGCCATCCTACTGAAGGAGAGGAATCGTGAGATGTGTGGTCTCCAGTCCCTGGTTTCTCTCCTCATGTTTTCCTGCCATGCTGAGAAGCAGGTACACTGTATATATGGAACATAACCAATAGCAGTAAGAGTGCCCTCCATTTGGAAACAAGTCTTGATAATTAAATTTAATTAGTTAGAGAATGTACATAGGTGTGTACAAATTTTATGTGACAAACTTACATACTTAGCTGGCATTCTTGCAGCTCTACGGACGCCTGAACCACCTCAACATGTGTGTGAGCTATAACGCTACCTTGAAGCTGACAGAGGACGTGAGCAAGCTGCACAAAGTTCCAATCGACAAATGGATAAAGGAGGGAGTGGTGTTGAAGTTCTGGGGGGACAACCTCGACAAACAGCAGCGTGTACGTGATCTCCGGTCCGATAACCAAGGTGAAATGCTCCACATGTTCAGCATGATCGTAGGTAGAAGCCGTACTCCAGCTCCAGAGTTGCCATTCACTGGTCAGATTGCGCAGCTGAAAGATGCATTACCAGCACTCTTTAAGCCAAGTGTGGCTGACGTCGCTGCGGTGAAGGACAATCTTGTCATTCTAGTTGCTCGTACCCTGACTGAGTACATCCCCTCACTAGCTGCTTTCTCTAAGGTGGTCCCAAAGCATATCCTTCATCGATATTCAGCAGAAATGTCCAAGAAGTCTGAGGTTGCTGTGCTCGATGTCTTGATGAAGAATGAGGCGAAGCACAAGGACATGCTGGATGTCATGAATGCATATCAGGGCTACCTTGGAGAAGACTATCCTGACGACCGTCCAGTGGTCTCCGGAGGTGACCAGTTGACTTGTGAGCGGGAGGTGGGAGCACAGAGGCACATGATGTGTGGCAACACGGTCAAGGAGCGGCTCGGACTT
Organism: Cliona cf. orientalis; assembly: GCA_963930775.1. Lineage (NCBI taxonomy): Eukaryota > Metazoa > Porifera > Demospongiae > Clionaida > Clionaidae > Cliona > Cliona cf. orientalis. The sequence continues at coordinate 34,146,107 of OZ005689.1, read as the reverse complement.
CTCAGGCCAGTGTCAGAGGACTGGCACGGTCTTGTGGCAATAATTGGAGTAAGCTTGATCCTGTAAATGAAGTCACAATTTTAGCTTAATACAATAACATAGACAGCAATGAATTACTGAGACAAGGAAAATGTCCATAATTATGTACAGCAAGCATTATTTTGCATACTGTAATATAGCTCCAATTTTTTGTGGTACACGTATAATAATTGTATTATTTTTGTGAATTTTGTGACTGCATGAAGACATGATCACAAAATGTATTCACGAAATGTTTGTGTTCATGTATACACACATTGTAGTGGCATGCAATCACAAATTTCTATTCATGAAATTTGTAATTTGGAGTCAGTTTCACGAGATTACAAAGATTTTGAACCACAAAAATTTGGAGCTATACAGTACATGTACATACCACTATGTACATGTAGGTTTGGTGGAAGGCACAGTATGGCAAGTCATCTGGAGATCATGGAACTCTCGCTCACTTCCGGAGTCGTCTCAACAGAGTTGCTGTCACAAACGACCCAAAGAAGGATGTCAATGCTTGCATTGACTTCATCTACACTGTGGTGAAGGGTCACTACGTTGCGTGTGCTTGTGACGTCCTTGGGATCTCTTCTGTTGATGAGCCACCAGTCCTCCCTCCTGGGATTCACAAAGCAACTGATGCTCAAAAGTTGGCATTCATTACTCGCGTAGCAAGGCTTGTAGTCAATCGTTGCACTCTCGTTGACGGCTCTTTCACTCATGAGACAGCACCTGACAAGGAGGATGGTGTGTACAACTACGCACGGGTTCTCTGTCACTACGGCTCTCTGGTGATGGAGCTCACTGACGCTTGGCACGAGGGAGACGGAGAGAGAGTACTTCGTTGCTGGAAGCTGTTCTTGCCACACTTTAAATTAGCTGGCTGCACCAAGTACGCTCTAGAGGCACTAAGGCTTCAATTCCAGACCAACTACATTTACTCATCCAACCTTGCCCACCAAGTCAAATGGCATCGGTTTGTCAACGTGAGGGGAGGGGCAGGCAACAATATCCCATGTGACTTGTTCAATGAGCACATGAACAAGCTTCTCAAGTACATCATCCGCAACATGGGCTCCAATCTCACGGAGACAGCCTTGCAGAGAGCAGCTCGGTGTATTACAACTCTTCAACAGATCACCGAGAATTTTGATGCTCAGTCGGGTGTGCCACACAGGACAACTGCTCACAGCACAAGGTCGGACAAGGGTGATGTATGGAAAGTGGTGAGAACTGTGCTTGACAACAAACTGTTGGTGGAGATAGGAGGTCTCCATCACAAGTCTTTTAAAGACATGAAGCTGAATCCACTCCACAAGTGGGACGTGAAGAAGACTGACAGCTGGATCAAGGCCAAGATCAAAGAGCACCAGAAGTACAATGGCCACATTCGCAGTGAAGTGTCAGAGAGTGATGTCGAGTGTCCTGCTTCTAGTGATCTTGAGATCCATATATAGCCATTGGTCCTCTGCAAATCCACTTTTTCCTGCATTTCAAGTTTTGTATGGTTTATGTGTGTACACACTGCTAATACTTCTGCTCACAGTACATGTACATTTTGCCCAACTCAGACAATTTTCTATCTCTACCAATATTTTTAATACTGTAATTATGTATACACAATCTACTTACTTGATTTCATCCACAGGTGATAGCCACTCTCATACCTCCCTCACAAGTAAAGCTCCAAGGGATCACTCATCACTCAATATACTGCCTTGTTGGAGCAGTTATCACAGCAGCGACTGGCCTGTGCGTCCACTTGAACATCAAAGTAGTCCAAAAGCCACTTTCGTCTGCACACTGTGACATTCTCAACATACCGCCTGACAGTAATGAGTTCATGATCTCGTAGAGTGGTTGGCGTCTTCCTCACTGGGCAGTCCACTGGCTTCCAGAAAATGGTGGAGATAGCATTTCCACCACTCCTGCCCCCTCTACCACTCTCCTGGAAATAGTCCTCAAGACTCTGAGGAGCTCCATAGTGTATCACTGTGTTCACATCACGGAGGTCGATGCCCATACCCAGTGCAACAGTAGCAAACACCACACGCACAACGCCGTCAGGGACAAGAAGGCTCTTGAGGATGACATCTTTGTTGTGTTGAGGTGTGCTGGCATGAAACATGCCAAAAAGCCGAAAGTCACTGAGATGTGGAGATCCAGGAGGGTGGTAAGATGCTTCCCCTAGCTCATAGTGGAAGTGAGCATAGAGGTCAGCACACATGTCGAGTGACTGGCAGTACACAAGGACACGTGGAGTGTTGATGGACTTCTCTCGCAAGGTGGACACAAGTGGAAGAAAATCAGTGTCGATATCAGACCTTGGCTTAACTTCATAGAAGATATTGGGCCGATCTGGAGAGGCAGTAACTTCGACACAGCCAGTCATCTCAAGAGACTCGATGACTTCTTTTTTTACACTCATGGATGCTGTAGCTGTGCAGGCCATCAACGGAGTGCCAGGTGGTACAAAAGCACGCATCTCAGCAAGTCGCCCAAACATTGGTCTGAAGTCTTTGCTCCTATGTAAAATGTTTAATAATACTTCTTTTCAATTGTTACACAGCTACTCTCGATATCAAAAATCCACTTACCACTTTGAAACACAGTGCGCTTCGTCTACAACAACTGCACACACACGGTGGGACACAACAGGATTCTCCAGAGCTTCTCTCCACTTCGTATGTATCAGGGCCTCCGGAGAAGAGAAGATGAGACTAGCGCTTGACAAGCTAGTCTCCGTGGCTCGAAACTCCCTGTCCACGATGGTGTTCTCCCTTGAGCTCGAGGAGATAACGACAGCGTGAACGCCCTTACTCTTGAGACTCCTGACCTGGTCCACCATCAAAGAGACAAGTGGAGAGACCACGATAACGCATCTCTTCTCGCTGCCATCACTCAGACCCAACTTGTGATCGAACAGAAAAGGGAGCACTTGAAAGCACACACTCTTGCCGAAGCCAGTTGGTAAACAAACGAAGACGTCTTTTCCTTCGTAGACCGCCACAATCGCTTGCTTCTGCTGACTCTTTAGCTCGAGATGTGACATCCCTAGCTTCAACAAGGCGTAGTTCACGCCGTCAATGAAGTTATGAGAAGAACTGGTAGAAGGAAATGAAGAGCTGGAACTCACCATAATGGTAAAGCGCAAAATTAAGGTTTGTTGCTGACTAAGCAAACTAGCACGTCATGACGTCATCAAACACGGAGGAATACGGAGAGTTTACAAATCCATAGAATTCTCTGGAAATTTAGCGCATGCGCATGCAGTGTGTACCAGGCTCTCTTTCCCCTCCCCCCCCCCCGCCCGCATTTAGAGCCTTTAGAGCCTGGGCATGAGGCTACCACTACAGTAATGCTGCAAACTTGTCTGCACAGCTGCCTGCACTCATAGTGTGTGCGTGCATGTCTGTCTCATTAAATTTTGTGCAACATACCATGTATAACTAGAGCTCTATAGAGCACACACCCCGCGCACTGCAGTGTCGATGTGAGAACGATGCCATGTCACAGCCCATGCCACCTACAGCGGCATAAGCCTATTGACGACCTTTACCTACACATTGTGCTAGGTTGTGTGCATGAGCAGAAAGCACATGGTGGGTAGTGTTGATAGGCGTGGCCAACAAAATGAAGTATTTGCGACGCTCATGGACCTTGCCAAACGATTCGAAGCACAATGAAGCCAGTTTTTCGACGATATCAACGGATGTGCTGTACTTACAAGTCGCTCAGTCGCCTAGATCTCCAGATCTGGCGATTTTTGTGCTGACGACGACAGACGACGACAGACAAAACCGATTATTTTACCCCTTGCGCATGCGCGCGGGGTAATTATACTGCGGCTATTGAATATGAAATTTGGCTACAAAAGAAATGATCTAGTAGCCAAATTAGGTTCAGGAACCCCTGCGTTGTCATAAATCTTTGGCAACTGAGCAATAAGTGCTATGTATCCCATCTGATTGGTCCACGGCGCAGCGCGCGCGTTTTCTTCCATAGCAAAACTTCAGTAAACAAATAATGAAACAAAGAATTAACGTGCAAAGAATTAATTTGAAGAGACTCTCGACTTCTCTGTACTAGCTGTCCCAGTGCTGTTTGAACCAGGATGATGATGGACAGTGAGCCTTCAACAGCTGATTCGGCTTCCTTAATAGCACAGGATTAACTTTGATGAACAACAGTTAGCTACCACCAAGTTAGTTTCTATCTACAAAAGTAAGTCACAGCTAGCTAGCTATCTCTTTGGAATTGGGCTTCTTTTAGGAATGCCACGTGGCTGTAGATCATGCATAGCTAGTGCATGGCACTAATAGCTTCCTACTCAGTGTCAACTTGATTAGCGTGTCTGCTTCCTGTGTGTCTATGTAAACAATGCAGTACCAGTGGTATGTATGATGTTGAATAGTACATAGCACTGTGCACGGTGGTGTTGTAGGATACTGAAGTGAAACAATGATCCTGGTTGGTTGGAATCACTTAGTACAGAGAAGTTGAGTCTCTATTACAGTGTTTTACTATTGTAATCTAAGTTATTTTGTTACCCCGCGCATATGCACAAAGGGTAAAGTAATTGGACACGTCCGTTTTGGCTGGAAACTTCTTAATGGTTAATTAGATCGCGCGCGCGTATTTACGGTAGCTAATTTGAATATTCATATGAGGTATGACAACTTGCCAATTCTTGGGGGTTTTAGTCCTGTGTCCCCCAACAACAATCGAGCTCCAAATCCCCTCAAATGCTGTCAGTCCCCCCACAAATTCCAGTATATCACCTAGGAAACCACTGCGCAGCAGCTGCAAAAAATCTGCAGTAGTGCGCAGCCATTATTGAGCACCTGCATCCTTTCACTTCGTTGGTTTCTGGCTAACCGCTTACTCTCAACTCGCCACCACTGGTCAGTAGAAGCGCTTCACCACAGGAAAGAGAGGTCAGAAGATAGTTGGATGATTACTTTAAGTAACATTAGTAGCTAGCAGCTTCTATTTTTTCATGCATGTAAATCCCCTCCCAAAATTCACTAAAAAATTACATACAAAAAAATATAATAACTACGTAGATGGAATTCCACTTGGAACAGCTTGGCAGGCACTGCAGAGTTTGTGGTGGGAGACTTGCCAAGGCTAAAGGAAAGCTAGTCACCTATACTTGCAGAGACTATGCTGAACAACTCCAAGCCAGTTTCTCCTTTAGTACCAGCCAAGATGATCCTGAAATACACCCTTCACAGTTTTGCCACTCATTATTGTAGCATGAAACGGTTCTCCAAGGCAGCCAGAGATGGAGTGTCTTTCTGTTGCTCCACAGTTGTCTATGAGTGGAGAGAGCACTGTGAAGACTGCTCAGTAAGAATTTAAAAACTAAAAACATAGGAATACTCTACTCTACTACAATACTGTACACACTGTACACAAACATACCAGGTGTGTGATCATTTCTTGACGGTAGCGAAGGGTGGTGGTCAAAATCGCAAGGCCAGAAAGAATAGAGGCCGGCGAGCAGATGTAATCACCAGCACCCTTGAGCACTTTCACACAACAGCACCACCATCGATGTTTCCTGCTCACAACCATCCCAAATATGAGACAATAGCAGTATCCACAGATCTGTCCTGTCCCATCTGCGCAGCTGTTTTGGAGCGACCCCTGCAGGCAGTTAGCATGTGGTAATATTTGCCATAGTTGTTGCTACAGGTGGATAAGTACAGCTATGAGTGGCCCAATATCCTGCCCATGCTGCTACGATCACCAGCTTGACAGCACCACCATTCACCCACCCCCACCCATGGTCACCAGCTTACTCTCTGGTCTTCTTGTAACTTGTATCAAGAACTGTGGCAGGCTGGTGAGAGCTGGCCAGTACACCAAACACTTGGATAGCAAGTGCACAGAGTACTTCCACATCCAAGTGAATTCTCCATCCAGGATGACCCTTAGGGATGTTCTATCCAAGCCAGCTGCAGTCCCTCCAACACCAGCAGAGAAGGTGGCCAACCATCTTGTCAAGGGCCTCCTCAACGACAATCTAGAGCAGGTTATAAGAGTCGCCTCAAGTCGTGGTCAGGTTAGCAGAGTCCTGTTAGACATCAGAGAGAATTAATGAATAAATTAATTTAAAATTAATAGCCCCTCACCTTGGTTCCAATAACTGGAAGCCGTGTCTCAAGTGGCAGTGCTTCCAGACGATCACAGCAGATCAGCCAAGCTCGCAAGGTCGTTAGTGGTGGAGATGCTTCCTCCCAGCTGCAAGCAGAAGTGAAGTTGCTGCCAGAAGACCAAAGGAAGCAGTTACTCGGTGAGATAGGCTTGCCAGTTGTCATACCAATGGACCATGCCCTGGCAATTAAAGCGGACCTTGCTCTACCTTGGACCAAGCTGCGGCTATTGAAGAGGTAGGGTCAATCATCCTACATAATTAAATTGCATCCATAACAATTAACAATCAAGGTGGCTGACTTCACTGAATGTTAGCCTGGCTAGTGAGGCAAAACAGAGGGTGCTGGCAAAAAGGATAGTGGGTGATAATATCACAGCAGGAAAGGGAACCTTTACCTTCTCCGTGGACAAGGGAGGTGAAGAAATCAAGTCCCCTTTGTTTACCAACCCACTTTGATCGCCACAGTATCTAATTTTGTGGAGAAACTCAAGTAAAATTAATAATCACACATACTTAATAATTTAACTAACTTAATTCTGTTGATCAGATCGGAAGGTAACCTCACATGGCATGGTGGAACCCTTCCCAGCGATGAGCTGTGGATTGAGCTGGATGGGGACAAAGGCAGGGGGAGCTTCAAGTTCAACCTCCAACTATGCAATGTGCAGCATCCTAACTCCTCGAAGAACACCATCTTAGTGTCTGTGTTCAAGGCAGGTGACAGCACCACAAACCTTCACACTGCACTGGACATGTACTAGGAGCATGTGACAGAACTGCAAGGGATGCCCCTATAGTATGGTCTTCTGAGTGTATTTTAGAAATCTCCCCACTATGTAATGACTACACAGAGAGAGGAAGATCGAAGTCTTCTTTTCTGGGGACTATGAGTACTTGTGCCGGATGTATGGGCTATCTGGTGCTAGTGGTAAGACACAAGTGCCTAATTTAGTGATGGCGTACCATCAAATCTTACTTCATGGCGTCACTGTTGTCTGTGGTGCACTATTCCCAGCAGCAAACTCAAGATACCTCTTGCACAGAGAGGGCGGTTCCCACTCAGATCCCTGGAGACACTTGAGTCCGACTATAGCAGGTTTGTGTCAACTGGAAGTGACTTCAGACGGGCCAAGGAGTGCAACAATGTCATCGGGGAGTACATTTTTGATATCCCCCTAGAAAATATATGGCTTAGTATTACTTTTTACATATGCATCATAAGCATGCTTAATGTAGGTTTGCATACATGGACTCCATCTCTCCCTTGGCATCTACAATCGTCTGTGGTCACTTCTTGTGGATGCTTGCAACAAGCTTGATCTGAAGCTGGCGGATGGAGGAGGCAGAGCTGGGGGATCGGCCGGAGCAAGCTTCATTCAGTACTCGTCCCTTCTCACTCAATGGTCACAGCTGAATACCCGGCTCACAACTCAAGAGTCCCAGGCAACCATGTTGGAACAGTTGACCACCTTCATGGCAATCAGCCTGCCAGATCCAGAGTCCAATCCAACCCTGAGTGCATTCAGACATGAAGCATCGATAGCCCGTCAACTTGCTGATAGTATGGTAAGATATGATAATATGACACTGAACTCCACCTTACCCATATTTTTTCTCAGTCCTCTGAATTCTCTTCCCTTGACGATCAGATCAAGTGGAAATTTAGCCCCAAGGATGGCCCTTTCTACCAGTCACTCGAAAAGAGTTTGAGTGATCTGAATGTAGTGAGGCAAGCCTACCATGGAGGATCATTTGTCGGGAACCATGTTCACAAATTGTTGAAGGTGCATAAAATTTAATACACACTGGGGAATATACATAGAATACGTACATGTACAATGTAGTAACAAAACATACTATGACTAAAATTCAAACTGCAGTCTAGTAGCATCAAGGTCCTATGTCAAAACTTGGTATCAGTGGCAAGCTCTCCAACACTCAAGCAGGAAGCCGAAGGAGTAAGTGAAACCTTTTCCCAGGCATTTGAACTGTTTGCCAAGTGCCACATGGGATACAATGCCAATGTAGTCACCGACTCAGATATCAAGCAAACAGGTGAAGAATCGAGTCAAATTGTCACATTGCCAATCATTAAATTAATAATTATTACAAAATTTACAGAACAAGATTTTGCCACCTTCCTGGAGTACTATCGGCGCACATTTCCTGATGACACCATCCTGCCGAAAATGCACATCGTGGAAGACCACATCATCCCATGGTTGAAGTGATGGCACACCGGAGCTGGACTTATGAGGAAGCAAGGGGCAGTCGATACATGCTCACTTCATGAAGTTGGAGACACGATACCAACCCTGTTGACCGGCTAAAATACATCTTCTCCCAACAGATTCTGGAGAGTGAACCTTCTCTTGTTGCGCTAAGGCCTCCCCCACAGAAAAGGATCAAAGCTAGCGAGGAATAGCCACCTCTCCAAGCCTTCTCATCGCTACTTCAGACCTTTTACTTTATCTTGTATTGCATGTTTGTAGCCGTAGGTTAATAACATGCCTGATAATGGGCCCATTTTACATGCCGTCATACACCACTAAAAAAAAAAGAAGCACCAAGGTGCACGCACATACCACTGAAATCTGAAAAAGTTAAACTAACACTAACACTTACCCTGGTTGCCGAGGGTTGAAGCGCTTCTGGATACTTGTTACAACCACCGGTTTGCTGCAGTGTTCACGTACACGTAGCGCCGGTTCAACAAGACCCAAAAACACCGCTTCTTCTCAACGCTCTTCCACTATCTCCTGGCATGGTCATAGAACCGAGCATGGGGCTTGGAATATCACGTTTCAAAGTGCAGTTTAAATTGCATTCCACTATATTCACGTTGCTACCCTCATTGCTAAGGTCATCTTACGCGCGTGTAAAATTTTTGGGGGTGTGTTTACGTGTCCACGCGCAGTATTATGACGAAATGGCCATCTGGAGCATTAGCAGCTCAGGCTCGCCCCGAACAGCCCCTGCATGTTGCTAGTAGTATTATTATTATACAAGCAGGAGGCTCGCTTTGCTCGCTCCCTCTGCACCTGATTTTGCATCTTATATATTGGGCGTTTAGGAACCCATATGCATGAAACATGTAGTGTATCTAACTTGAATTAACACTAAGAATCAGAGTTTTCTTCGAGGATTAAAATAGATTTAATAACAAGTTCAAACGAACATTCATCAAAATGTGACTCAAAAATTTTAACAAATTAATAATTCGTACAATTAGAGAAACGCATTACATCACACTCCCCCTGTTGGGCATTACAATGTTCAACACTACCTAATTACAACAATTATAATAATTCATACACAATAAGAGTCAACAGTCAAAGTTACCAATCAATACTTAGTCAATCATCTATCCGATTATCTTATCTCTTACTTGCAGGGCGGCAGCCCTTCTAGGTGGACGATCAGGTAGACCGTTATGACTAGTCTGAGGTTCCGCGGCAATATCGTCCATACAATCTCCCTCTTCAGGGGTTCTATGTGCTCGCACTTCCAATGGGTATAGTAGTTGAATAGGGCGTCTGAGCGTTGTGGGTCTCCCTGTCTTGGAAATCACTCGCACTCGAGCTCCTCGCGTTACACCATCAGCTCCAATGATCAGTTCCTCAACTACTCCTAATCTCCACATGCCTCTAGGGTGTGAATCGTCATAAACTGTGACAATAGCTCCAACTTGGATGTCTGCATCGCTTCCACGAGTGACACATCGAGTACGATGGTGCTCTCTTAGTTCGAGTAGGTACTCCTTTCTCCAGCGTTTCCAAAACTTCAAGAGGACTATCTTGAGATGCTGTGTTTGCCGAGAAATCTCATCTTGATCGAGGTCATAGTCTGGATCACTCAAGTCTGAAATCTCAATATCGGGCAGAGATAGGACTCTGTATCCACAAATGAGGTGTGATGGTGTCACTGGTTCTTCAAGATCATCCATAGACAGATATGTTAGTGGTCTAGAGTTCAATACGGACTCCACTTCGACGATGAGAGTGACAAGTTGATCATAACTCAATGTAGATTGCCCAACAACCTTCTTCAGACATCTCTTTGCGGACTTGATTAAGCGTTCAAAGAAACCTCCCCACCATGGGGCTCGCTCTAAATTGAACGTCCAGCTGATTCTTTGATCAGAGAAGTGCTTCTGAACTTCATCATCACTGAAGATTTTCGTGATGATCCTTGAGGCGGCTTTGAAAGTCTTGCCATTGTCGGAGATGATTTTTGACGGAATTCCTCTCCTATCGGAGAATCGTTTGTAACAATTCATAAAGGTGACTGTACTGAGATCAGGTACAAGCTCCAAGTGCACTGCACGGGTAGTGCAACACGTAAACAAACACAACCAGCTCTTTGGGTTCGGCGCAACGTTCGTGGGCTTCACGTACAAGGGGCCCGCAAAATCAACTCCAACAAATTGGAAGGGCCTTGACTGCGATACTCTGAACTCCGGCAATGGCGGTGGTTGCTTACCCTTGTATGGAGGCCCCTCAATCCTGCGGCAGATTACACACTTGTCAATTATGGAACGAACATACTGTCTCCCCCGTACAATCCAGTAGGCAGATCTAACTTCTGTCAGCGTTTCTCGAACACCATTGTGTAGGACTCGTCGATGGGCATCTCGAACAACGAGAGTAGTCAAATGATGGGTCTTATCCAAAAGGATAGGGTTTTTCGTACTATCAGGTAAGCTCGCATTTGAGATTCTGCCTCCACACCTCCAGAGATTAAAGGAATCCTTGTAGAGGCCGAGCTGATATTGCCAAGTCGAAAATCTTGGATTCTCGGGTAGCCGAGATTGGGAAACCTGCAGCCAAAGGGTTCTTGCCTTGTCGGTGTCTGCATACAGACTAGAGTCCATCACAGTCAAACCACGTCTCCGCTGCACTCTTTCTTTGGTAAGTCTCACGAATCGTAAAACGAGTTTGGTCACTCGAAGGAGTCGGTGAAGTGTACTGTAGTTCTCACAATCTATCAGTTTGCTGATATCTCCAGAGTCTGCTTGGATGAAAAGGCTGTGAGTGTCCTTCTGTGAGGAAAGTTTCAATTCTCTCCGACACTCTTCGGGGACGGCTTCATCTCCTGGTTGATATGGCTCAAGTCTGTCAAGGGTAGCGTCAGCCAGCCACAACGGTCCATTTAGCCACAATTCGCTCCTGGAAAAGTCTTCTACACTCGTACCTCTTGAGGGTATGTCAGCCGGGTTGTCCACTCCAGGGCAATGAAACCAATGACAACCCTTCACCAAGCTGCGAATGGTCTTCACTCGATTTTCGACGAATTGCTTCCATTCTTGACTGTACCCTTGGATCCAGTACAGAGAGACCTTTGAATCTGTGAAACACAGTAGACCGTCGAGGTTGATCTGATTCTCAATCGCTTGTTGAATGCTGGTGATCAACTTAGCAAGCAGAAGAGCAGAAAGAAGTTCCAAGCGAGGAATCGTGACACCTCCCAGTGGAGATACTCTGGTCTTAGCCGCAACAAACTTCATACACGCTCCGTGGTTGCACTCAAATCTCAAATAGACTACTGCGGCATAGGCCTTGGCCGAGGTGTCACAAAAACCCACTAGTCGAGCTGCTCTGAATGGCTGTGAATTGTAGCATCGAGGGATGGAGATAGTAGTAGATCCTTGCATCATCTTGATCAGACGGCTCCATTCTGCTAACAATTCAGTTGAGAAAGGGTCATCCCATCCAATTTTCTCCTTGCACAATATTTGGAAAAACACCTTGAATCTCACAGTGACGGGTGACAGAACTCCTAAGGGATCGAAAAAGTGTGCTGTTAAGGCTACAACATTCCTCTTTGTGGGTTGTAGGGTGGCCATGTGTTTTGCCACCTCCGCAATACTGAAGACAAATACGTCCTTACTGGGGTTCCACTCAACACCAAGTATTTTGTGGATTCCTTCTGAGGCCTCCGAAGTGCTGATACCCAAGGAACTCTTCGCATACGAAAGGTCTTCTTCTTTGGGGTTAGCAGCTGGCGCTAGGCCTTCATCATTCTTAATCTTCTCTCGAATCTCAGTGGAATTGGTGACAAATTTCCTAAGCTTGAATCCCGCTTCTGCCAGGCGAGTTTTGGATTTCAAATACAGATCGTAAGCTGAACCCACTGACCCTCCACCGAGGCTGACGTCATCAACATATATCGATGATAAAAACTTCTCAACAAACTCGGGATCTTGCTCCCTGTAGGATTCCATGTGGTGTCTGATTGTTGCGTTCAGTAGAAAGGGGCTACTCGATACACCAAAGGTAACTCGAGTGAAGCGATAAACGGTCACCTCCGGGGTCTTCTCTCTGATATCTCGGACCCACAAGAACCGTAAGGCATCCCGATCCTCTTCATTCATGGATACCATCAGGAATGCCTTTTCGATGTCTCCGATAACCACAACTCTGTGGAGGCGAAACCGGACTAAGATGTCAAAAATGGACTGGCCAAAACTTGGGCCCGTGTAGAGGCACTCGTTCAGAGACGGACCTGCGGTTTTTGCAGATGCATCGTACACAATCCTCAATTTGTTGTGGCCTTGTCCTGCCGCACGACACCATGATGAGGTAGGTAGTGAATATGGTCATGAAGTTTCCGTTGTGGATTTGGTACCTCCTCTATCATTCCTTGGCGAAGCTGCTCCTTCATTACTGCATCATAGTCCGAGAGTAACAGAGGGGTCTGGTTCAGTCGTCGCAAGAGGCTAAACAGACGTTTCCGGCACAAATCGTAGTGATCTGGCAATGGTGGATGGTTGGATTTCCACGGAAGAACCACTTCGTATCTTTCACCATTGAATAATATCTTCTGCACAAACTGCTCGTAAACTGATGTCTCCTCTCGGGGAATGCCTAGTGACTCCAGCTCCCAAAATTGTTTCAATTGGTCATCAATGCTCTGTTCCAGTGGTGCAGTTTCAACCTTGAGAGCGTGTGTGGCGGTCAGCGTGAGAGCTGTTGTGCTTGCATTCCGAATGACTGGTCCCGACAGAACCCACCCCATTTTGGTTTCGATTGCTACGCCGTAACGGGTCCCGATCCCCCCCGTCTCGTCCTACCAGTTACGATACGCCAGTAGTGGTCAGAACCAACGAGCATGTCAGCTTGAAGAGTTTCATCAGAAGAAATTGGATCGGCTAGCTCCAGGCCATCCAAGTGTAGGTAGGTCTCTGAAGTCTCAGAGGTGGGTTGGCACATCAAAGGATCACAGATAAAGGGGACCACAAGTGCGTCGAGGCGTAGTACTCCATCCTTCTTGGTCTGAAGATCAACCTTCACCACATCACAATCTCGGAGAGACTTCTCATTTGACCCAAAGGTCTTGATTATAATCTCCTTCCGTTCAGTGGGAAGTTGCAGCCTCTCCTTAGCCTCTAAAGTGATATATGTCCTCTGACTCCCACCATCCAAAATGAATCGGGCTTGGGCGCAAATCGAAGCATCATCGGGGTTCATGGCAGCGGTAGACACGGTTTGTAACAAGATTGGTGTGTGTGCACCCACCGAAAGGTTGGTGGATGTAACTTCTTCTGTTCGGCGATCCTCATGATTCGGCGTTGTGACTGGTGTCCGTGTGTTGCGGTTTGGACAAATAGATACGTGGTGTCGTCCATTGCACGCGTTGCATTTCAGCGATGATCGGCAGTTACGGCTGATATGATTCTTCCTTAAACATACGAAACATCTTCCTGACTTACGGAGAATCTCCTTCTGTGCATCAACTCCTGTTACCCTTGGACAAGACGAGCTTGTGTGGTCTCCATTACAAAAGGAACACTGAACCTGCCCCGAACTGTTGTTAAGAAGTGATGACGCCGTCGCAGGGGGTTTAGACCTCCGTACACCTCGAGAATTGGCACCACCAGACTCTGCAGCTCTCTCTCTGATCCGGACCTCCTTCTCCACACTCTTCAAAATGTCAGTAATGCTCCACGTGTCATCCGTGAGCTCGCAATTGACAATTAAACGGATTTCTGCAGGTAATTTATTCATCAAAATAGAGGTTAACATACCTCCATAAGACTCAGCCGAGACACCCAAAGCTCGTAGACCCCTCACGTAGGACTCCACTGCATCATAGAGGTGGCGTAAATCTCGTACTTCATGTTGGGATGAAACGGCTGGTAGACCAAGTAGTCCTTCCATGTGCTTGTTGACAATTAATTGGGTGTTACCGAACCTTCGCTTCAGGGTCTCTATTGCTTCAACATAGTTGACGGCTGTCAGCGTCAATCCAGCTATGGCATCAGCAGCGGTAGAATCGAGGTACGACTTGAGGTAGTTAATAGCCGTTAGTGTTGGATTATTATGAATAGCTGACTCGAACGAGTCCCAGAAAGACACCCACTTCGTCAACTCACCACCAAACTTCCGGATGGTGAGTTTGGGTAGCTTCACACCAGGCGCTGAAGGTCCACTCGTGATACGTTCAGGCGGGGTCAACGGAGGTGGTGTGGGTGAGCGAGAGGGCGAAGTCCCACCACCGCCAGTCGCGCTTTCAGTCTCGCGGCTCCCCCCTGTCTCTCCAGTTGTAGGGTGCTCATGTCCGGTACTTGCACCACTGTCTGTAGTTCCCCCAGTCCTCACAGGCTCTGTACGTACTGATTCACTAAGCGTTCGGATGATAGCGCCTCGGGTAGCGAGGTCGATAGCTCCGTCAATATCAATGATACATAGTGTAATTTTCTCTCTCGTCAAATCTGCTTGCTCAATCTCATTCTCCAAGTCCGTTAGTTCAAGGATCTGAGTGTCACAATCGGCCAAAGTTTTAAGTTTCACCGTCAGTGTTTGCTTGGCTTGCCTGAGCTTGGCAAGATTCACCTCCGAAGCCTTGATCAGATCATAAGCTCCGTTCACATTTCGAGTCGCAGAGGCGCAATGGGCTGCTCTAATTCTCTTCTTTCGATCCAGCCCTTCTGCCATGATCACGCTCGATCCACGTGGTAGAGGTCAAGGGTCACTCGATCTGTCCGCTATCAAACTCTGTCCGAATTCAAGGTAGACACTTCTTTCGACGATAGAATCCGGCTCGAAGGACCATGTAGTGTATTTAACTTGAATTAACACTAAGAATCAGTTTTCTTCAAGGATTAGAATAGATTTAATAACAAGTTCAAACGAACATCATTCATCAAAATGTGACTCAAAAATTTTAACAAATTCATAATTCGTACAATTAGAGAAACGCATTACATCACAAAACAGGGGATGTGTAATATACTTAATTGAACACTGTGCCACTGCTGGTTTAATTAAGCAAGCGGCTAACACCACCCTTTTTCCTGATGAGAGTGACTCTGCTCAGCAAAGAAGGCTGAACTCATTGCAGCCGGTGTGCCATGCCCATCTGTGGGAGTAGTAAAGAAAGCAGTGACACGAGAGGAGCTTGCCCGTTACTGTAAGAGAAAGACTAGGGCAGTGCATGAGACAACACAGCTAATAGAGGATCTTATTCTCTCTTTCTCCACTTCCAAAGGAGGAGATAAAGGACATCTTGAGTGAACAAAAGTCAATGTTTCTAGGATATGCCTTCAGTCCAACTGTACACAGTGACTGGACACACACAGAAAGGTGGAGTGATCCTTCCAGTGTGGCGATGTGGCCATGGATCAACGTCCCTTGAGAATTTCTATGTTCACCTTGCCAGGTTTATTCCAGGCACAACTACCAACGATATTAGCTTTCAGGCCTACCTGATGAAAGGGATCACCCACTGGAATGTACTGAGAGCTAAAGCAGCCATACATAGCCCCAGTGTGAGAACATTTGATTCTCGTCCACAGCATGAAGTACATGTATGTTACTAATGCCTCACATTAACTTCAAATAATTGTATACTATTGCATATACATTGATCCAACAGGTAAATTCCCTCAGCCAGTCTCTTTTTGGTTTCCAAATTTCCAGGCACCTGCTAAGTATACTGGTAAAGTGTTTGGAATTCTCTACCTCTATCAGCAGTCTGGTAGGAGCCTGATCTATAAAGATGAAGACCTGGATCAGCTGATAGATGAGGGTTTTGAGGACTATACCTGAAGACAATGGTACTGCCACTGATCCCTCTGGTATAGGCACACACACCTTAGCACCACCTTTCAGTGATTCTGAGAGCAATGATGAGGAAGAGGTATGGAAACATTCATTTGCATGTACATAATGTGTACAAACATGCAAGAGGAGTACAAATACATGCATACATGCAAGAAGAGGAAATATCAGAGGAGAAGAGGCTGTGGATTCTCAGGGTACCCCAGGCTGGGAAAAGGTGGATCGCTTGGCCGAGCACTTTTGCGTCTGTGTGGGCTTTTGCCAAAATTAGCCCCGCCCGGTGCAAGTAAACAGTTGCAAGCAAACAGGAGGTGCCAGGAGAAGCGTTTCTGACCATAGTGGCTCGAAGCTTCACTAGCGCGGGGACCAACCAGGCTCCAGAACACTCGAGGTACCAAAATACATTGCTTCCCGTAGTATCCTTGCCAAAAGGCTGCCCATGAAGTGTGGAAAGTGCCAAGACAGTTGTAAATATATGTAGGTCAGTCAGTTGACTTACTTCAGCGTTACTCTTTCAAAAAAATACTGAAGTGTAGCTCTTCCTTTCGCTTTTTGGATACCTTCGCTTGTTAAAAACTGTGCATTTCATGTAAAAAGCGCGCAACAGCTGCTGGAGCAGATGTACCCTGGAGATGGTGTGCGTTATATAGACCAATAATAATGCATGCATGAATATGGCCCATTGCTACTAAAGAGAAAAAAGGCAACTGAATAGCACTTACCACAAAAAAAAAATACACATCGGCTTTTTTAACCAATTATACGCGAGAAGTGCCTTAAGGCGCATGCGCGTGCATGTCATTAAGCGCAAGAGACGCCTTAAGGTACCATTAAATTGCGTGGGCGTGACGTGGGGAATATGACACCTAAACCACATCAAAGTCATAAGTGAGGTGCATGCTGTGTAACCACTCCCTTTTAATTGCCCAGGTCTCAGGGGTGTGGCTGCTAGAGCCGGAAGTGTTCATTTAATATCCTCAATGGACTGGAAGCAGAGCCGGAAGGGAGGGGCCAGGCCACGCCCAAAACGGCACCACCCTGTGCCTCAAGGACCACCATTCTCAATCAAGTGCCGACTGGCCACCGGATGTCCACCCGAAGCCCACAATCAATCCCAATTAAAACACACAGCTTCCTCAAGGCCAAAACACACACAAACACTTGAAGGCCGTTCTGCCACACCGCCCACGCAAGAGCTCACCTCATTTCCCGTGTGGGCGGGGTAACAACACGTGATCGCAACCACATCCGCTTCAAACCATCGTCAGCTTCCATCCAGCTGTATGGTCCCCTCGATCGCACCGGCGTACAGTGCCTCATTAACTGACATGGCCTCACCTTTGACCTCCTGCCACACCCCAAAGCCTCCTCGCGGGGTTCAAAGGTCACCACCGCTTCCGGGACACGCCCACCTATCGCCACGGCCAAGTCCCAGGCGCCGATGTCCAAGCACTGGCCCATCAGGCCACGCCCAATCGGAAGCAATAAAACCTGCATTAATGCACACGCACACACTCCACACAGTGCCAGGAACACGCCCACATGCTTAATTAGGCCTAATTAGCTTTTTTTTTTAAGTCGTTGCGGTTAATAGTTAAGAAAGAATGCTTTGATCTTGCTTTGATGTGGGCAATTACCGGTCTTTTCTTCAGGGGCCACTTCCGGTCGCTCATTACACGTGCATAATCATCCCTGGCCGATTCTGGACACACCCACCTTCGACCAAAAGCACTCGTATGGCCTCTTTGGCCACGCCCCTTCACGATTCGCTAATTCCTCACGCTCACGCACACGCAATTTAATGGTACCTAAAGGCGCAAGCGCCATTAATACTGTGCTATAGCCACGCCCATCATTCCATAGTTGATTAGTTTGGGCTTGGCATCCTGTCTGAGGTTAGTACAGGAAATATCTTACTCCAGTGTGGCTTCGAGGTCACTTGTTGACCTTCAGAAAGGAAGTACTAACGAGATTACTTATCGAGATCGAGATGGCCACGATCGACCTAAGCGTTGAAGTAGCCTTGTTTTCTGCCACAGTACAGACATCGCTAAGCATACAGAGTTAGACTAGGTCTGTCTACCTTACTGTGTAGACAAAGTGAGATGAAGAGTTCTACTAACCACGGATGGACTTGCGACGGCGACGGTTTGGAGGTAAGTAAGCTTTGAAGCTTTTATGTTCAGAAATAGCGTACTATATGTACATACGAAGCTAAAGTAACTAACTACGAAGGTTGTACAATGACTCCTTCATGTGAATAAAGCGTCCATAGCTATGACAACCGATCTAGGACGCTGTACAAAGACTAATAGCTAGTACACCATTTTTACATAAATTAATTTAGCAGTTACGGGTAATGATGTCATCTACATTCCGCGTATAATCGGTTAAAAGCCACCACAATCACAAAAGATTTCACCTAGCTTTTATGAACATCTACATTGTAATCACACTGATCATGTATTTTCTCCTATACATGTACATGTATACATATTCAGGTGTTGGATACCCAGACGTGAGCAACCATGGACTCCTGTGGATTAAACTAACAACTGATACCAAGGCATACATAACAAGAGGAGGTGCAGTGTTTTAGTTAGAGGGGTGGGGAACCATGGGATTCCCCCCCTGAAAACTGCCATTTTATTATAATAATAATACTTGTGACCAGATTTGGGAAAACCCTCCATAAGGGATCTGCGCGCGATTCGTGCAATGCGCATTTTTAGTAGCTCAGGTCGAAATTTGTCAAAGTACTGATTTTGTCATATACATACTATAACGATTCTTGTGTTAATCACAAAGGATACATGAATAGCTCCTAGCGGCTAATCAAGCATGCACCCTGTAGCTAGCTACTATTAGTTCTATTTAGTTCTGAGTTTAGCCCTAGTTCGAGCAGCAATGGGGGTCCATTGTCTTGTGTTTCTTGTTTGGATACTGAGACCAGTAACATCATCTACTAAACTGTAAGTAACACCTGCATGCTCAGGAATGATATCATTAAGATCTTGATCGCTACCGGAATCAGAGCCAGAGTGGAATTGGTTTACATAGTGTTGGCGAGCATCAGGAGGCCGTCTACGCAGAAATCCTTCAGGACGTCGTCGCTTTTTCTTTCTGCCTACAACCGGTGTCCATCCAGTTGCACCACTCTCATCATCAACAGTGTAGGAGACACCATGAAGTTGACCTCTCAATTCATAGCTGACATCTTTACAGTCCGTAAGGCCAAAAGGGCTTGAGCTAGCAGATGACTGAGAGACAGGACTGGCGTCCTCAGAGCCGCGGCTTTGACACTGTGGAGTCACAGATGAAGGTGTAGATGTAGCTGTGACCTTAGCAGGTTCACTAGTTTCCAATTCCTCTGATGGTTGCGGGAGGACACTAATTGGAATTTCAGCCTCATGGTTGTCAAATACTTCAGTAGTGGTAGCAGTAGCACTGACTATGGCAGATTTAGATACACTTCTAACCTCTTCCTTCTTAATTTTCATCGATTTTCTCTTCTTTCTCCCCCGCTTGGTGGCTTTAGTTGCAGCAGGCCAGAACAGGCTGACTGAGAAACCACTCCCAGAGGCCCTAGCTGTCCACAAAGCATCTGCCAGCCTTAGACCAGCTTGCTGAAGCTGTAGACTGAGAGAGATAGGCAACCCCAGCCTACAGAGGACAGCATAGTCTGCCTCTAAGACAACCACTTTAATGTTGTCAGCCATTTTTTTTTGTCGAACAACGCTAGATTCATCGAACTACTGTACGTTCACTCACGTTTTTAGCTTCTTGGGCACCTACAATTGGCTGTCGTCAACAACGAAATTCAACTCTTGCTCAATCTTTACGTTCATTTCGAATGGCTCCGCCAGGTCCATTTAATTGATTTCTGGGTGACGTGTAGTATGCGGAAACGCCATACGCGTGCATAGCAACGCCTTTAGACCATAATTTCTCGATTATTGGGGGTGTGGCACGATCGCAAACAAAGCACTGTATCTCCACAACGAAGCGCGCGATCGGCCTAGGACTTGAACGCGGGTTAGCTCTATGGTAGAGCATGCATCAAACTCACTTTTCAGAAAAAAATCCCATACGAAGGGTTTTCCCAAATCCGGTCACGTTTTTCAGTAACAGCCATTGATAGCTTAATGCACAACACATTGCCTATTGCTAGCTAGAATTAAAGTGAAATGCGCCTGTTTGACTCCTTAAATATGTCCAAGATTTCCTCAAAAGTGCAAAATTGGGTGGCTGTGCCCACAAGATATGTCATGAAAAAAATTTGAAAATGTACAGTAACAAACCAAACTGAGATGTGGTCTCAAGCCACCAGAAGCAGTGTCAGAGGTTATAAAATTAAAAATTTTTTCCTGGGGGGGGGGGGGCATGCCTATGCACACCGTGATAGTATTACCATCGATTGTATTCCCCCCTCTGGGAAAAAATCCTGTATAAAACCCTGTAGTGTGATTCATCAAAACATTAAATTTTACTCTGCTACACTGCACTGATGAGGCCCAACTAGGCCGAAACAGCCAAAAAAGGCTGTCTGCATTTGCAATTTATCTGTCAGCACACACCACTGTTAGCACTGCTTGCTACCCATGGCTGCCAATTAATGTTTGCAATGAACATTATTCTGATAATCTTTTATTCAATTAATTCCCTCTCTTCTTCTCTCTTCTCCCCCTTCTTTCCCCTTTCCCCCCTTCCCCCTCCCCCCTCGTAGAGAACAATTATCTTCAACAATCTCCAACAACTATATGTGTTTTTCCCTATACATGTATGTATACATACAGGGAACTATTTTCACCCACTATTCATGTGTTAGATACCCAGACCTGAGCAACGATGGTCTCCTGTGGATTAAACTAACAACTGATACCAAGGCACACATAACAAGAGGATGTGGGATTCATCAGAACATTAAATTTTACTCTGCTATATACACTGCACTGATGAGGCCCAAACTAGGCCGAAACAGGCAATTTACCTGTCAGCATACACCACAATGAACATTATTCTGAACATCTTTTTTCAATTCCCTCTATTCTTCTCTCTCCTCCCCCTTCCCTTTTTCTTCTTTTCCCCTTCCCCCCTCGTAGAGAACAATCATCCTCGGTTTGTCCTACAGGTACAGGCTCAACTTTTGTAGCTATAAGATTTACTATGAAGTCAGGCACAGAAATAATACTATACTGTAATATTATAGCCTTTTTATTGCTATGCACAATGTCATGCATGCATGTGCATACATTATGAATTCTTAGCAGATTCTCACCGTCAATAAGGTTAGCTAGTTTGGCACAGCAGTATAATATAGATGTGTACTAATTATTTATCACAGGAATGTCTTTACCAACAATAATTAATTTTAATTATGTGGCTAATTAACACTTTGCCAATTCCCTTTGATATCCAATGGGAGAAGTGACAAGACTACAGCTTTTATAGCAAGGAGATACACGGCCTAGCATTGGAAGTAGTTAACTAACAAGATAAATTCCTTGTAAACCACATACTGAGTATAATTATAGCAACTGAACTGTAGTAGCTACTAGAGCCTTAGCTTAGCTAACCTACAAAACACCTCACAATAGTTTTTGTTGCCTGCATGTTAACTGGTTTGAGTCAATAGCAAGATTGCAATGTCATGATCCCCTAGTAAACTATGGGTGCATGCATGTTAAAATTCAAGCTTCAATTGCAATGTGGTCCAAATTACATTCGAGATATTGGCAAGAAGAATTAAGACTAAGTCTGGAGATATGGATTATGTAAGTTGATACTGAGTGCATAAAAAAGAGCATTACCTTAATGATAATTGTGTAAGGTATGCATATTATTGTTATGAAAGTGTATGTCTCTGGTCATAATACACTTGATTTTCTTACAGTGTTACACTGTTGTCTTCTCGCTTGATTGGACTATAATATTATGTCTTCCTTCTGTGTATTCTTATCCTCCTTGTGAAGTATCAATTGTGACCCGCTATGGAAAAACTGACCACTCGCGATTTTTTCATGAAAATTGCGTTTTGGGTATAGGTTGACGCAGAATTTACTGTAGAGTTCAACAGTCAAAGAACCAGGCTCTAAAAAGCTTCCTAAGCCGAGTTATGGCCAAAAAACTTGTACACGGATCACCCGTGCCTCAGTTCACAATTTTTCAAGAAACAGAGCGTTTTGTATGTACATAGCTCAACGTTCAATGTTTTCGTATACGCTCCGTATTACACCATGTGGTTAGCGTCATAATGAATTTGCCGGGAAAGATGGCCACAGAGAGAGCGCCAGTACAGCAGTCCTGGTCTTAGGGAGAAGATATCGAGAGAAGCGATGGACTCTACACTTCGTAAGTTGTCTATGATTGTTCTTATTGCTAAGGCTGCATGTAATAAACACCCCTAGGTGTGATTCAACATGAAGTACCTCTGGCAAAGTACGAAGGAGTCTGACACATGAGATAGCCATTCGTAGCTGTGAATTTACTAGCTATGTGCGCTGTTTGGTATGAGCTACGGTTGTGAAAAGCTCAGTTTACCTTTGTTGTAGAAAATGTAATTTTGAAGGCTCTGTACTGCGCTGTGCAGGTTGTGAAAAGCTTTTTATACCTTTGTTGTAGAAAATGAAGGCTCTGTACTGCGCTGTGAGTCTACCAACTGACTGGATGTGATTGTGAGGATGAGTCTGCTCATTATTTAAGATTTGGAAAGCTAAGGTACATGTATAGTAAACAGGGAGAGTTTGTGTGCATGTGTCCGTGCATATACATGTATGATGTACTTGTAGAAATTGGGGGGAGCTGGAAGGAGAGAAGGGCTTAAAGCCAGCGACAAACATGAGGAAGGAGAGTCGACTAGTTTTGCGTGAGATCGTATACAGTGGGGCAGGTATGTATCCAAGCTGGCACATTTGAGCTGGGGGTTGTGTGGATGTCAACGAGGATAGTGGCTGTTGACTCAACAGTGATTCTGAGACTGATACATTGACAAGGTCTTCTCAGTAGCTGTTTATAAAGTTTGCTGCACAGGTACTATTTCCTTCATCCTCGTCCATGACCGTACAAGTAACATGCATGTCGAATTATCCGTGAATGTATGTACGTGTATGTCCATGTAATTTACCGCAGTATGTATATGTACCTCCTCTCTCTCTTTCTCTCTAACTCTCTCTCTCTCTTTCACTCTCTCTCCCTCTCTCTGTCTTCTCTCTGTCTGTTCCCCCCTCTCCCCCCCTCCCCCCCCCCCCCCCCGTCCCATCTATCTCTTTCTCTCTTCTCCCCCTCCCCCCCTCCCTCTTAGATTCTCTGAGTCTTCAGACAGCTCAAGGCACTGTTGTGCTCAAGGCTGTGGGCTCCCTCAGGCAGGACTGGGCTGCTGCTGTTGAGCTCTGCTGGTCTACATAGAATGTTAGGCATTGATACTGATTTTAGTAAACAATTCATTATCAGTGTATTGTATGAATAGGGGGTGGGGTGGATGGGTGGGACTGTCTTCTTGATTGACTTCTGGTGCCGTCGATCGTGGAGACGAGGGTGAGCGGCTGCTCCGTGTAGGATCGAAAGCAAGACAAGGGCCTCGAGTCGGCCACTACTGACTTACTGTGCTATGCTAGCTCGCTAAGCACAGGTATCGTCATGGTGATCGACCGCGACTTGTAGATTATAATAGATCTATAACACTGTAGGTCCGTTCACGTAGCTAGCTAAATCTGAACGCCATTCTTTCTTTTGAGCGGTACACACACCGAACAAGCTCGGATCACGCTGAAATTTTATAAATGGATGGGCAAACGACTGTACTTTCAGAATATCCAAAGAAAAAAATTCGAAAAAATAATGTTGAGTCGAGTATCGAACCCCCTACTGCAAAATCATATTTTAGCGCGAGTGGTCGGTTTTTCCATAGCGGGTCACAATTGAGTAAGAAATTATGTACATAGCTGTAAATAAGACTTGGTTAATGAGTTCAAGTCCGTATCCCACAGCAATAATTAGTACATAATATTATAATGAGTTTCCATTAATTTTGATACCCTGGTATTACCGTAGTGTCCCATGGCAGATGAGGGCCCACTCCCCATGTCCCCCAAATTTCAAGGGGTCTGTTAGCAGCTTCTTATGGACTTTTGATCCCAGATAGCGTGCCCATGCAGGCCATAATCTCAAGTTGTGTTTAACTGCCTGGGTGCTTACCTGGGACACTATGGTTATTAAATAATAATTATTATATAGCCTGTTGCTATATGGTTGCTATGGCATACAAGGTACTGTACAATATGTGATACGGTCCTTTTTTGTGGGGTTCATGTCCATAATAATTATGGTGTTTGTAATAGTCACTGACCAACTCCGTGGTTTGTATGCAGTATAGAATTGAAGAGCATAAAATTAATGCCGAGGGCAAAGCCAGAAGGATGAGTGGTTCTACAGTCAAAACTCTAATACAGGACCCTCTGAGAAAGGGACACTATATGTTAAACCTCTCTGTAGGGGACACTCTTTGGGGTCCCAAAAACTACCATTCCCTATAATTTCTATTCATTGATAACCTCCGAGAAGAGAACAATCTCTCTGTAAGGGACAAAACAGCTGAATTTATATTGCCGCTCAAAGTATCCTTTGTTTGGAGGTTCAACTACAAAGCAAGGGATTGGTCAGTAACTATCACAAACAGTATGGACATGAACCCCACAAAGAGGGACTGCAGTACCTTAATTGTATACCTTAGCAACCACATAGCAACGGGCTAGAAACTCCATCTCTGAGCTAGCTTTGCATCTGGCACCTGACTGCATGTGGCCGTGGTAGGCGTATAGGTCAAAGGTCACGCGCGAAAATAAAAAAAATTCGTACGTTCAAATTTTCGCAGTTTTTATTATACTATATACAACGAAAAATATTTTTCAGAGCGACAATTTTCTTATATAGTCCATGTCCTAACCTGGAGGGCATCGAGATGCGCTGAGTTACCATTAGCGATCGCTGATATGTCATGGATACGCGTCTTGGACACGCCCAGTTGCTATGGACGCGGCGTGGTTGTGTGGGCTGAGAGAAAGTCGGTGCGGCCTCTCGCCCCATTGGTCAGAACTGTGAAGCCGTGTGCACAGAGGCGCAGCGCGAGTGCGCACGTGCATGAGCGGTTAGCTAGCCATGGCAACCATTCGTTCTGCACCTGCTTGCTACGTATCTTCAAGATTTTGTCTCTGAGGTCGAGCTGAATCTTGGTCGTTGCGAAACAAACGACTGATTTGTTTGACGAAGTTTCGTTCTGGAATTTAAAAACAGTAAGTGGCCTGCTTCTCTTTTGGCATGCTCATGGATTTATCCTTTCATTTTCAACACTGAGGTCAGCAAACTGGAGTCAAATTTTGCTGGCTATCACACAAATCACTCAAGGTGTAGGACTGTTGGAGCTCTCGGGTTCTTTACTGTTGGCTACGTGTACTGACTAATTTATATCTTCCCCCAAAAAAGAAGTATCTATCAACGAGGTAAATTTACTCATGGGTAGGACAATATCCTATTGTGTTTGGGTGTTACTTGCAATTATGTTATATCTATTTATTGTAGTTTCCTTTAATCAAGAGTATCAGTATCATACCAGTATCCCTGTTAGTATATACGCGTTTGTGGGTTATTTAATTTTTTATGACATGTATGTGTACACGCTTGGATATTATCTAGCCATGGTGGTATGGTATGGAAGCAGTGTTTGAGGCAGGGTGTTGTGTGTAGTTACAATAAGAAGAATAATTTAGTTGCACATTTTATTGGTAGTATTTATCGTGTTTGTATCTGTGGATACTATAATTTTTTGCTACTCATTGTTGGTAGTATTTTGTTCATTGCTGCTGGGTATGTAGCTTATCCTAAATGGTTTAAAATTAATCTCATACACTGATATGCGTAAAAAACTTCCTTAAGACTTTACCATTTATGGCTCTTTTTCATTTACTGCTGATGTTAAGTGGTGATATAGAAGTAAACCCTGGCCCTAAGTCCAAGACAAACAAGCGTACGGCAAAAAGTAGATTCATATCTGACCTGAATACTGATGTAAGCTTGGCTCACTCTGATCCCAAAGAATTGGCTACAAAATATCATGTGAATGTTCGAACTGTTCAAAGGTGGCTTGGGATTGTTTACCATTATGATTTACGAGTTGCAATCCTTTTTTTGACAAACCTGAATTGTTACTCGAGTGTGACGAGTCACTATGCGAAAAATATAACGTACATATCAGATCTGTTAGGAGGTGGAAGCATGACTACCAACATTCCAGGTTTGCATGTAGCGTTGATATGGATAATGCTGACAACGATGAATTGGCAAAAAAATACGGTGTTCGAACAGCAACAATCAACTTATGGAAGAAGGATGCGGATACACAATGGGAAATTTGGCATGAATATTCTGAACAATTGATTGATTGTAGTGATGGGTTTGAAAGTATGTGCGAGCCGATATGTATTTGTTGTGAGTGTGGGATAATTTTATTTCCATGTGATGTCAAATGGGTGGACAGTAGAAAGAAAACCTCTCCCTATAGAGCCTCCAAGTTTGAGAACCTATCCTACAGCCTAACTATTGTGACAATGGATAAGGATGGGGTGCTCAAAGTGGCATGTTGTAGACACTGTGGTAACCTTAACTCCAGTGAAGAGCTTTTTGATGATTTTGAGTCATTACCAGATTGTATTAAGGATGTAGCTGGGTTTGGTGAATCCCGTAGGCTAGCAATAGGATCATTATACTGTAGCACATTCAAACCATTCAACTACCGTACTCGCTCTAATTATCCGAACGGCCAAAAATAATTAATAATATCGCCGTTCGGTGTTAAATAGAAAGTAAATAAATTCGGGCAATGGTTTGTTCGAGTGTAAATAGAACGGATCCGGTGCAAATGGAGAAAGCACTATTATAGCGACGAAGAAACAGCAGTCGATGTCCAACTATATGTTTATCGTTGTCAGCTCTAGAGTTCTCAGTATTGCTGTGCTCTCAGGAGCCATCGCAAAATGATCGCCGTCTGTGTCCGTGTTACCTTTCCGCTCTTATATGCTGTCCAAGATGTGGTAGCCACACTCTTCGATGAACGTGGAAGAGTAGTCTCGAGCTCCTGCCATGCCGTACCGCGTGGCCGTTCGGTTGATTTAGAACGGATGAGAAAACTTGAAATTCAAGATGTTCGACGAATTAGGAAGCAAATAAATTACTTAAACTTGCCGTTCGGGCTATTAGAATGTTCGAATAATTAGAGCGAGTACGGTATTCCTATGTGCATAGTTTGGGTCCAATTGGATATGGTGTGTCTATAGATCATTTGAGGGGGGTGGCAGGGATACTTCAATTTCAAAAGCACATTGGAGACATAACTGTACCCTATGACAGAGAAGCTGTTTTGAAAGCCTTTTACTGGCTAAAGAAAAACAATCCCTTATATGAACAATTTTTGGCTCAGTTAGAAACACTATATGCTTACTTTCCGACAAAAACCATGGGAATCCTCTTCCTATGAAAACTGGTGATATTGAAATACTATCCAGTAAACAGCTTTCTGCTGAAGATCTTGGGCAGTGTGAAGGAATGATCATAGAAGCCAATCCACTAGCTGGCGTTGCGAATGCTCAGGTTCAAGGGATAAATGACTTGACATTGTTGGATAATGCTGGTGTACAAAGACGTAGAATTGCTAGTGATGAAGATTTGAAACTCCTTAGTACGTCATACAAAATGAGCTTAAGAGATCCCAAAATTGAGGAGAAATTGTTTCCACATCTATATCCATTTGGTAGAGGGGGCTTTGACATGACTCTTCGCTCATCTTCAGTTAAGGTGGTAACTCATGGCCAGTATGCAAAAATCAGATTGATGCATGCTGATCCTAGATGGCGTCATGACAAAGTATGGCCTTTTTTTGCATATGATTGGGTCATGAAATTTAGAATATTAATGTACAACATGAAATGTGCCATTGAGAACGATAATCGTGACTTACCACTTACAAAAGAGTATGTTTTATCAGATTTGGGTAGTGGTAAGAAAGTGCATAACAAACTAGGTCAGTATATCCCCCCAACTATACCAGGAATAAAGAAGTATTGGGGCCAAAGAATACTTGGATTTAGCTGAACGATGTGGTGTGCCAGATTTTTTTATTACTCTAACGGCAAATGACAATTGGCCAGAACTGAAGAAGTTCCTTAATGGTGTACCTCCACATTTTCAACCTGTGGAAACCACAGTCCTTTTCATGCAACGGTTTAGAGCTTTGAAACATCTGTTATGGGGCAATAAAAGTGTATTCGGACATGTTACTGATCACTGGCAGAGAATAGAGTTCCAGAATAGGGGGCTCTTCACATCCATATGCTTTTGTGGGTGGATAATTCTGAATCGAAGGAAGGTAAAGTGTCGGCAGTTGTTCCTAGGGAGGTTGGCAACGTCAATTTACGAGAAATGGTTTTAAAATACCAGATTCATAGCTGTCGACCTGGCCGTTGTTTCAAGAAAGACGCCAAGCATACATTGTGCAGGTATGGTTTTCCTTATGCCTTATTAAAAGAAGATGGTCTAGATGAGTCCGGCATTCGATATAATTATGCCAGATTCGAAAGTGAGGATGCCAAGGTAGTTCCGTACAATAGGGAGTTATTGAAGGCATGGGATGGACACATGAATGTACAGAGAGTTACTCAGTTGGGTTTAGTGAGGTATTTGGTTAAGTGTGTTTCTAAAATTGAGCCTACATTCACACTGAGTGTAAAACAAAATAAGACTGAAGTTGACAAGTACTTCACAACGAGACTAATTGGAGCACCTGAGGTAGCAACCACTTTGCTATCTTTTGAAATTGCTGGCGGTACCAGGCAAGTTTCTTTCTTGGATACCAATTTTATTGAAAAAAGGAGGAAGCTGAAAAGTCTAGAGGAAATCAGTGAACTAGAACATGGAAGTAGTAATATGTTTTGTGATTCACTGAGGGGAAAATATGCGGATAGGCCAGTTGAACTAGAGGATGTGAGGTATCCTGACTATTTAGCAAAATGGGAAATTTTTAGTGACTACAGCAGCATTCCCCAAAGTACACGTCTGCATGTATACACTGATGCCCAAGGTAGACATGTATGCCAAAGATTAAAGGAAGTCATCCCTAGGTGGAGGTTTCTTAGTCCGCTGGATGGGGAACTGTACAACTATCAGCATCTATTATTAAATATAGCTTTTAGAAGTGAGAAAGACTTGCTGAGTAATAGCAACATTTCCAAAACATACAAGGAGGAGTGTTACCTATGAGACCTGATAAAGCAGGAGGAGGATGCCATTAGTTCCCTTGAAGATGCAGCGAAACGTAGTTTTAGTGTTGATCACATACATAGACTAGCTAAGATGCTGATCCTCCAAAACAGAGAGGCTAGTGAGGCTGTGAATAGCAAGCTGAGAGATTTAGGCTTGGGAGAAGTAGACCTGGATGGTGATGACAAATGCGATGACCAATCGCGCGTTGAGGGAGCATGTGTAGACCTACCTCCTGGGTTAGGACAATCTACAGATCTTATCAGCTTAGTTGGGTGCAATCCAACTACACTAGTGAAAGATGAGGAAGAGTTGCAGGCACGCATAAAGTCCTTGACTCCGTCACAGATAGAAGCTTTCCAACTAATGACCAACTCTTGGCAGCAACGATTGCTGTTTGTGACTGGCCCTGGTGGTACCGGGAAAAGCTTCCTGATCCATACTGTAGTTGGTCATCTCATCCTCTGTCAGGGAAAATTTGTTGAGATTTTGGCTTCATCTGGCTCAGCAGCTTACCTTCTGGGTGGAAAGACGGTTCACAGGTTTTTCAGACTAGGTGTCAACCTTGAATGTTTTCTGGAATGGGGGACTATTGACTGCAGTATGATCAATAATGCAGACGTGCTGATAATAGATGAATGTAGCATGATATCGGCAGGTCTATTAGAAACAGTCCATAAACTGTGTTGCTTTGCAACAAAGGATGCCGGAAAGAACAAACTTTTGTTTGCTGGAAAATCTGTCTATCTGTTTGGGGATTTGTTTGAACTTCTTGCTGTTGAGAATCCACGGGTATTTCAAAGCCCTTTGTGGAAACATTTCCAAATGGTATCGCTCAAAGAAAACTGTAGGCAGTCTGAAGATTTGGTATATGCAGAACTCCTGAATCGAATCCGTATTGGCAACCATAGTAGTGATGATTTAAAAGTGCTATTGAAACGAGTATGTGGTACAGGTCACCCTTTTGATCAAGAGTGTGCCATCACTGAAAACGCAACAGTACTGTGTTCAAAACATGAATATAAGGATGTCATAAATGAACAATTATTGTCCACCTTGCCGTCAGAGGTAATAGAGTGCCACGCTTCCGATATTGATTGTTCGGGTGCTCCTTTGAACAAATTTCAAACAACTAAACTAAATCAGAGCAAACGTGCACCTCCACAAGTTTTGAAGCTAAAGTGTGGCGCTCGATTACCAGAAATATTGATGTAGCAGGTGGTGTTGTCAATGGTACTATTGGGACCGTAGAAAATATTCAGCCCAATTTAATCACTGTTAGACGTCTTAAAGACAATGAGCTTATGTGCATTACCCGTATTAAACACTATGTTAGCTTGCGTCACAGTACAGACATTGCCATTAGGGAACAGTTTCCTTTGATTCTGGGTTGGGCAATAACTGTTCATAGAGTTCAGGGTATGACTATAAGCAGCAATGTATTTGTTGTGTTGGATTCAACATTCTTCGCCTCGGGGCAGGCTTATGTAGGGCAGTCTCTATTCAGTGGACTGGACCACTGGACTGGACTACTGGACTGGAATACTGGATTCACCTTTGACCCCAAAAATAGCGTACAAAAGGCTTCATTTAGCCCCCTATAGCTTGGTGGGGCAAGTGGGGCTATAGAATAAGACTAGAGACTTTATGACCAGATGGCTAAGCAAGCAATTTACCTCCATTTGAGGTGGGATAGCATGTCCCCAGGTCTCTTGCCGGGAATGATCTGACACTGAATGAATATTATTAACTGATCAGTGAAAAGAATAGGTACCCATGCACTCTTTTAATCATGCTGAGCTGGTGCAATTAGATTCTTCCGAGATAAATAGTAACGGTATCCTGTCCAGGTGTACTCTGGGGTATCAGCCCCTTCGCAGGCTGGTATATACCCCAGACTAGTTCAGGTGCACGACAGTTGAGTCCAACTTAACGTCAGTAACATACTTGTGTCGTTTTGAATACATGACACTAATAGTATGACACTACACTCAAAGTGACACAAAATTGATAATAAGATGTCACTTACTCATAACACATGGTAGCTAATATTAATTATTATTGTATGCTAATCGCAGCTGTGTAGCTAAATTAATAGAGTTACCCCTGTCATGTAGACACAAACATGTTACTGACGTTAAGTTGGACTTGACTGTCGTGTACTGTTGTTATGGGGACTACGTATCTCAGAAGAATCGTAATTGCACCAACACGATCAAACAAGTGCATGTGTGTCTATGCTATAATTTCGTTTCATTGATCAGATAGTTTAACATTCATTCAGTGTCAGATCATTCCCGGCAAGAGACCTGGGGACATGCTATCCCACCTTAAATGGAGATAAATTGCTTGCTTAGCCATTTGGCCATAAAGCCACAAGGCCAAAGGCCATTAGGCCGTCTTATTCTATAGCCCCATTTGCCCCACCAAGCTATAGGGGGCTAAATGAAGCCCTTTGTATGCTATTTTTGGGGTCAAAGGTGAGTCCAGTATTCCAGTCCAGTAGTCCAGTCCAGTGGTCCAGTCCACTGAATAGAGACTGCCCTTATGTAGCACTAAGTAGGGTAAAAAAATCTGCCCAATTACATCTGCTAGCTTTTGATCCAGACAATGCAATTATTGTATCCAATAATGTCAGATCCTTATATGGGTTACAGCCTCTCATGTAGTCCAATGCTGTTCGTGTTGAGCCTACAAGTTCATGCATACACCCTAAAACCATTCAGCCTAGTCCCTGTACTGTCACAGATGTAGATGCTTTAGTCCGTGTGAACCCTTCATCCACCGACTTGCTAAAGGAAGTTACTGTAAATGACATGGGCAGGATTGAATGCATTTTTAGACTTATAATGCTTTTTGCTACCAACAGAGCACAGTTTCAACAATTTTTTATCGATAACGAGAGTACTATCCAGCTGTTGATCCAAAGACTTTATTCCCTACCAGTTCCATATTCCACTCAACGCTCTGTAACTGTGGATACATATACAGCTTCTCGGTTACATCCCGCTATGTTAGAAGCACTCACTCCAGTGCGTACTACAGGGAATGGTGACTGTCTGTGGAATGGTATATCTAATTGTCTCTGTGGTAGTGAGAGATACACGTACAGCTTGCGCTTACTAACTGCTTATGGTGTAATAAAATTCAAGGAGAGAATGGTTGCACAGCTTTGTGTGCAGTACCTTGGTGATACGGCTGGTGCTGATCGTAGATGGTCCGATTTGCTAAGAATTGCTATCACACCAACGGCGTGGGGGACAGACTTCCATGTATGTGTGATTTCAGTAGTTTTGAATATTCCCATTTTCATGTTTACGTCATTTGTATGTGAACAGGACAGAGTACCCAGTTATTACATTGATCCCTCATTAGATTTGACACAACTATCTGCTTATTTTCGTTCCCATGGTGAGAGATATACAGCTCATCAGTTGCACTGCTCGGAAGAGCATGTTCAAAGCTTACTAAATGAGCCATATGAAAGATGGATTAGAGATCCTATATGCATGTTTTTTCATATTGACCATTTTGTGGGGCTAATGTACACCACGGAATCACAAATTCCAGTCCCCTACAGTAGGTGGTATCGTGAAAATTAATGCCTGCATTTAACTAACCATGTCAATGTAGTGGAATGTTAACCATTTCTGTGGTGTGAACCTTACTATATTTTGTGTGAATCTCTTGACTAATCCTGCATTGAATTTAGTCTTTTTCTGCAGATCACATACTCAACTGTTGGTGTTGTATATCGCTCACTATCCTATCATCGTTACCTTATCAAGATAAGTTATCTATTGTACTATATAATGAATAGCATGGCAGGGTTGCAGACATTACTACTAGATTATGATCGCCAAATTATTGAACTTAAGAGAATGCCTTATATACTCTCAAGTATCAACCGTGACCTTTGACGCGGTTTATTATGTGTTCTTACATAGAAAACAATTAGATTTTGGATCGGTATTGGGTGCCGATAAAGGAATCATCTTGCCAGATAGTCTGCTCCTTAAAGTATTGCATGCACACACTAGAGCCGAGGTAATTACGGATTTCTGTGTATCGAGGCAGTTTGATAGTTTTGCCGAACTTGAATGGTATTTGGAGAACTATTGGCAATTAATGGACACGGGAGATTTTAATATGGTAGGACATGAGAGTGGGCAGGTATTGAAAATCGCATGCCCCAGTGCTAGTCACTATGGAGCTGCAACCAGGAAGCAGGGATGTAAGCTCCAATCCTTATGGCAGCACTATGGGGATGACTATGGAGTGTTTAGGTTTGAATATGATGATACCGATCCAACTTCCATGTTCATTCCTAGCTTCCCACCCCTGAATAATGCTCCATCAAATTGGAGTACTGTTGATTTAGATCAACCATACTCTAGGGATTGTCCAATTAGTCCATGGGATAGTGAGAGGATATGGAGGATTAAGTGTGACCTCACCGATAAATTCTTTAAGAAACATCATCGTTTACCCACATCTGAAGAAATACTTGATATGGATTAAACTGTATTTACTTGCACTATCCACTTTTATGCAGGATATAACGATATAGTCCAAGAGACAACAATTATCAACTATACGCACACAGTTAAACAGTATAAAGCAATATTTATTTTTTTCTGATTTGTGTATTGCTTTGTGTTTCCATCAGATCAACACCAGCAAATTAAAGCACCACTGCAGGGGGTGTGCAGGCAAGCTAAAATAATATGTGGTGCAATGTGCAATACTGTACAAAGAACAATGGCAGCATTAAGTCTGGTGTTGCTAAATTTCTGATCTGCCATTGAGCTGCCTGTTTTAAAAATGATTATACCCCCCTGCAAAGCCTGCTATTATAGCTACTGTTATTTTATTATTACAATAATTATTATGGTTATCACCACAAAAAATTTGTGGAATATTTATATTATAGCAAAGTATAATGTGATCTCATACAATTTTCATGATTACCTCGTCTATGATGCTATAATTCTATATTATAATATTATGTGGAAGTCAACTTGCATGATTGTATAGACCAGTACAGTACGCGTATACGATGGAAGCCATGAGTTCAAAGGTCAATAGTGATGTAACGTCGTAGTCTATGATCGCGTTTGCGCTTGCGCAGTGCAGTGTTGACTAGCAACATCCTTGAGAGCAGTGCAGCTGCCGCGCCAAAAATTGAAAGAATCTGATGGAACATGTAAGTTCGAAGCATGAATAATTCATCCATCGTCTATTCTATGATTTTTTTTACTGTACTATTGTATACGTATGTATAGACACCTTGGCTAACGCTGGCCGCCTCCGTGGCAGGGCCCTGGATCGTAAGATCCATATGTAAGTGTATTATTTGATATAAAACCTTGAATGCTTATGCCACTTGCTGTTAGGCTAGCTGGACACATTCCTAAATAATAGACACTATTTAGGAGGTTTCTGCGTGAATTAGAAAGCCCAAAGGAATCCCAAGGGTTCTACTGAGCCTTAGAGGTCTTATAAATCACGCCGTAGAAGTATCTAACTACTTGAGATCTCAGCAACAAAGCCCAAGGTGGTTATTGTTGTTGTTGTTGTTTGTTTGTGAAGGTCATGATAGAACTGCAAGTTGGAGGGGGTGGGGGGGCACCCGCAGCCGGAGGGAGTGGGGGTGGAGGAGGAGGTGGTGGCGGGGCACCCGGAACCGGAGGGAGTGGGGGAGGTGGTGGGGCATCCGGAGCTGGAGGGGGTGGGGGGCCATTGTCAGCCGGAGCTGGAGGAGGTGGGGGGGGGGGGCATCATCGCCCGGAGCTGGAGGGGGTGGGGGTGCACCTTCACCCAGAGGGGGAGGTGGTGGCAGGGCATCTTCTGGTGCTTGGACATCTATTTCCAATTTGAGACCAAAGCAATAAACAATAATTATTACTACCTACTATTGGAGACTCATTTTACCTTCTTTTTTTGCCCCAGCAAGTATACAAAATTAAAAAATTCGAAAATTTATTCTAACGGTATTTTGGTCACTCATACGAAAATTAGCACCAACGAAAATTTCCCGCTATACGGTAGTTTCTCATACATGTATAGTAGTTACATGACTATAGTCAAAGATTATTATCATGGGCATACAGTATCATTATACATATTCAAATTCAATCATTACTGTTGCCATTCACACCACGGAAACAGCCATTCATCTAAAACGGTCAGGAAGAATTTTTCTCAAAACTGTTAGTGTTAGTATAATGATGTAAACACCATCAGCAGCTGTTTCAAGTACCACTATAATTCATGGTTGCCATTCAAGCAACCATTCATTTAATGAAACCATTTACATAACCTTCGTCTGTAAAATAACTACTATACTCACACTCAGCTGCAAACATAATTTCGTTGCTGTATAGCTACTCACTAAACCCAGTCATTAATAATATGAATATTATAATAGTTTCTCATACATGTGTAGTATAGTTACATGCATGACTATAGTCAAGGATTATTATAATCATACATTATTATACATATTCAAATTCAATTATTAATGTTGCCATTCAAACTATAGAAACAGCCAATGCATTCATCTAAAATAGTCTGGTATGTAGACATGTGACCGTCCACGACAAAACCAACCATATTGCGCTGGATATCAATCTGAGATACAGGACCATTTAGTTGCCCAAGGTGATAATTATCATTTTTCACTTTTTGGCATAGATCGATAGAGGAATCATTCCTCTACACAAAAATCTGCTTCGTAGCTTCTAGAACGCTATACTTACTGAGTTATAGCTCGAAGAAGTCGGCTGTGTAGCTAACATTGACCGTCCATGATACGGAGCCGTTGCCATAGTTGCAGGTAGGCAAGCATGGCAGCTGCACAGAAAAAACTCTCCAGACACTTCTTTGTTCGATTTTGTGTACTAACGATCTATAAACACGCTTATCTTTTCGTTCTTTTCCATCGAAACACCGGCTGCTGCTTTCTTTCCAACGTTTTGGCCGCCATCTGGTTCTTTGACTTAGTGGGCGTGGCCACGTACTTTGCATAAACGGCGAGTGTACGGACTTCCGCGTTCAACGTACGTAGCAATGTTTCATTGTGCTTGCTGCACATTTTTATTACGGGCGATCCGGGTACATTTTGGCTCATATCTCCATGACTACACGGGCTATTTGCAGGAGCAATAGTTCAAAGGTTGTACTTGGTAATGGTGGCCTTAACTAAAAATCGGTTGTCAGCGCAATATGGTTGGTTTTGTCATGGAAGGTCACACATCATCAGCATGCAGCTGTTGCGAGTACCACCATAATTCATGGTTGCCATTCAAGCAATCATTCATATAATGAAACCATCTACGTAACCTTCGTCTGTATAGTAACTATACTGCAAACATTGAATAATTACGCTACTGTATAGCTACTCAATAAACCCAGTCACTACTCTTAAAGCACAGTATAGATTCACTCATTCAGTTGACATTTGACTTAAGGTACTAAAAACGTGCATTGCGCGAATAGTACGTGGATCCCATATGCTGGGTTTTGTCAGATACGGTCACGTGAGCGAATTTGAGAAAAGGGGTAACTTCGCGCAAAACGCGATTTTTTGTAACTTTTCAACCTACCACCATTTCAAGCCAGTAAGAGCCCTAGGCTTCTGACCTGGTTTGCTAGCAGTTTGGGCCTTCTACTTCACAGATCCAATGTTAGAAGTCCAAGCAAGCCTCCTGTCCCAAGCAGTGAGCCGCCAAAGAGGGGCATAAAACGGCATGTTTCGAACGCAATCGACACGCGTGCTCGCCCCGCCCATCCCGGAAATGGGCGAGGCTCGCGAATTGCAGCGAGTGTAGGAGTGTAGTAGTAGGATGATGAAAGAATATTATTCATGCCAGGTTTGAAGTTCATAGCTGCTATGGTTCCAGAGATATAAGCATTTTAAAAGCAAAATTCGGAAAATACGCAAATTTTCCCTTTTTTCAAATTCGCTAGATACACCTAGATTCATCGAACTACTGTCACCTTATTAGCTTCTTTGGCATTGAAGAAATATTGGCATGCACCCATACATTGTCAACATCAAAATCCAACCTTTGCTTGATCTTTACGTTCATTTCAAATGGCTCCACCCAGGTCGATTCAAATTAAAACCCTTCAGGGCCTATAATATTAGACAGTCTCTATCTACCCTACCATGAACAGAGATCGTGCAAAGGCAGAAGCTACTTTTCGTGGCCTTCGATCGTGAAGTAGCACACTTCCCGACCTGGTAAGTCGAGGTAAATTATGTTCTTTGTATTTTTGAATGTCATGAGCTTTGTAAGCTTTGCGCTTGGAGCTTCTCTGGTGCTTCTAGTATCATTATTAGCTTCAAAAGAAGCGGAGCTCCAAGCACAAAGTGTTCAAAGACAGCCTTAGTATCCATACATAGGCGATTCAATATTGAATAATAAGCGCCCCCCTGTAGGTAGAATTGTGAACTCGTGTGTTGCAAGGAGGGAGAGAGGGGGAGATAAATCAAAGGGGTATGAGAGTAGGTAGTGTTCTTGCCATAGGTCTAAAAAATAATTTCCATTGTTTGTATATATCATACACGGGTTGGCTATTCTTCCGATGGTGTACACACCTACACAGATTACTTCCTACCTACCGTACAGTGGACTACTCCTACCATGCGAGGGTAGGTGAGATGATATGAGAGTGTAGCAAAGACTACTCGGCTCTGGTGGAGTCAACTCTAACTCATTGTTTATTATATCTTGTATTGTTCATGTGCCTAAATCCCGAGACTTGTATCATGTCATCTAATTATTTTGTCTTGCTGTCACATGCACCTCTGTGTATTTAAGCCTTGCACTAAGGCCCCAAGCGGCAGAGAGATACAATCTATTAACCTTCCTGAGCTAAAGTGTGAATCTGACTAGCCAGCCATATTATTGCCTGGGTACGGTGCGCTACATTGGTGTCAGGAGTGGGATTCTAAGATGTCTGATACGGAGAACAAGGAAGGAGAAGGGGGATCGCCTCCTGCTACTGTAACAGTTGAACCGAGACTTGTGAGGATGAGTCTTCGTCCCCCTCCAAGGTTTATAGCTAAGGGAGACCTTGACCTCTGGTTGAAGCTATTTGAAATGTATGCGAGACAGGCGAACATTCCTGTGGACCAGTGGGTAAAGGAACTTCTTTCCCTGTTGGAAGATGAGCCCTTTGGAGTTGTGTCATGACGGGGGTTGGAGAATTCCGCGGATTATGGAACTGTACGTGACTGTTTGCGTCAACGTTATGCACCAGCTGGCAGTGAAATGGAATGGCAGTTCAAGTTGCAGAGTTGAATACAGAAGCCAGGAGAATTGCTGTGGGAGTTTTCTGGAGCTCTGAGAGTATTAGCAGATAAAGCCTATCCACAATGGCTGCCAGAGCAGCGTGCAGAGCTGCTACGGAATCAGTTTATACAGGGGGTGCGATCACCTTCTATTCAACTTCGGCTGATGAAAGATGTGCCTGCAACACTGGATGATGCCCTCAGGATCGCAAGCCAGCAGGAGACGGTTGAGACAGCTCAAAAACGTTTGCTTCAGGAACGCCCACACCCTGAGGCTGCAGCGCTAACGAAAGATCCAGGTTCATGTCATCGAACGGTCACAGTCGCCTATTGCTGTTGCCTCCACTGCCAGTGAAACAATACCTATATGTGACCGGATCTGGGAAAACCTGGCATATCGCGAGAACGCGCAAGCAGCGCATTGTGCGCTTTTAGTACCTCAGGTCAAAAAACCAGAGGCTGATAGAGCAGGTGCTATCCGGACTACACTGGGAAACCTGTCTTGTGTATATTGATATTATAATCTTCAGTGAGTCTGTTGAGAATCACTTTCATCGCTTGCGAGAGGTCTTCACTCGCTTGGAAGGCTGCTGGCCTCAAGCTCAAACCCGCCAAATGACACCTCTTGCATAGAAACGTCAAATATTTGGGGCACATAGTTTCAGCTGATGGGGTCGAAACTGACCCTGAGAAAACACAGTGCATTGTAGAATGGTCACCACCAAGTCAGAAGGAACTGAAGTAGAGTAGTTCTTAGGCTTGGCATCATACTACAGACGGTTCGTAAAGAACTTTGCCCAGATAGCAGCTCCTCTACACCAGCTAATGCAGAAAGATAGGAAACGGAATTGGAGTGAGGAATGTGAACACGCTTTCCACCATCTTAAGCATCTGCTGACAACTGCTCCAGTCCTGGCGTACCCATAGTTTAATCATCAGTTCATACTGGACACTAATGCAAGCCAAGAAGGCATAGGTGCTGTGCTATCGCAAAGTATTGATGGCCACGAAAGTCGTTGCCTATGCTAGTAGGACATTGACTAAAGCAGAGTGAAAATATTGTACCACAAGGAGGGAAATGTTAGCTCTGGTGTGGGGAATATGCACCCACCGCCCTTACCTTTGTGGGAGGAGATTTCAAGTACGCACGGACCACAACTCCCTAAAATGGCTGCATAATTTCCATGAGCCAGAAGGTTATGTCGCCAGATGGCTAGAAGTACTATCTGAATTTGATTTTGATGTTCTTCATCGTCCTGGAAAGAAGTATGCAGATGCTGATGCCCTTTCACGCTTGAGTTCACAAGAAGGCCTAACAAATACACACATGTAGTCTGGAGATGTCAACATCTTGGGTGCCAACTTGGACACCAGAGGAAATACAAGACCTTCAGAGAGCTGACACAGCATTAAATACAATGATGTCGTGGATCAAGTCCGGCTCCATACCAGAGAAGTACCCAAAGCAGGCGAGTAAATTGATACGCCTTTGGATGCAGCGACACTACCTCCTCATCCAAAAGT
This sequence comes from Cliona cf. orientalis, assembly GCA_963930775.1. NCBI lineage: Eukaryota > Metazoa > Porifera > Demospongiae > Clionaida > Clionaidae > Cliona > Cliona cf. orientalis. The sequence continues at coordinate 34,105,726 of OZ005689.1, read as the reverse complement.
GGGCATGGCCACGATAGCAAGCCATGCACGATCGTTAGTTCGAGGCAAGAACATGGCAGAAAACGTCCTTGACTTGGTTACGCTGCTTATTTATCGATCATCTATCTCGAACATTCGAAAACCAGTCCTGAAAAATCGAGTCTATTGTGTCAATGTCACCAAGAGGTGTTGCTTCAAATTAATAAAAGCCGCCCTCGATTAGTAGCCGCACTCCAACAAAGCTGAAATTAATAGTAGCCGCGGCGTCTGATCGAGGAAATACGGTATGTGAACTCAATTAAATGGGTGTGGCTATGATTACAAGTGGTAAATGATCATTCATTTTGGGCATAAACACGTAGGGTTTCATCTGGTAAAATGGACAAGGGGGCAAAATAATAGAAAAAAATGGGGGTAAAGAATTGCGCCTTTGAGAGGGTCTGGGGGTATCCCCCCCCCAATATTTTTAGACCCTCTGAGATCGTTTCTGGTGTATTTTCAGACCATAATTATGTGCTTTTCAAATTACATGAGGTGACCACATTTATTGTGCTGATATGACTCTTAACACCTATAGCACTGGTGCTGATAAGGTAATTTGGAGTAGTTTAGCACCTATTGACTAGGGTCAAACAGCTTTTGTGCTAGCAATCCTAGTCAAGAACGATCCAAAAACAGTAACTCAAAGCAGTACATCATTTTCACATATGGCAGAGTATATATGGGATCACAAGTCTTCAGGCACATCATTTTTGATTTCAAAGTAATGGATATTCACTGGTAAGGCTAGTACCCAATCTACTTCAGCCTCTAGGTTGGATAGTGACTCAAGATGAGTGTGAAGTTGAGTTTGGAGTTAGAAGTCAGTCCTCCCAAGAAGCAGTGCACCAGTACAGTGAGATATGTTTCCAAACTTGAACACACTAGCAACCATCAGTCTACATGGCCGTCGGAGGCGGGCTAGCAACCATCAGTCTACATGGCCGTCGGAGGCGGGGCGGCAGGGGCGGCTCGAGCCGCCCCACTTTTTGTGCCATCCATTTCAACACCATAATATTATGGCATATGCACATACGTGCATGCGCACGATTGGTATGCAACTGAACCGCATGCAAAAGAGCTGGTACTGATTCAGCAAGTTCGTCGATCTATAGGTATGAGCGCAAGCCACAATCCTGCGATAGGTGATAAGGCAATAGAGTTGCTCACGATCGCGGAATGGTGCAATTTTGGGCGTAGTTTAATTATTTTTGGGCGTGGGTTCAAATTTTGCGTGTGCGCTTTGCGCGCACTTAATTGTCACAAAGCTCTACATAGTTAGAGCCTCCCCAGTTGTGAAACCCTTCCTACGGCCCTGGTCTATCCATTCCTGTTGCTACTGCCTCTGTAGAGAGAATAAAAACTTATCTACATAGCCGCTTAAGTGACACCAGCCTTTCACACCTGATGAAAATAGCCATTGAATCCCGACAAATTGTTGGATAGCGACCTTGAAGAGATTGTAGATATGTGGAACAGAAAGAGTAGAAGAATAGCTATTTAGGTTTAAAAAACTATACTCTCCTTAGTTTATGTATTTCTTGTGTTGATTTTCAGTACTGTATTCAATTTTATCTATCATTTTAAATAAACTAACCTCATTTCCAGGGGGGGGCGAGACTTGGGCAAGAGGGACTGAATGCCCACCCACCCCCCCCCCCCCCCCCCCCCCCCCCCCCCCCAAATGAAACCCTGACACATGACAATCTTGGCTTGGTGGTTGATGTCTCATGTAAGATGTATCCATGAATAAATAATATTTATCTTAATACTAGTGTTTGGCACTCAATGTTTGCATGATACAGGTGTTTACAGCGATACCAGTGTTCATAGTGATCATCCGGTAATGCCAGTGCTTTTCAGGAATGATACCAGTGTTTGCAGTAAAACTAATAATTGCAGCAGTGTTTGCAGTAATACCAATGTTTACAGCGATGCTGGTGTTAGCAGTGTTTGTGGTGCTTGTAGTGATACCAGTGTTTACGGTGATGCCAGTTTTTGCAGTGGTACCACTTTTTAAAGTGATGCCAGTGTTAGTAGTGTTTCTGGTGTTTGCAGTGATACCAGTGTTTACGGTGATGCCAGTGGTACCTGTGTTTACAGTGATGCCGGTGTTAACAGTGTTTCTGGTGTTTGCAGTGATACCAGTGTTTACGGTGATGCCAGTGGTACCTGTGTTTACAGTGATGCCGGTGTTAACAGTGTTTCTGGTGTTTGCAGTGATACCAGTGTTTACGGTGATGCCAGTGGTACTAGTGTTTACAGTGATGCCGGTGTTTCTAGTGTTTACGGTGATGCCAGTGGTACCAGTGTTCACAGTGATGCCTGTGTTAGCAGTGTTTGTGGTGTTTGCAGTGAAACTATAGTGTTTACAGTGATGCCAGTGGAACCAGTGTTTACAGTGATGCCTGTGTTAGTAGTGTTTCCAGTGGTACCACTTTTTAAAGTGATGCCAGTGTTAGTAGTGTTTCTGGTGTTTGCAGTGATACCAGTGTTTACGGTGATGCCAGTGGTACCTGTGTTTACAGTGATGCCGGTGTTAACAGTGTTTCTGGTGTTTGCAGTGATACCAGTGTTTACGGTGATGCCAGTGGTACCTGTGTTTACAGTGATGCCGGTGTTAACAGTGTTTCTGGTGTTTGCAGTGATACCAGTGTTTACGGTGATGCCAGTGGTACTAGTGTTTACAGTGATGCCGGTGTTTCTAGTGTTTACGGTGATGCCAGTGGTACCAGTGTTCACAGTGATGCCTGTGTTAGTAGTGTTTCTGGTGTTTCCAGTGGTACCATTGTTTACAGTGATGCCTGTGTTAGCAGTGTTTGTGGTGTTTGCAGTGAAACTATAGTGTTTACAGTGATGCCAGTGGAACCAGTGTTTACAGTGATGCCTGTGTTAGTAGTGTTTCCAGTGGTACCATTGTTTACAGCGATGCCTGTGTTAGCAGTGTTTGTGGTGTTTGCAGTGAAACTAGTGTTTACAGTGATGCCAGTGGAACCAGTGTTTACAGTGATGCCTGTGTTAGCAGTGTTTCTGGTGTTTGCAGTGATACCAGTGTTTACAGGGATGCCTGTGTTAGCAGTGTTTCTGGTGTTTGCAGTGATACCAGTGTTTACAGGGATGCCTGTGTTAGCAGTGTTTCTGGTGTTTGCAGTGATACCAGTGTTTACAGTGATGCCTGCGTTAGCAGTGTTTCTGGTGTTTGCAGTGATACCAGTGTTCACAGGAATGCCTGTGTTAGCAGTGTTTCTGGTGTTTGCAGTGATACCAGTGTTTACGGTGATGCCTGTGTTAGCAGTGTTTCTGGTGTTTGCAGTGATACCAGTGTTTACGGTGATGCCAGTGGTACCAGTGTTTACAGTGATGCCTGTGTTAGCAGTATTTCTGGTGTTCGCAGTGATACCAGTGTTTACGGTGATGCCAGTTGAACCAGTGTTTACAGTGATGCCGGTGTTAGCAGTGAATTTCTGGTGTTTGCAGTGATACAAGTGCAAGTTTACGGTGATGCCAGTGGTAGGGGCTCTAATGTCATGACCCTGCATACAAGCTATAGCAGTAATACTAGACTATTTGCTAGACAGTGCTAAGTGTGCAGTGCAAGTACACAACCACAAATACCTAGGTGTACAAACCACGAGTAAGTGAGCTTGTATAAACTAGCTATACATGTGAGCTGGTCCTTATGTATTATACCAGAGTTTACAGTGATGCCAGTGGTTTCAGTGTTTTGCAGTGATACCAGCATTTACGGTGATACCAGTGTTTACAGTCGGATGCCAGTTTCTGCAGTAATGTACTAGTTTTTAGAGTGATGCCGGTGTTAACAGTGTTTCTGGTGTTTGCAGTGATACCAGTGTTTACAGTGATGCCAGTGGTACCTGTGTTTACAGTGATGCCGGTGTTTCTAGTGTTTGCAGTGATACCAGTGTTTACAGTGATGCCAGTGGAACCAGTGTTCACAGTGATGCCTGTGTTAGTAGTGTTTCTGGTGTTTCCAGTGGTACCATTATTTACAGCGATGCCTGTGTTAGCAGTGTTTGTGGTGTTTGCAGTGAAACCAGTGTTTACAGTGATGCCAGTGGAACCAGTGTTTACAGTGATGCCTGTGTTAGCGGTGTTTCTGGTATTTGCAGTGATACCAGTGTTTACGGTGATGCCAGTGGTACCAGTGTTTACAGTGATGCCTGTGTTAGCAGTGTTTCTGGTATTCGCAGTGATACCAGTGTTTACGGTGATGCCAGTGGAACCAGTGTTTACAGTGATGCTTGTGTTAGCAGTGTTTCTGGTGTTTGCAGTGATACCAGTGTTTACGGTGATGCCAGTGGTACCAGTGTTTACAGTGATGCCTGTGTTAGCAGTGTTTCTGGTGTTCGCAGTGATACCAGTGTTTAAGGTGATGCCAGTGCATAGGCTCCAACTTTTCCTGAACAGCTCCAGGGACGTAGACCACACCCACTAGATACGCCCATCATTAATTAAAACTCCACCCATACCACACCCAATATGATTGAATTTGTAGCCTAGTAGACCTCCTGTAGTGTTGCTACTGCAAAAACCAATGTTTGTAAGGCACTACCACAAGCAGCTTGTTCATTTTGCCACAAGTAAGTGACTATTTGTACTACTACTACAGTGTTTATGCTAGTGTCTGGACCTCTTCCGGGACCAATAATACAATTGTAATAGAGCCTTCCGGGACGCGGGACAGTTGCTAAAAATCCGGGACTGTCCCGGAGATTCAGGGACAGTTGGAGCCTATGCCAGTGGAACCAGTGTTTACAGTGATGCCAGTGTTAGCAATGAATTTCTGGTGTTTGCAGTGATACCGTTGAAGTGCAAGTTTTAATTACAGTGATGCCAGTGGTATACCAGAGTTTACAGTGATGCCAGTGTTTTCAGTGTTTGCAGTGATACCAGCGTTTATTGTGATGCCAGTTTTTGCAGTGGCACTAGCCAGTGTTAGCAGTGATGACAATGCCGGTAGTGTTTTACAGTGATTATTGCAGTGTATATATATGATGCTGGTGTTTGCAGTGATGCCAGTTTTATATATCTGTGTTTGCTAGCGTTTACAGTGTTTCAGTGATGCTGTGATACCAATGTTTACACTATTGCTGCAGTGATGCTAATTACCCCGCGCACATGCGCAAGGGGGTAAAGTGATCGGTCGTGTCGTTGTCGTTGTGAGCACAAAAATCGCCATATCTCGAGACCTAGGCATCTGTGCGATTCATAAGCACAAGGAATCAGTCAAATTTGACGAAAAACTAGCTTCAGTATACTTCAAATCGATAGATACACTCTACGAGCGTCAGAAATAGTGCCTTTTGTTAGCCATCGTAGCCACGCCTATCGACAGTGCCAGCTCGTACTCATGCATGATGCATAAGGCCAGCTCAGATCATGCGCATGCGCAAGCGTAAGACATCATCTAACAAAATTTCGATACAATGACAGTTCGCTCAGTTCATCAAGATTCAAAGATGGAATTACGCAGAGAGCGAAGCGTTCATTGAAAGCTCGAGAAATGATCGAGGTTGAATATGAAATTAAAAAAGCTAAGAAAGATAGGTGAGTGCTGATGCGTAGCTACTTCACGGTTCAAACTTTAGCATTCTAACTATATTATACAGTAGGAGACGGCAGACGGCCTCGTCCATGGCCACTAAGCGTCAGTCTGTTGATTACAGAGAGAGAGAGAGGCTGTGGCTATGGCTACTAAACGTCAGTCTGCTGAATACAGAGAAAAAAAGGCTGTCGCTAAGGCTACTAAACGTCAGTCTGCTGAATATAGAGAGAGAGAAGCTCAGGCTATGGCTACCAAGCGTTAGTCTGCTGAGTACAGAGAAAGAGAGGCTATGGCTAAGGCTACTAAACGTCAGTCCGCTAAATACAGAGAGAGAGAGAAGCTCAGGCTATGGCTAATAAGCGCCAGTCAGACGACTTCAGAGAGAGAGAAGCACAAGCAAAGAGACAATGCCGTATCAGAGAGAGATCTATGGCCAGCAGTGTCTTGCAAGCTTCTCAAGCATTCATTGCAGCTACTAAAGAAGGGCCAGATTGCACGTGTCAACATGCAATTTTTCTATATACACACACACATTAGGTGGTGTGGATTGGGAACGACCTCCTCGTGGTCCACACTGGGATCTACTAGCTAACTATACACGTCACACTCATTGAACATACATTGTCTAAATACAGAACATATAAGTATAGAAATAGCTAGCAGATGCAAAAGTGTTCCCTACTTCATATTATTATTATTTCTCAATGAAAGCACCGGGTAAAAGGTTGACAACTATGCAGTACAAGCGCGCGGGGTATGTGCTCTATGAGCTCTAGTTTTTGCAGTGATGCCGCAGTGTCTACATTGATGCCAGTTCTTATATTATATAATATATTGGTGATGCCATGGCCAGTGCACGTGCAGCTGCACATGCAGAGATGCTATATTTATACCAGTGAATGTACTGTATTTGCAGTGATGCCAGTTTTAAAGTGATATGCCAGTGTTTGCAGTAATGCCAGTACATATTATAATATTTATAGTGATACCTAACAGTGATAATATTATTATACCATGCGGTATTTACAGTCACTACCATATTAGGTAACTAGCATCACTTATGGTAACTGTAACACTGACTGTGTGTTGTAATCTTGCAGTGTTTATAGCTATACTATTAAACTTTGCAGTGATACCCCTGTACCAGTGGAGTATTTGCAGTGCAATATCAGGATGTGATAACAGTGATGTCATGGAGTGTTGTAGGTATATATACACAGTATTTGCAGTGACAAGTATTTGCATTGGTGTGATGCTGATATTAAATTTTGTATACAGTGATAACTGCCATGGACCAATGCCGGCCTGAGTGTTTACAGTGATGTCAACGTCAGTGTAAATCACTGCAGCATTTGCAGTGATACATACAGTTACCCTGCATCATGTTTATGATCGATGTTGCAGTGGTGATATCTACCATGATTGCAGCCTGTACCATTCTCATCATTACTTTTGCTCCAGTTAGTGAAACCTAGCTTGATCAAATTTAATTAGCTATACTGATTATTAGCTAGCTATAGCTAGTTCTTACTGATATCAGTTATCATAATGTAATATTGTTGTAAATTATTTTGTAAAAAAAAATAGCTATTGGGTATATAGGTAGGGTTAGGGTTAGGGTTAGGGTTAGGTTGTGGGTATAATGGTCAGCGGGGTTAGTCCGAGAGGCCACTATGTTTGGAGGAGTGGTATTATGGAGGTATTAATGACTATTAAATATAACGGCTGCCGGCAGCGATGACGACGGTGGCCGAATACGTAGTTGGGGTCTGATGTATGGAACTACGGTAGGTCGGGTGTTAATTGCGAATTGCAAGTTTATCTACGTTTCGCAAATAATGGATTCGCAAACATAAACATGCACGTATACTACAGTACGGTACGGGGTCGTCAGCCGCAATTATTGGATTAGCAATTTGGCCTGACTTGACTAGAACGCAATTATTAAAGTACGCAATTAAAACCCGTCCTATATACCGTATTCGAATACCGTAGGTCGGGTTTTTATTAATTGCGAATTGCGAGTTTTTCTACGTTAATAGATTCGCAAACATAACTGTGCACGTATACTACAGTACGGTACGGGGTCGTCCATCGCAATTATTGGATTCGTAATTTGGCCTGACTTGACTAGAACGCAATTATTAAACTACGCAATTAAAACCCGTCCTACGGTATAGCTGGTTCGAATCTCGCTGTAGACGCACTTCAGTCCTCTCTTTATCTGAATCACAGCTCGGCACATTTACATTGCACAAATATGAGCGATATTATCGAGCAATTTCGTGTTTAAGCCAATGATCGGACACGGACATCGCGCTGTACATAGGTTGCGAAAACTTTATCACACGCGGAAAGAGAATTGGGTTCCAACGTAGTACAATAAATTGTAATTCGCGCGCAGTCTTTGTTGTTGCATGAAGCCGTATAACATCAAAGGCGCCGCTATGCCAATATATGCGATACTGGCACGGGTCACAGATATTGGCACAGTTCACGCAGAATATGACGCAGGTCAAAGTTCACGAAGCACACTTATGGCAAAATCAAGCTACCTAGTGAGGCCTATCGTAGCCATACCTCACCAACTGTCTGTTCATGGATCGGTAGTAACTCGCTCTTGGTCTTGGAGACAATCCAGCTCTGCCTTCGGTCCAAGTAAGTTTTGAAATCGAGCAGCCCGTTCTTTTTAGAGCGCGGTCGAGTAAACTCGCCGCGCGATAGGCTTTTCCGAGGAGTCTAGTTTCTCTCTGGGGCACACAGCATGGAAAGAGGTCCTTCGCTAGTTGTTCATGCAACAAATTAGTTATTACACGGGCTTCTCGTGCCACACGGCAGATATTGGCACATAAGTACTCGGGCCTGCGGCCCTCGTGCTTTACGTCACTACTGTGCCAATATCTGCCGTGTGGCACTCGAGCCCGTGTAATAACTAGCTAATACATACAAAGAGATGGTCTAACACCAGCGGTACAAGTAGCCGAGTATAAGTAGCCGCGTCTAGTCTCGCGTGCCACCCCCTTCTCGCATTTTTCGTAGGAGGGGCTGGCGCGCGAGACTAAGCCGCTTCACTGTATACGTATTCCAAGTGAAGTGCAAAGAGCATCGCAATATTTTTGTAAAACATGCACGGACGCGGCGAGATCTTGCCGCACGGAACCAAAACATGGGGGTACTGAATCAAAAGATCGAAAAACAGTACAAACTTCCTTCTCCGTATATGCAACCAGTTGTGCATTGGTGGTTCAAAACATGTTAACTTGCTGAGATGGCAAGGAACAAGATCCGCTAGCTATAAGGCCAGGCGAACCGTGATTCGCAGTTTATCGTCACCGCCCGCATGGATTTAATTTTTCTTGTATTAGTGATTCCAGACGATCTGTCAAACAGTGATAAATCAACAGTACAGAGTTTGGATACATCAAATATATTGCTGTAAGCTTGGTATACTGCTTCGGAAGTGCAATCAACACCATTGAGAATACTGTACATGATGATTGTTTGCATAACCATTATTTCAAGCACAGACATACTTCCAGTGCTTATTTCTTCATTCAGTGACGATATATACTCTACTCCAGACATACCTCTTAACTGTAATCTCTGATTGTCGTAGGACTTTCTTCTTCTAGTTTGTGAACGTGTAGGTCTCTGTCCATTAACATTACTACAACGTATGTTTACAAACACATAATTCACCACAGGCTAATTTCGCTGTGGCACATGGACACCTGCAATGACCGTGCTTGTCTGTTGAACAAGAAACACCCTTAAAGTTAGGTTTGCGCCCACAGGAACATTTGATTCTTTTTTCTTCAGTCACTGTTTGCAGTGACTGTTTGACAACTGCATAATCATAATGCCCTGGACCAGTGCTATTATATACCAGGTATATTGGGATTGCTGTCTCAGACACAGTCAAAGAAGGAGTTGTAAGTAGTACTGGCATATTCTGAATGTTTGTTACTACTAACAATGGTATACGAAGTATGTTCGCAATTGCCATCACCATAAGATCTCCCAGTTCACCTGTAAATTCACCATTACATCGGTATTGTTGAGCATGTGATTGAATATCGACAGTAGTAAAGCCCTGGTAATGATCCGAATTTTCACCTAACCACTCGTCTACCACAGTACTTCGCAAAGCCCTCGACACAGCTACTGGGTCCATGAATTCATATTCGTGCAAACCTATTCTAGCAAGTGTTAACTGGCCATCAACTTGTCCAGATTGGATGTGCACTATCAAACTATTAGCCACTGATGTAAATAGACAGTTTCCATCTCCATTGACAACAACTCGATCCAAGTTACACGACGTCAGTGTACTTTGTAAAGTATCATCACATGTAGATAAGGATTGTGAATGATCAATTGTTTTGAGGAAGGTAGAGAATATAATATTATTATCTCCTCGTATGCTGCTCTTGACATTAAGTACTTTCTGTAGAGCTTCATCAATGAAATAATTTGTCACTGCTCTCTGTAAAAGTACAAGTGCATCATAACTGGATAAAGAGAATTCTGAATCAGTGGATGAACCGTCTTCACCTAAATATGGATTGTCTCCATCTAATGAAGAAAAGACCGATTCAAAAATAGCTCTTACTTCATCGTAATTCAGGTCTTTGAGGAAACATTTACAAGGTGCAGGGTTACACTCTATAACAGATTCAATGCTATTAGGTGAACAAAGACCAAAACATTCTGTACTTCTTATTTCTGATTCTGAATCAGTAGAAAAGCAGCCATAGGCTTCCACAGGGTTTGCAACTCTACACTCTGTTTTGGCTAATTGTGTTTAAATAGTGTTAGAGTAATAAGTGCACTTGCCATCTCTGGACCATACCTGTTGCCCTTTAGTACACAATTTAAGTGCCGGTGTAACCTTTCATTTCGATTCGTTCCCCTTCCGACTTTAATACCAGACAAACATCCCCTCTCCATATGCTTCTGAATGGCGTTTAATTCTTTGACAACATTTGGTGTTAAAACTAGCTGTCCACAGTAGTGTATGTCTTTCCATTTTTTTGTGAATTTCTTTAGATTTTCAATAAGTACATGCGGTGAAGGAGTTACCATGGTTCTTACTAATCCTTGGTCAGATGGATCTCTAAAGACCATTGAGAGGTCATGAAGACAAGGACCATGGAATGAATGACGTTTGGACAGCTTGCTAGAAATACGTTGAACAGCATGGAATAAATCTAGCGACACTTTCATGTCTCTTCCAAATATAGACTGCAGTTTCTGTCGCCAAGAACAACAATTGTCAATGATAAATTCTTCAACAACTTTACCTTGTTGAGACAACCGTAACTTTAATGAAGTCAGCTGTTCACAGACGCTATCAAATGAAAGAGTTTTGGTGGCCTTCCACGTTAACACTTCACCATTACAATTTAGAACACAAAACAATCCTTTGTATTGTTTTGTCCAAAGTCCATCTTCCTCCCTAAAAAGTCCTACATTGGCAATTGTGTGAAATGTATGATCACAGCTAAGCCATAAACTATCATCTGGAATAGTTTTTTTTCATTCGTGAATCATAAACTTCTTTCCATTTTCTGTATCGAAACAAAAAGCAACCCTTTATGGCATTTCGTGATGGGCTTTGCCTCAGGAGGGAAAAGCCAAGCACTTCATTAATGGAATGGAGTGTGGAAAGTGTTTTTTCGCCTTGATAGGAGGCAATCTCTGCAAGTTTTCTTGTCTGAAAGTACAATCGTTGAAGTCTGTTGTGAATCAACATAGATTCACATTCATGCAATGATATTCCTGATGCTATAAACTGCTCAATATGTTCTATTAATGAAATTGAAAATCCAGTTTTATGCCAAAGTACAAATGGAATGCTGCACTCCATTCCACTTTCAAGCACATGATGTACTATATCAGGATGATGTCCTAAAATGATGTGTTGATTTGAGCATTGATATACTCGGCTAATAAGAAGGATGTTGGTGCTGAGGCAATGGATCAATCTAGGTTGTTGATTAGGTGTATATGTCCATTCAATTGATGATAGAGGGATTTGTAGACTTTTGGAGCACTTAGAAAATGTTAGTCTAGAAAATTACTCACAAGGGGACCAAAGGATCACATCTGGCATAATGAGGGGCTGAAACAAGATTTAATGATGAAACAGAAGTGTATATAATAATTATATAGCTATCTAATATTTTTGTCATATCCATACCTGGGTCTGAAGCAAGTTGGAAACTGATGAAAATGTGGATACTTCCCTAACCAATGGAGGCCCAAGTACATCTGGTGTACTGGACTCCACTGCACCACATATCAGTCTTAGTATGTGTACCCACTCAAATGGAATGTCAACACCATGAACAAGGTGGTCCAAACTTATCAAACAAAGAATAGAGAACAATTGAAGGTGTCGATACATGGCAAAGGCTTCTGAGCTGCAGCTGTTTAATAATTATACTCCCATTCACTGTCTTTATTCCTATACATTAATATACCAACGTACTTTTCAGGTTAAAATTAATTACGTAACACTTTCCAGCCTACCTGATGATGATGAGATAGAATGCTACTCCAGATGGGGATCCAATATACAACAAATAGCTACGTGCAATGATCAATATTATTCTAGATCTTGTACCAAACTATATATAAGTATGACATCATGCCGTTTAATAATATAACACTATATCATGACATCATACTGTTCTAATTATCAATATTCTTCTCCATGACACACTGAAGTAGCACATGACAACCCAAGTAACTGTCAAGAGTATAGTATTGAAATGTTGAAGAATAAATGGGACTAAAATAACAGTGAGGAGTAATGATACACAGCAGCTAAATATTGAACAGTAAATAATTGATCACCTGAGTAACGTTAGTCACAACGTTCAACTTGGTAAAATAACTGAGGAGTAACAAATATTATTGGAAATAAATGATTGATCACCCGAGTATATAACCTTAACCACGATGTTCAGCTTGGTAAAATAACTGTGAGGAGTAACAAATATTATTGGAAATAAATGATTGATCACCTGAGTATATAACCTTAACCACAATGTTCAGCTTGGTAAAATAACAGCGAGGAGTAAGGAGTAAGGATGCAGCTAAATACTAGAGGTTAAATGGAACAATCGTGTGAGCAACTGCGACGTTCAAATTGCAGGTGAGTCCTGGCAAAACAGGAAATTACCACGGCAAAGCGTCTTAGATAATTCAGGGACAGTGGCCGTCGACCTTGTTAGTTGCTACAGAAGAATGCTCACCACCAGATATCTTAGCACCCTTCTTTCTCTTGGGATTCCTCTTCTTCGGTGATCGGCCACCATCCTTGGAATCTTCATCACTGGTACTTGGATCCTTTTCACTGGGAAACTTTCTCTTGCATCGACCGCCCTTCTTGATTTCGTCATGAATGACCGTACCAGATCCTTTGGGAATGCCACTTTGAGCAGTGTTGTCACGATCACCTTCCTTGACAGGTACTTCAGCCATGTATCCACGAGCAGTGTGATCATCATCATCTATCTTGATGGGATCTTCATCACTTCCACTTTGAGCAGTGTTGTCAAGTCCACCTTCCTTGACAGGTACATGTTGTACTTCAGCCATGTATCCACGAGCAGTGTCATCATCATCATCTATCTTGATGGGATCTTCATCACTTCCACTTTGAGCAGTGTTGTCACGTCCACCTTCCTTGACAGGTACTTCCGCCATGTATCGTTGAGCAGTGTGATCATCACCATCTATCTTTATAGGATCTTCATCACTTCCACTTTGAGCAGTGTTATCACGTCCACCTTCCTTGACGGATACTTCCGCCATGTATCGTTGAGCAGTGTGATCAACACCCCCTTTCATTATAGGATCTTCGTCACTGCTACTTTGATCAGTGCTTCCAGGACGTTCATCATAGGCACCTTTAGCATTGCCATCATCCTTGATTGGACATTTGGCAGTACCAATCTGCTCAGCATTGGCATGACTCTTTGAATTTCTCTGCATGCGACGGTCTTGAAGTGAACTGATTGAGCCACCCTCCTTGGGGGAATTCTCTTGTGCAGACTTTTTAGGAGACTCTTGCTTTGTCACTATCATAAAAATACAAAGTATACAGTGAATTCGGTCATCAAAAACAAGTCAACATGTAAATGTGACAGTGATAATTTCAAGTATAACTTACACTGGCGCATCCCTAAAGCCATGTCATCTGTAACTGCATCTAGAAAAATGGCATTGCAGCTCTGCCTGACAGAGTTGCTTTCAAAACCCTCTCCCCTTCAGCAAGGAAATTCCTTTTCTCCTGGGTGGTCCCCATTCCACTAAGTCGAACTGCTCTAGTGAATAAAGTGCCATTGACGGGCAAGTATGGCACAGCTCCCTTTACCCAGACAATGAATACTTCACGACCAGCAATCTGTGTCTGAGTACGCATAAACTGCAGAATCTGTGGTAAACAATCATTAAAATATTATATAAGCAACTACAATATTAAACATAAATCAGGGAAGAGTGGAGCATCTTATAAAGCCCTTTTTAATTAGAATTATAAACCACAAGTATCCTTTGATGTTCAACCACAACACAGCTCTTTGATTGTTTGTGATTTGCCTGTTAACCGATTAGTGCCGGAATTTACGCGCGCATGCGCGCTGACGGGACGGAATTAATTTTAGAATCTCGTTATGTACAGACTTACTCATTGGTATTTAATCACAGGGTTTCCCCCAACCGGCCAAGGAGCATTAAGTTTAACCACTTTCGTATGGAATTCCACACCCTTGCGCTCTGATAGTCCATGTTCAATAGAAATTATGTGCGTAGCTATAGTTAATAAATTTATAGTCTAGGATTTTGTTAAGTAGACGGAGACGACTGGATGCTGTTTTGCCATCTCTCAGGGAGATGCAAGTCTTACAGAAATCTCGACTCGATATGAAATCCATTAGGTAGTGGAGGTAGGCAATGCTGTGTTTGTATCTCATCCACCCCCAACTTCTATATCTTCACTGGGTTTATCGAAACAATGATAAAACTGAAAGGTGATTCAGCTGCTCAATATAGATCTATTAATAGTTCTGCCTGGGCCAGGCTGGGGCCAAATGTTGAAGCTTACAAGTTTCGCTACAGATTCCGCTAGACTCCTCAAATATAAAGCCGGGAGACTAGGAGATTTCATATCTTACTGCGGCCAGCTGAGACAACATGGCCACAAGATATGAAACCTCCTGAGCAAATAGTACCTTGGAGACAGCTCTGATAAAAAGACAGTAAATTTAATATCACCATGCGGTGCCAGGACTCAAAGCATGGTGTCCGAGCCACAGGATGTCTTGAGAGTGAAACAAGAGAACGTCTGAAGAACCAGGGCGGCAACATAGTGGCTAGCTACATGTAGCTATTTGAGTACTAGTACACATACGGTGGACTGAGGCACAAGGCTAGCTTGTCGTGCAATAGCTACTGACCTGTAACCATAAACATCCTTATGAATTTTATTACGTAGGGACAGAATATTATTAATGTTCTGTATAGTATATATAGTAGAGTGTGTCAGCGCAAGCGCAAGGGCGTGGAATTTCATACGAAAGGGGTTAAACTTGATGCTCCTTGGCGGGTTAGGGGAATCCCTGTGATTAAATACCAATGAGTAAGTCTGTACATAACGAGATTCTAATTTTATGGGCGGAGAGAACTTTGGCATCACGGAAGTCTGGAGGTCATATCGCCTAAACGATCGACCTTTTGTATTAGCAACACGAGTTTTTCAAAGAGATGGTTGCCTAAGCTACCCGTTGATACCAAGAACGCCAGCCGATCTTGTGAATCAAAGGAATTTCGATGGACAAAAGCCAAGCGGTAAGTGAATTCGTAAGATAAGGGGGGTACGAAGGGGAATAAACTTGAAATATCAGTCCCCAGTTGACTCAGCGTGTACTAACAGCGTAGCTCATTGCTCTGTCTCCTTCAGTTGTCCATGATATAAGCGATTGAGCGAGCAAAAGCTTTAGATCTTTCCCGTATTTTGTAGGACTTGCCCGATTGTTGATAGTACACGCTGGCCACTGGATACGTAAAAAGCACTAGCTAATGATCGTACATGCCGAGTGTCTGTGACTTGTCTTGCCTGATTGACGTACAAGTCTAGGTTATAGCTTCTGTTTAACTGTGTTTCTAGCTTTACAATGTGGCCATCTTAGGTATGTATTCCTACAGTAGTACGATAACTTATGATCTTCCTTTCATAACCTCTTCTCTTTCGTTTATAAAAGGTCTGATCGATGAATGTCAGTTGCCTGGCATTTTCACAACCTATGTAAGTTTGCTTTATGTATGTAACAGTATGTGTATGCTTATGAGTGTCATAGTGTGTGCGTGCATGTGTTCATTGTTTGTGCATGGTGTTGAGTGTATATGTACGAGAGTGTATAATATGTACATATGTTTAGTGTTTGTGCATGGTGCGTGTGTATGTACGCGAGTATGTGTGTGAGTGTGTGTACCTACGTATGTTTAGTGTTTGTGTATGGTGTGTGTATGTGTATGTATGTTGAGTGTGCATGGTGCGTGTGTATGTACGCGAGTGTGTATGTGTGTGTGTGTACCTACGTATGTTTAGTGTTTGTGCATGGTGTGTGTATGTACGCGAGTGTGTATGTGTGTGTATGTATGTTGAGTGTGCATGGTGCGTGTGTATGTACGCAAGTGTGTATTTGTGAGTGCGAGGGTGTGATGTGTGTGTGTGTACACGCGTAACGTGCACTTGGACAATGTACACACCAAGTAATAATAATAATAATAGTATGTACATAAAAACTAAAAACACATGCACAGTGACAAGGTTATGTGCATATCCTTTTATGGACTAATATTAGTTATCTTATCACATGATATTGTGTTCTGTCTCACCTCTAATTATGACACTATTTTACACACACCACAGGTCCCAAATTGCTTGACCAGGCTACCCCACACACACACACACACACGTGCACACACACTTGATACATCAAGTGATCTTCTGGATGGTAAGTAATACTCACATGTGTAGTTACAATACTCATGCACACATACATGTACATACCTTCACACATGCACACCCCCTATGTTGAGTGTTCGTGAGTAAATGATTGTGTGTTGAGTGTATCATAGAGTCGGTAGACTCTATAAGTAGGGATGGCCCGGATATGCCATATATATAATACATTACAAATGCCCAAATATCTCAAAATAGGTAATTTTGTGAAATTTCTAAGTGTGAAAATCAGAATCTTCAGCAAATTGTGCATCTAGCAAGACCAAGATCATTCATCAAAACAATTGTACATGCCAGAACCAGATGTTTGAAAAATAGCCCATTTGTCATTCTTTCTTTCTTTTTCATTATCAGGGCTAACTCAAGACTGTCTGGACCGCTCGCCTTAGTTCTCGTATAAATCCACTCCATTTTGTAGCGCGCAGTGCAGTGTCACGCTAATTTTCCGTTATCTTGACGGCTACGTAGTCGTGGGTGTGTACCGCGCGTTAACGATTGGGTGTGTCCAAGACGCGCCATTTTGTGATATAATGCGCATGCTCACAATGTGTTGCCATGGTGAAGTCATGTGAATGTAGTCAGCGGCGCGCGCCATGGCATCCTTTGGGGGGTGGGGTCTGGAGACGAGACTGTACTACCAGCGCGAGTGATAGCGAGCGCTAGCGCTAGCTAGTAACTAAGCTATCTTCGGGCGTGGCCCCTCAGTAGTCAGCCAGCTCAATACCTCAGTGATAAAGATAGTGGTAGCTACTAGCAGGAGCTTATGAGCGCCGCGTAGCGGCGCGATGGAGCGTCTTACTACTGGATTTACGTATCGTACAACGAGACAAACGTAGTTTCCTTATATGGAATCACACCTTGTACTTCGCTATGCAAAGTCAAGTGGTATGCGGTTGCGGTCTAGACGTACGGTACAGGGTCGTCCACGCGCTTTCGCGATACACCTGGGTGGAGCGCAACCACGACCCGCGGCGATCCAAGAAGTGTACGATTCCACAATGAACGCCCCTGGCCGAAAACGTCTAATGCCAGACACTCCCGATAGAGAATCCAGCGCTCCAAAGAGAAGGAGACTCATTCCAACTAATCGCGGTACTCAGGGGGTCCCACCTGAGATGGTATCACAGATTGCTAACTTTAGGTTGGTAGGGAGTCCGAAACGGAAAGCCTACAAGCCTCGAAAGAGAGCGCAAGTTGGCGAGGGTAAGTATTTCTGTGTTAGCTTAAAAGAAAGCTAAAATAGGGATAATTATGACTGTAATCCTTGCCATT
Source organism: Cliona cf. orientalis (assembly GCA_963930775.1). Classification (NCBI taxonomy): domain Eukaryota; kingdom Metazoa; phylum Porifera; class Demospongiae; order Clionaida; family Clionaidae; genus Cliona; species Cliona cf. orientalis. The sequence continues at coordinate 34,087,835 of OZ005689.1, read as the reverse complement.
TTTACAGTGATAATAGCTACTGATCCAGTGCCAGGTAGTTCTCTAAGTGACCCTTACCATTTGCTGCAACAGCTACAGACAAGGTTTTCTGGTATTACCAGTTTCACTCACACGGACGCTTCTAGTACCTGGTTGATATTTTGTGCTCCAGTCACTATGATCAATCCTACTCAGACTCCAACTGCTAATCCCAGAATTATCATCGAGCACGCCAACTCGACAGCTACTACTAATTGTCACCTGGAAGTACATTACCTTCGCATCAAGAGCTTTTCATATCTAGGAAATGAAAAAGAATTATTCACACTCATTTCATCTCTACGAAAGGACAGCAACTATGTGTTATGTCCAGGTCTGCCATCTTCTATATTAACTTCCGTGACATTTGAGAGTAAAAGTCTTAGAAAATGGGGGCCGTTGCTCCAACGATCAGACCACCGTGAATGCCTAATGTGGTATCCAACATCTCGGTCTAGCTCAAAACCAGCCATGTGCCCGAAGTGTTCTCGTTTGTATCATCATTTACGGGATATGATTCAACGTAAGAAGACCTTATCCCCTGCAACGAGACAAAAACGTACATCAGCAGGCAGCAAATATCCTAAGAGATTCCTCACTCCTAAGTCACGCTCTGAACGTGAGAAGAATGAAAAACGACAAGCTTTGGCCAATAAGAGAGCAGCAAAGAAGCTCCAGAAATTGGATGTCAATGTGAATGAAATGACGAACGATGATTTAATGTCAGTGGTTGCTGAGCTAGAGCGAACTTCAAAGGGTGCATTGGAACAACTAATGATGGAAGCTGCTCTTGCTGGTATGATAGTTGCTAGGATAAATTTAATAGTGTTAATTATGATCACCATAAATAGGCACTGGGGATGTTCTTAGGCAAAAGTGGAAGCAGGATATCACAGACAGGCTCGAGTTTATGAAAGACCAGAAACAAAATGGTTAGTACTGTTGTTAATAATGCATGTAATTTTATGTGGACCTTTCATTGATCCTCTCTGCAGCATTTGGATCCCGTGGTAACCGCTGGAGCATGATCACTATTAGAATGGGTATGAAATTTATTCACATTAATATTTTGTAGGTAGCCAGAATGCCATAATAATGATGGCGTGAATTATAATGTGATTGCACATTCATATATATGCATGTCAACAATAATAATTATTAAATTATCATGTTATAGCTCTTGCTGTTTATGCAAGGAGTCCAGCAGCTTACAACTCCCTTCGAAGCTTTCGATTGCTACAGTTGCCATCAATATCAATTCTCCAACAGTACAAGTCCACATATATGGAGAAAACTGGAGAAATTGAGACACGCTTGAAGGACGAGAGTGAGATCTATCAGCAGAGACAGAAGGAAGCAAAAGAGAAAGGGCGATTAGTTCCACTCGGTGAAGGGTCTCTGATATTCGATGAGGTGAAGGTTACAGCAAAACTGCAGTGGAACAGTCGAGACAACTCTTTGATCGGATATGCAATGACAAGTGATGAGATGGCTTCCATGACAGACGTCTACCAGTTCATTGATAAGGATGCAAAGCTACCCCGAACAGACTACATCATGCAGACCATGTGGAGGGACCATACCTCTAACTGTGACATCATTGGACCATACTACACCAGCAGTGGTAGCATGACAGCAACTTTCACCCTTTCGTGCGTCATGGATGCCATGAGGAAGTTCCACGCTTATGGATTCAAGGTGTGTGACACTCAATAATAATATCATTACTATTATTGAAAATTAATCTTTAGCATGTTTTATTGTAGGTCACTACTGTGATTTGTGATGGGGCATCCTCCAACCTCACCTTGTTGAAGACGCTCGTAGGGAGACAGGGTTCATTGGGATACGATGAAACACTAGCAGATAAGCATGCCATTCCAAGTAGCTTAACAAATCCTTTTTCTGGTGACAAAGTGTTCATAATAATTTGTCCATCACACCAGGTAAGTGTCAAATGAATGCATTATGAATGTCAAATCATTGCCCATGCACATGTATGCAGCTCAAGTCAATGATCTCTGCTTTGCATCATTCAAGGGTGGATGGAACCAAGCCAAACCGCTTCAGACTAGGGAGGAAGGGAACAGTGTTTGGCTGGGAGGCTATAGAGGCAATGCTGAGGAGAGAGATACAGAGAATCCAGAGTGGTCAGTTGGCTAGGGTTCCAGGCTTGAAAGAAAACTTCGTTCACCGTGATTCCTGGACCAGATTAAATGTCAAGCCAGCCAAGATCATGCAAGTAAGCTCTCCCCCCACCCCCCAACTCTCTCTCTCTCTCTCTCTCTCTCTCTCTCTCTCTCTCTCTCTGTGTTACATGGCATCCACATAGTACATACACAAAAGGCCCACACAGTCACATATTCACACCACAAACATAATATTATTTGCACACAATACATATTAAATTTTATAGCAAGAGTGCGTTTTGACAGAACTGGAAGAGTATGCTACTCAAACTCCTGCTCCTGTGGATGGTGTCAGTGTTCAGAATGTTGTTCTCTACCTCAAAGCTTGCCAAAAAATGTTTGAGAGAGGAATTTTGGAAAAGAAGGGCTTCATCAAGGCTGTAAACAGCCCTCTCTTAGCCTCTGCCAAGGATGGCTTCAGATTTTTTTCAGAGTGGGCAGACATAGTAGTAGAAGAAGGTATAATATATATTGTAACACAGTTATGCAGTTAGCACCAATAATTAACACTACTGAATATTCAGTTTACACTGTGTGTGTAACTCATTTACACTGATACACACACCACAGGGTACTCCCTTTCTGAAACATCTGGGCGCATGTTCCTGTCATGGCAAACATGGGATTTGCTCAGGTTCATGTACTATGGGTTTGTTGGTTTCTGTGAACAGTTTCTCAAGGAACACCCAGGTTACACTATTCACCCCATTCGCCTGAGTGGGAGTGCAGTAGAAACACTTTTCAGCCAACTAAAATATGCAAGTGGTGGGAATCTGATGTCTACAAACTATGCATCTGCTAGGGCATCAATTCTCATCAAAGGTGGAGTGGCTGGAAAGTACAAAGGAGATGACTACCGAGATGCACCATTGTTTGTACGCCAACACAAGCTTAAAAAGTCAAAATAGTTAATAACTTGGAAACACAATAGTATTGGCATTATTATTGCATTAACAATAACTGTATTGGATAATACTATAATTTAATACATGATTCCTTCTCAGCTGCATACACCTTTAACTTGTCCCTCAATGCCACATCTGCATCAACACCTTTGTTTGCTTGGATCCGAGTCACCATAGCAGCACATTGGAGTAGGGAATTCATCATTGTGTTGATTACTCGAGACAATATCTCCGAAAATAGCTCCCGAATAAGTGGTTTAGGGCAGTCAACTTCATGTACTGAATGTCCTTTTAAATCTTCACATATCTTAATAAAGTCTTCACACAAGCAGCGATCGTTTAAAGCAGCATCCTTGGTTTCCTACATGAAATGTAAGAACAAATAATTATTATTAATACTATGCTACCATACTAAGTATACTTACAATATAAAATTATCAGGGGTTTTTAGAAATTTTTTTAAGAGGGAGAAAATAGAAAGTCTCTAGCATTGTTGGATTATTTTGAAAATCATGGATGTTGGCTGCTCAATTGTGTACATGTTGCATTATGCAACCCTTACAAACTTTGAAGGGGGGATGTACAGAAAACCATCTATGCTCATACTTGTGTATGTACATAATATTACCTTGGATATCTTGCGACCGTCCTTCAGAAGAGCTTGCATATTCAGTGTTGATTTTATCTTCACAGAACATGCACGACAAAATGGTAATAGAAGACGATGTGGAAACTTCATCAGTCCTCGGTCCTGTTTCTTCAGTATTGCCGGAATGACTGTCTTATCAGATTCAACCAAGACCTTCAACATCGACAGCTGCTTCCTAAGTTTCTGTTTCTTTTCAAGTGTGTATCGCTTTGCCACTCTTGATCGACTCCAACAACTACGGCTACGGAATTGGATAGAAACGTGAAGACTGAACCCAAACAAACGGTACAGAGATACATCATCATCCGAAGTTACAGGTGCAGCTGGTTCTTTACAAATGGCAGATTCACACCTACTTCTCAAGTTGTCTAAAATCAAATCTCGCTGACGAACAATGAAAGTAAACAATGATGAAAATACGACTGACATAATAGCACTCCTGCAGTCATCTGAAATAGCACCAGCATATCCACTGACTACTCTACTCCATCGCCTAGAGCTAGAGTTGGTGTACTCATGGACGCAACAGCATAAGTGGCACTATAATTATTCCAGGCAAGGAACAGTCGTAAGTGTCTGTCAGAACCCTTGGAACATTGATCCACATACAGAAAGCAGAGTTTGTCGATCCCATCTTGAAGAAGTTCTCGAAAGGCTACACAAGAATTTCCAATTAAGTAGCACCACAAGGCTTTTCTATCTTGAAAGAAGTGAACATGCTGCTCTTTTTGTACTTCTCTTATCACCACCTGTTGTACAACATCGAGATCGGCATTTTTTAACTCTTGTGCTATGCTTCTTAGCTCACGCACGGTTAGTCTCTTCGTCTTGGGCATCATTCGTGTGGGATCGGGAACAGTGCTGAGTCTGCGTTTGCGCGCGCGTATCACGTACATATACGCGCGCTAGCGCAATGTTAATGTTATTCACAGCCACTTATGATACACCCCTCGCGGCCGCAAAGAATTTCTCGGACTTCCATATATGGAAGGATCATCATTTGGTGGTTTACGAAACGTAAAACACGGAAGAACCCTGAGTAAGACGCTTCATCGCGCCGCTACGCGGCGCTCATAAGCTCCTGCTACTAGCAATACTTTGAATAAATTCTCTCTCTACCAAAGTCGGAGTCTCATGGCAGCTTCTTTGTTAGGCCACTATGGATTGGCCATAGATTGGCCAGGCACAGGAACGTGAGGGGCGTGGCTACGAATTTTGCACGCACGCGCGAATTTCGGCACCTCCGCAAGCCTCCGCAAACTTGGCTGAAAGGTGTTCGATGATCGGACGAACTTTTCCAAGGCGGTCGTGCCCTGGAGAGCCGCGTGGTTGGAGGGAGCTATTGTCCACAAAGTGGATATATCTGGAGATCTCCAAAAAGCGGTCTCGTGGTATCCTGTCTGCAATGGGACTATAGTGGAGGTACTCATTCTTCTTCCAGTAGTCCTTGATTGCCGGGAGCTGGTTTATGCCCATGAGAATGGAGAACCCCAGAAAGGCCTTCATCTCTTCTACAGTGATCTTCGTCCACTTAGCAAACTTCTCACTTCCCATGATGTCCTCGGCGTACTGATTACTCTCAGTCACCATCAGTGTCATCAAATCATCCGTGAAGAAGATCTCGAAGACCTCTCTGGGGGTCTCTGGGATGGCTGTTGTTGGACCTACTGGTGAGTTGAATGATTTCACCTCCACTGGTTTCAGTGTTGTAGTCCACACTGCAGGTTGCGATGGAGAACCAGGTGGTGATGATTGTGGCGAGCTTTGGGGTGAGGGTTGAGGCAATGGAGAGAGTGGAGGCGGCAGCAGCAGTGGCGAAGCTACTGACGGTGTAAGGGGGGAGTTTGGTGGTGCTTGGTCAAGGTCAGCATCCTCTTCATCGAGCTCCAAATCTGAGAACTCGTCATCGGAGCCTTCCATGACCGGTTCATCAGGGTCATCATAGTCCTGGTCATCATCCACATCCTCCAACACAGCTTCCAGCACCTTCTCAGCAGTGTACAGCCTCTTGGTCATCGTTTTAGCGCTTCTAGAGTTAGTTTATAGGTAGGTAGTTAGCGTTTTTGCATGGTAGTATTGTAGCGTACATAGCGTAGGCGTTAGCGTGTATGGCTGTATGTATTGTTATTTTTGATACAAATTTGTGGAATAATCTTCTATGAATAGTACTATAGTTTACTACAGTAATACTTACCTCTACTATCGTGGTTTGTCTTCGGTAGAAAGATCGTCACCGCCCAGTCCTCGTTAGCGAGATATCGTCCAGATAGTATAGCGCTATGCAGCCGATGCATTTTTGCGTCTCCCGCCCTTAACGGTATGCGCGCGCATGACGCAATAATGCGTCTCTCGGCACTAATCGGTTAATAACCGTGCTTACAAACATTGTTATTAGCACACCTGTTGTAGTGAAAGGTTTTTAGCTGCCTTGATGAGTTCAGTACAGCAACGCTTACTTCCTTACCAACAAATGCAAGTAGCTGCATATCATGAGAATATCAATCAAAACTTACAAACTACTGCAAATTATGATCCTTAATTACATCCCCAGTAGCAATTTGGTTTTCTGCAGTTATCTTTAATAATTAACTCAAGTTGAGTGCAGCATTTAAAAGGTAGTTAGAAGGTAGCAATAAATACAATGTCTCACCTCATTGAGGAAAAACAAGCACGATGCCCACCCAGTCGTATTTCGGACACTCATCCCACATGCTTCCCGAAGCTCCACCTGCACTCTCTGAACGTACTCCTTCCCTTTGTTTTCAAACACTCCTCTTAACTGAACTATCCAGCCAATAGCACTGCTAAACTTCTTCGTCTTAAGACATTCCCCAAACTCTTCATAAGCGCAGACTTCTTCGGGTGTGGTAGGACCAGTAATAGGCAAACTGAATGGTATCATTAGAACACGACTCCGAACTCTAAGATGATAAAGTAGAAAATGCAATGTGATGATACTTAGCAAACAGGACCAGGGATTTTATGCAGAGCAATTAATAATAGATGTGTACCTTGCCATTTCGTCAATGTTGAAGTTAGAAGCAATGAGTGGCACTGTCTGAGGCTTCATTGTACCCATCTTCATGTTGGCTGAGCTGGATCCATTGGAGAGATCCATGATGACTTCAGTTATATCAATCTGGTTAGTCTTGGATCTGCTGGATGCTCCCTTTCCCTCTTCTATACCAAAGGGAAGACTGGCGGAACAGGCTCTCTCCATCAAAATTGCATTGGTCATCTTCACACTCATTCCGATGTCATCACAACCAAACAAAGCCAATGCAGCTATAACAGCGGTTGATTTCCCGGTCTCAGATTCTCCTAGAGCCACAGGGATGGGACAACAACCGAATGCGTTGATGATTGTATGGTAGTGAAATGACTGAATACCTCCAGCAATCATAAGCAGGGTTGGAATTAGATTGTGCTTTGCCATCTTCTCGCACAATGAGTATAGCTCCCGCAATGGATCTGTTGTCAGAGGATGTGCAATCATTGGAGTGATGTCCTTGGATGTTACTTTGCTGCTTTCGTGCACCAGATCACGGTTTAGCCATACAAATCCAGTTTCACTGGGATCCAGCAGGCCTCCATTTGGAGCAATGAAGGTATTAGTATTCAATACACACGTGCCATCTGCCTGAAACCCGGGAACAACTCCTTTTTTGATGCACATCGGACCATCATGGCTCCTCTGGAGATACTGCACATACTCAATCAAAGCATTGCTTTCTAGCGCTGAAGTCATTCCTCCAGAGCCAAAGGACAAGTTCAGCTGGTTCATGAACTTCTATTTCACGCTCACAGACTCCAATGTGAAAAAGCATTCACTAAAGTGTACATAAGATAGTACATCAAAGCTATATACACTATAGCACTATACAGTGTCCCACCAGTCTTCACAAAACTAATAGTCATGAATCAAGTCTATATCTCACTAAAAAATATTATATATATTATTATGGCATAATATAACACACCAAGTCTTGGTGCGCGGGGTTAGCGTCGTATTCGACTTAGAGTAGGAAATGTCTAAGACTTTAACAGACTGATTTTGATATATTGCAAGGGGTTTATATATATATATGCACAGCATCATACACACTCAGGGCTACAGCAAATTAACAGGGCTACAAACATACACAAAGACTACACAATAGCATGCATTCAATAATTATGAGATAGTCAAATTGTCTTGCCTTTACACATACCCTAAGTCTTATACCATAAATTAAATTTTGCACGGTGAAAATTTTTTTCGAACTCTGTACAGAAATTGTAGTGCTCAATTGCAAATAAAATATGTATTGCAATTGAGCACTACAATTTCTGTACCAATATTATATGGTATAGCAATAGTATGTCATACAAATTTAACTAAAGGAAACTTCGAGCATACTTCAAGATGGTGGCGGTCGCATAATCTGGTGATGCTTAATACATAATGGGTATAATATACTAGTATTAAACTGAATACATTACCTTTTTTTCAAGTCCAATTCACGGACTACTTCAGCTACGAAACCAGTACAACAATCCGCCTCCACCAAGCACTTCAATTTCATAGCGAAATTGTTCTTCGCCACCTCAGTGCCATACTTCACAAGACCACTGACACCCTTCTCCCAATTCGTGTAGAACTCATTGGCTTTACCCTACATAGTCAATTCAGTACTGCAAGTTATTAATATGGCTAATTTACACATGAGCTAGAGTATAGGCGTTAATAAGTTGCTATAGGCGCTATAAGGGAATGAGGCTAGCAAACTTCAAAGCTGCTAACTTTGTAATAAATATAGATAGCTAGCTAGATCACTTACTTTGGTGGCTGATTTGTCCGACTTGTCCCCCGCACTGCTCGGAGTTGAGGATTCACTCGGTAGAAGACCCTCGAAAGATAGATCCTCATTAGCCATTGCTGAGCTACAACTGTCTGCTTAGACAAAACAATCAGTGATGGGCAACCAGTGACGAGCAACCGAGCTGGCTAGGTACCAGGCACCCACGTGGCAATGGTCGAGAAGTAATTACGTAAACACGGACACCCACGTGGAAAAGCTCCCAAAGAGCATGCGCAGTAAGCTAATACTGTGACGGGCGCGGGTACGAAAAGTTTTTGATCGGGAAAAGTGCTCAGAAACCCCCCCCCCTCCGGGCCATATAGCTTGCGCGAAGTTTTTATGACACCGCCAAATTTAATACCAACTGATTATTTCGGACTTAATTAGCTCAGTCTAGTATTGATATCACTAAAAATTACGGTATATCACTGCACTGCATGGTATTGCTGTACTGTAATCAATATAAGCATTGAAAACACAAAGGTAACAAAAAACAGCATCACTGCAAACACTGCAGCATGGCATCACTAATATCACTGTAGTATGGAAAAAGCTGGCATCGATTGTTTCAAATTAAGTAGTACCATGGATCACTGTAATCACTGGCATCACTGTACTGTAACAATGACATTCAAATGTATATTCTTATGAACACTGGTGGTATGATTAAAACTGCAAACACTGGCATCATCATTGCACTAAGAGTAACTGCAAACACTGTAAACACTAGTTATAGTAACTATAGACTAGTAGTGTCACTGTAGACACTGATATGCTATAGATTCACTACAAAATTGCAAACACTGACATCACACTGTAAACAGTGGTACCACTGCAAACACTAGTGTCACTATAATAGTATACTGGCAGCACTGACATCTCTATAGAAAAGCTGGCATATCATGATCACTGCAAACACTGGCATCACTGCAAATACTGGTATCACAGCGCAAATTTAATGCAAACACTCCATGGTATCACTGTATCAATGCAAACAAGCACTGTATCACTGCAAACGCTGGCATCATTACAAACACTGGTATCACTGTGAAAACCTGCATCCTGTATCACAGTAACAATTGACACCATGCACTGTAAATCAACACAGTGTATTATTACAATAATAATATTATTATAGTATATTATATCATGCACATTGAAAAATCTGGCATCACTGTCTTGAACTAGAACACTGGAATCACTGCAAACACCGGAATCACTGCCAACATTGGTCAGTCTGGTATCACTGCAGAAGACTGAAATAACTACCAACACCGGCATCACTGTAAACACTAGTACCACAGGTATCACCTCAAACACACAGTGTGTCACTGCAAACACCAGAAACACTGCTAACAGTGGCATGCACACTATAAAAACTGCAGGGTACCACTGCAAAACTGGCATCACAGTAAACGCTGGTATCACTGCAAACACTGAAAACACTGGCATCACTGTAAACTCTAGTATATACCACTGGCATCACCGTAAACTTGCACTTGTATCACTGCTAACACCAGAAATTCACTGCTAACACCGGCATCACTGTAAACACTGGTTCCACTGGCGTCACTGTAAACACTGGTATCACTGCAAACACCAGAAACACTGCTAACACAGGCATCACTGTAAACACTGGTTCCACTGGCATCACCGTAAACACTGGTATCGCTGCAAACCGTGACCAGAAACACTGCTAACACAGGCATCACTGTAAACACTGGTACCACTGGCATCACCATAAACACTGGTATCACTGGAAACACCAGAAACACTGCTAACACAGGCATCACTGTAAACACTGGTTCCGCTGGCGTCACTGTAAACACTGGTATCACTGCAAACACCAGAAACACTACTAACACTGGCATCACTTTAAAAACTGGTACCACTGCAAAAACTGGCATCACCGTAAACACTGGTATCACTGCAAGCATCAAAAACACTGCTAACACCAGCATCGCTGTAAACACTGGTCAGTATAGCTAATGCATGGGAGAACACTGCAGTATTAGTGTGTTGAAGTAATACTTGGAAGTACTATAATATTTTTTAATTTATTTATGGATACATCTTACATGAGACATTAACCAGCTTGGTTCTATGCAGCATGAGTCAATGTTTAGTAGTTGGACCAATCTATATCCGTAGATAGCCCACATGCTGTAATGCCTTTAGCAAGGGATTCCGTGCATGGTAGCGGTAGAGATAGAAATAAAGGCTTATTTCGCATTGATTGGTATGCGATGGTAACAGATGCTCGACATGGATATGATAAAATGTGGACTGTAGTTTTTGACTTTAGGTACTAAAATTTAAATGCGCATTGCACGAGTGGCACATTGGGAGGGTTTTCCCAAATCTGGTCATTGTACCATTACCTTTGGTTATTGAGTGCACCTCGCTATTAAAGCGCATGCTCTGTTGTTTATTAAGCGCATGCATTAAATAGGTGTGGCGAACCCTGCCCTTGACATCAATATTGGTCAGCAATGGCTGCGAGTATTCAATAGACAGACACTAGATGCCAAGAAGATTGTGTCCTCAGATGCAGGGCTGAAATTGCTGACGCTGGTCATCTTAGCTGGATCACACCTGGATCAGCGGCTGGCTAGCTTGCGCTTGTGCACATAATCGGTCGCATGCCCCGATATCTGTGGGCGTGACTGCACTCTATAAGCATATATCCTTTATTAAGTGCATGCTACCGTTCCATTTTACTGCCATGTGCTTAATATCCAGAGTCTGCGGTAGTCATCTAATTTGTAAGCTTAAACGAGGGGCGGCGTATGAAAGGCCGCAATATTTATTCATTACATGAGCCATGAGCCAATATGGCTGCATGCCATGGCATAGCACCAGCTATATGCACGTACATATAACAGACACAGTACAGCAAATGATGCCATAGCGCAAATATAAACAAATCACGAGACACTCTTTTGAAGGCACTGGACTTTCTCTCTGTTCCAAAGTCCTGCTCACTCAGATATGATTATGCCTACACCACCTCTCTCTATATTCAGAATGTAAACTTCCTATGGCTAGAAGTTTCATTACTCATATGGAAAATCATTTATCTTAGGATATATTATCAGTATGTAATTTTTTGATATGTTCTTATTTTTAGGGACTCCCGGATATTGTCGTGAGGAGAGATAAATCCAAGGTTCTGATTATTGCCGAGGTATGTACTGACATTTATTGCATGCAATACCGAAAATTGGGTGGACATACCAATTAATACAAGCAGGAGGGCAGGCGAAGCAAGCTCCCTGCTGCACCCAATTTGTATTTTCCATCATGTAACTACACATATGCTAGTATTATGTAAAAGTTGGGACCTTGAAGTTGTGAAGAGGTCATAGTGGGGTAAAGGAGAGAGTGTAGGACATTGATAATGTACCCGTATGTGTGTATAAACTGCACACACTTGATGTGGTACTGCAGCAGCATTGTAGCGCATGCGCATTAATTTCTACAACATCCTGTTTGAGTACATGACCTAATCAATCAGCTGGCATACAAGATGACAAAGTCGATCCTGATGCATTGTTGATCCAAGATAGATCTTGATCCTCTTCAAAGCTGAAAATGATCTCTCTGCACTAGCACTAGTTACTGGAAAAGTCATAGCTAATCATATTAGCAGGCGAATGATTAATGGGAATGCAGCTTCCACAGAGATCATTATCTCAAGAGATTGTTCCAGGTTGCAAGCTCCCCTTGATTTTAGAAAATTTTTAGCTACATCCAAGCTGAGGTGCCAGACTATGGGTATCAATCCCATGCTGCTCTGCAAGAGGTCTTATCACTTCCATATCAAAGAAACTACAACTATTTGGACTACAGGCAGCAATGCCTTTCAACATAGTTGCAGATTGATCAAAGCGCTTGTTCAATTCTGAAAGGATTCTATCGATCACTTAAAAATATAATTTTCTGAAAGTATTTTCAAGACACGCTTCATTTTCTAAATCACGAGAACCAGTACTTGATAATACAATTCCATCAGCCAGTCTAGCTGGTACTCTTGATCTTCGCCTTTCATATGCATACACATTTCAATATCTCTGGTATGTGCAAGTTCTGTAACTCTGTTCCAAATATGGCTTGAAAAGTGGCTATCTGAACGATACTCAGCAAAGGTTTTCTTAACGGATTCAACTAAGTCTATTGCACAAGATAGATCCAGTTCCTTAGATTGAAGATGGTCGGATAGTGGCTTAGTTAAACCTAAAATCTCCTCAAATATGCAAAGAATAGCCAAAAAAGAAAGGCTCTTAAGCTGCATCACCAAACCACGTGCCTCAGCAGCTGCACTACGATCTCTTGATCTTTCAATATCATCTAAAGCCTCTAATAAGCATTCATAGCGTGTCTGAAATAAGTGCACTGCCATGTAACGACAAGCCCATCGGGTATCACTTAGTTGGGGAATTTCAAGCACACACAGTCCCTTGAGACGCTGAGAATTGATAAAACTATCGTGACGCAAAGTAGACACAGAAAAAACCTGTACACTGCTTCCAATAGCCCAAAAAAGTTATTCACATCATCATTGCCTCGAGCAGTGTCCACCAATACTAGATTAAGCCGATGGGCGTAACAATGAATATAAAGACAACCATGGCCAAGTGTGCGTTGTACAATAGCTTGTACTCCAGCTAGATGCCCACTCATTACCGATGCCCCATCATAACATTGGGATATGCACTTGCTTGGATCAAGACCCAACTGCCCCAGTTGACGCATAATTTCACCCGCAAGTGAAGAAGCATCCAGTTCATGCACATCAGTGAAGCCCACAAATCTCTCTTTAATATTATTATCTTGCCTGCTTACAAATCTAAGGCAAAGAGACAATTGTTCAGTCCGGGAGATATCTCGGCACTCATCTGCTATGAGTGAAACATAATATGCAGACTGAACATCTTCACATATACTGTGTAGTACTACAGTAGCAGCAGCTTTCAATAAATCATTTTGAATTTCTTTGGAAATGTATTCAGCATTTGATGGAGCATTTTCGAGTTGATGTTTTAGGGTGGGGTTTTCAAATGCTAACAGAGCAAGAATTTCTTTGAAAGTCCCTTTGTTTTCTGAATTTTGTGACTCATCATGACCTCTTAGTGCCAGGTCCTGACGAGCACACAAAAGGGCTATCTTCAGCATAGTCTGCAAATATTTTCGATTTTCTTGTATTATAGTTCTCCGTTGAGAAACAAGCATGTCAGCAACAGCCCCATGATCCTTACTTTGGTTAAAGCGAGCCCACCATGCCATGCTGCTTTTATGGGCTCCACTACTTAGATTCTTTTCCAAAGATTTACGGATAGCCTTCCAACCACGATAACCCACACTAGTAAACACAGGCTCTATAAAATATGTGGGGTGGGGAAATAGGCGGCAAGCATAGCAAAACACAGCATCTTTTGAAGCAGAGTATTCAATGAAAGGAAATTTAGAATACCAGTGATGACTGAAGCTACGGTTTCTGGAAGTTTTGCCAGTTCCAAATGTGGTACGAGGGTAATTTTGAAGAATTGGCTGGTTAGGTGAGTGATACTTACTTTGAGCAATATCAGCAGGTACACTTGTATTTGTATCTTCAGTCATAAGTAACTCACTGCTACTACTCAGAGTCGGATTGCCAGGATCGCCTGATTCTGAACCAGATAGGTCATCTGGATCGTCACCAGTGCTGTCCTCATCATTATTTGATTCTTCAGGTCCTTCCTTTTGATGACAGCGAACAACTTTAAGTTCAAATAACGTAGTCTGTCGCTTCTGCATGCTTACATGCCTGCTAGCAAAATGCGCTCACTCAGCAATATCCACCATGTGCTTTTGACCGATTTTCTAATTTAGCAAAAATTGCGTTCAAAATTTCTAGCAATATCAGTATTATACTATTAGTGTATGTACAAAGATTTGGGGGGGCCATGACCCCCCCATAGAACCGCTACTGTATATCACGAGTGTGAGGGATGTATCCAGTTTAGAGCATATAAATCCACTCTAAATTGTAGCACACAGTGCAGTGGCACGCTAGTTTGGCATTATCTTGACAGTTACGTAATACGGTGGGTGTGTGCGGCACATTAACGATTGGGCGTGTGATACGCCATTTTGTGATATAATGCACGTGCTCAGAATGTGTTGCCATGGTGAAGTCATGTGACAGCGCCTGGCCGCGCTGGCGATCGCGACCTACGTAGCTGGATCGATCATGGATGAAGGTGCAAGGTTCGAGGAGCGGTAAGGCGCTAGGCATAGGCGAGCTACTCGCTAGCGCGTGCAGCGCTAGTGCTCCGCTGGATCGATCATAGATATCGTACTATCATACAAAGGCTCCGACAAGGGTCAGCGAGGAGCGGTAACGTACAGTGCTTCAAGGCAAGAGAGCAAATTTTTTTATTTTGCTTGATTTTCAACTTAAGCTATGTATGTTTGCTAGAAAGTACCCAAAATCAATGAAATATTGGTAAACTTACAGATTCCTTTGAGTTAAGTAAGATTTTAGCCATCCAGTATAGTAAGTACAGGGCTGCTGACATCACAAAAATTTGCTGATGTCATGAAGTAATCACGTGCACGCTGTGCTAGCTGGCGCTTAGCGCATAGCGCGCTAACTCCGCCCACGTAAGTTTGAATGCCTCATTAGCGCGAATCAGCTGTTTCAAGCAATGACTATGGATCTCTCTACGGCTTCTGATGCCACTGCAACCGGTTCTTATCAGAACCACTCTACCACTTCCTTGTTGACAACCGGTAAGTTGTAATTTGTAAAGCTTCTATACAGCCTGTTTGTGTAGTACTAAGTTGATTATGCTGCTTGTTTTCTAGGTTCTTCTCAGAACCCATCCACCACTTCCTTGCTGGCAACAGGTAGGTAGTAAAAAAACCAATATCTTGTGAATAGATTGGATATAGAGCTATCCACTACAGGTTCTTCTGTGAACCAACCCCCACCTCCAAAGCGCCGCAGGCAGAGAGGACTAGCCTCCTTCGTTGTCAACAATGATGTTGTCTGTGACATCACTAACCTGCAGCCTGTTGACAAGAGGGCTAGCATGGACAAGGCAGAGAAAAGGATGACAAGGTAGCATTCTAAACATTCTGCCAGAGGAGATGCCACAGCAGCTGCAAAGGCAAGGTGGGACCCAAAACCTGCAATCACATCAAACGATTCTGAGGCGGATGTGGATAAGCCAGTGGATACCCTTAAGAGAATTCTAAAACATGACAAGACAACATTTGACAATGGATTTGACCATATCAATACGTACGTTGAACAGAACATAAGTCATGAAATGCTGAAATCTATGGTCATCAAAGTTTTTAGTACAGCCATTAATTCATGGGATATGAGTATTTTACAAGCAGCACAGTATGCCTCAGATGTTACTGGAATTTCTGTTTATACTGCCAGGAAGTGGGTAGCTACATATTACCTGTCACTAGTAGGAGTTAGGCCAGATGATATTGACAGAGAATTTATGGATGATTTGCTTTCCTCTGAGCGTGGTAGATCTTGCGGAAATCCAGGAAGCATTATACATGATGAAGAATTTCGTCTTCATGCACGTGAATATGTACATGAGAATGCATACAAGCGAGGACAACCAAATATGACATTGAACGATTTTCGCAATTGGGTTGAAACAAGTTACAGTGTACATATCTCCATTGAAACAGCTCGAGCATGGTTGCACAATCTTGGTTTTGATCAAAAGTGTCACCACAAGTCTGTATATTTTGATGGACATGAGCGAGATGATGTAACAGAATATAGAAAGGAATTTGTCGATCGCATGTTTGAGTTAGATAGAAAATCCATATACCCAGGGCATACTCCACAAATACAACCAGGAGAGAAACCAATAATACAAATTCACCATGATGAATCCACATTTTATGCCAATGCCGATCAGTCTAAGTATTGGGGCGATGGTACCATGAATATTCTAAAACAAAAATCACTTGGACAGGCTATTATGGTATCTGATTTTATCGAGGAGAATGGATCTGACTACTTACGATACAACGGTCAAGAGGCACGACTTCTATTAGAAACAAGTACTGACGGATACTTCAATAATGATATGCTTATGAAACAAGTTGATAAATTTTTGAACAAAAATACCCTAATGCACAAGCTCTGTTTCTATTCGATAATGCACCATCACATAAGAAATATGCCGAAGATATGCTCATTGCAGATAGAATGAATGTTCGACCGGGTGGTAAACAACCTGTAATGCGCGATGCTGTATTCAATGGACAAGTGCAGTCGATGATACTTCCAGATGGATAACCAAAAGGAATGAAGTTGGTACTAGAAGAACGAGGAGTAAATACTAGGGGAATGAATGCTGCTAAAATGAGGGAAGAATTAAATAAATTTGATGATTTTAAGAAAAAAGTAACGATACTCAAACAACACATTGAAAGCAAGGGACACATCTGTATGTTTATACCCAAGTTTCATTGTGAACTTAATGCAATAGAACGGTGTTGGTGCCATGCGAAAAAGCATACACGAGCATACGCTAATGGATCCATAACAAGATTAAGAACTACTGTACCTGAAGGACTAAATTCATGTTCAAAGGAGTTGATTAGCAAGTTTTTTGTAACCTGTAGGGATTTTTTGAAAGCTTACAAAGAAGGTCACACCTGTAGGGACGTTGATAATGCAGTTAAGATGTACAAATCACATAGGAGAATTTTTAATATTGAACAGTAGATCATTGTACCACCTGCACCATGCAGAGTTTGTATTATTTACGTTTTGGCATTGTTGCAATTGTTCATATTAATTTTACATTACCATGGAAGTCACCAGATAAAAAATTAAAGGGCAGTGCTTAATATCAAAGGATATTAATTTTGTGGTTCAAAGGGGTGCAGCAGTACTGCACTACTCTACCACTCTTTAGTTAGTGACTTCCATGGTTACAAACTCTGTCAATATCCTTTTGTACTATTATTTTTAAACAAGGTGCCATCTTTTGTGGATTTGGTGGTTTTGAAAAAAACCGGTTGCTAAAAAACACTACTCAAAGAGCTCGTCCAAGAACGAAGGTGAAGAGGGAGAGAGAGACGATGAAAGTGAGGTAGAAGTACTAGTGGAAGGGGTAGACTGAGAACGCAACATCCATGGGGAAAAGAGTTCATCCACCAGTGAGGAGAGAGAACTAGTTGAAGTACACGTAGAAGCACAAACAGATGGGGTACACTGAGACGAATGTGAGGTAGAAGTACTAGTGGAAGGGGTTGTAGTATTGTTGTTGACTAGTAGTGAGCACACATGCACGCGGTCCCAGCTTGACAGTCTTGAAATATTATTATAGAGACTTGGCATGCTCTGAACAACAACACATACAAAGAACACCACACTAAGTGTGTCACAAATGACATGTATACACTATTATATATAAAACACAAAAACATTGCATCCGGTTTAGAAACAGGTAAGTAGTGCATGAATGACCACACTAAGGAAGTAATAATTACCACAATCCTCCTTCCTAAGTTTACAGCAACTCACTAAAAACTCAAAATCCAGAAATCAAAAAACTAAATTGATACAACTCCATAATAATCAGTCTGAATTCTCTGCCTATTAGAACGTCTCACTGGAGGCAGACTTGGCTCTACATTCTCTGGCGTTTCCAGTTCTGGTTCTGGATCATCAGCATTTGTGCTATCGGAAGTAGTGGGTGTTAGGAGAGGTTCTCCACCACTTAGCTCAGTTGCAGCCTCGTCATTGGACTCTTGCTGCTCACTTGTCCGTGGGACTCTCATTTCGAATGAGTCATCTGTATCTGAGTTCATCCCGACAGTACTATCGCATTGATCACTGTCCATTCGGGATCTCATTTGGTCTGCATGTTTACGAACATTCCTTCCATCGTTCAACAGTACATTATACATGGTTGACCCAAGCTTGCTTGTGATTTTACCAGGCAACCATGAGTTTCCAGCAACATAGTTCTTGACATACACTGGGTCATCAATCTCAAATTCGCGACTCCTTGCATGACTATCGTGTGCTTTCCTCTGACGCTCAAGACTGACATTCACTTTCCTCTCTAAACTGGGTCGAATATTGTCAAGAGGTGAGCGCAATCTCCTGCCAAACATCAACTCGGATGGCGATACTCCTGTACTAGTTTGGGGTGTGAGTCTGTACTTAAACAAGAATCTTGACACTTTAGTTTCCACTGACCCTTCACTCAACTTTTTCATTCCACTCTTAAATGTTTGCACGGCTCTTTCGACGAGCCCGTTGGATGCTGGGTGATAGGGTGGCGTTTTGACGTGTTTCACCCCATTCTTTTTCAAGAAGGTTTCAAATTCGTCGCTTGTAAAATTGGATCCATTATCCGATACGACTACTTCAGGGAGCCCAAAAGTCGCAAATGACTTCCTTAGTAACGCGATAGTCGCTGTCGATGTGGTCACCGTTGTTGGATGTACCTCTAACCATTTTGAATGTGCGTCGATAATCAATAAAAACATTTTCCCCATAAACGGACCTGCATAGTCGATGTGTACTCGAGTCCAAGGCTTACTGGGCCATGACCAAGGATGTAGTGGGATTACAGGGGGAGATTTCTGATTCTGCTGGCAGGGTTCACATGACTTTACACACTGTTCTACATCTCTGTCTATCCCTGGCCACCACACGTAGCACCTAGCCAGGCTCTTCATACGTGAGATACCCGGGTGGGCCTGGTGAAGCATGCTCATCACTGTATCTCTCCCTTTTTCCGGTACCACCACCCTGCTTCCCCACAACACACAACCCTCATCCACACTCAACTCACTTCTCCTGTGGAAGTAGGGACGAAACTCCTCCTCTTCGGGGGGTTTGCATGGCCATCCTGAGAATATCCACACCTTAACTTTGGAAAGGGTGGGGTCCTGGTCCGTCAAAACTCGAATCTGTGAACTGGTAATGGGGGTTGAATCCAAATACTCCATTAGGCGTACAACGTCGGCTGGCTTTGGTGGTTCGTTTCGTGAGATCGGCAGTGGTAGTCTGCTCAAAGCATCGGCATTTCCATTTTCACAGCCCTTACGGTACTGTATGGTATAGCTATACGCTCCCAGTGTTAAAGCCCATCTTTGAATTCGGCTAGAAGCCATCGTTGGTGTAGCCTTCTTCTCACTGAAAATGTGGATCAATGGCTTGTGGTTGGTTTTGAGTTCGAACAAACGTCCGTACAGATACTGGTGATAATGCTTAACTCCGTATACTATCGCCAGTGCTTCCTTATCCAACTGAGAGTATGCTCGTTCAGCCGCAGTAAGCGTTCTCGATGCGAATGCGATCGGTCGTTCTCCATCGGGCGTTTTGTGAGATAGGACGGCCCCAACTCCGTATGGCGATGCATCACACGATAGGATGATGGGTAGTGTACTATCGAAGTGGACCAATATTCGTGAGGACTTAAGAAGCTCTTTGACTTTGCGGAAAGCTTCTTCTTGGTCAGAATTCCAGATCCACTCTTGCTTTTTCTGGAGTAGGAGATACAATGGAGACAAGATGGTGGCTAGATTGGGCAAAAATTTCCCATAGTAATTGATTAGCCCCAGGAACGATCGGAGTTCTGCCACATTCTTTGGCGCAGGGGCCTGTAAAATAGCTTGAACTTTTGCATCTGACGTGCGAAGACCTTTGCTGCTAATTGTGTGACCCAAGTAATCCACTGATAGTCGGAGATACTCGCATTTCTCACTCTTTAGCCGCATTCCTGCTTCCTTTAGTCTCCTTAAGACCTCTTCCAAGTGCTCCAGATGCTCCTGATCATCCTGACCAGTGACGAGGATATCGTCAATGTACACACACACCCCCTGGATCCCTTGCAAGACCAACTCCATCACTCGTTGGAAAATTGAGGGGGCAGACGCCACTCCAAACGGCAATCTGTTGTAGGTAAAAAGGCCTTTGTGTGTGTTAATTGTCACGTACTTGCGGGAGTCAGGGTCTAGCTGTATTTGTTGATAGGCGTGGGAGAGATCCAATTTAGAGAACCTTTGACCGCCTGCTAGACGTGCGAAGAGGTCGTCTATGTTGGGGATGGGGTACTTGTCTAACTTTGCTTCACGGTTCACGGTCACCTTGTAGTCCCCACAAATTCGGATGCTTCCATCGGATTTCTCCACTGGCACAATAGGCGCGGCCCACTCTGAAAACTGAACAGGTTCTATTATTCCCCGCTGCTGGAGGCGTTCGAGCTCTTCCTCCACCTTTTCTCGGAGTGCGAGAGGTACTGATCTGGCCTTGTGGAATCGGGGTACGGCGGTACTTTCGACGTAGAGCTTTGCGGATACACCCTTAACTGTCCCAAGGGTATCTTTGAAGACCTCACTGTATGCATCGAGCAATTCGTGGAGTGAGCGCTGCCTGCGTACTTAAAAAATCTTTTGCCAGTCCAGTCGTAGTGTCGTCAACCACTCACGTCCTAGCAATGGTGGTCCTGTACCAGGTATCACCACCAGTGGCAGTACTGCGGTCTGCCCATTGTGCTCCACCTTCACATCTGATATTCCCAAAACTGGGATAACCTCGCCAGTGTACGTTGACAACTTCGCAGTCGAGGGACGTAAACTTGCTCCCTTCTCTTGCAGCGCTTTGAAATGGGCCTCTCCCATCAACGAAACGGAGGCTCCAGTGTCGACTTCCAATTGCATCGAAATATCGTTCAACTTAACATCGACCATCACTGGCTTGGTGGACTTTGCACTACCCACATGATACATTGTGTACTCTGGCTCCTCTTGTCCCAAGGAGGCAACCTCTACTTGATGTGCTTGCTCTGTTTTCTGAGAGTTATCGGCTTGCTTCTTTTTACGACAGACAGCTGCCAGGTGCCCTCTCTTCTTGCAGTAATGGCACTCGTACTCTTTGAAACGGCACCTACTGGGGTCATGTTTACCACCACACCTATGACATTCTTGCCCTCTGTGAGTAGAGTTTCCCTTCTGTAGTGTGGTTGGCTTTCCTCTAGTAGGACGTGACCTTGCGGTTTTCACGTGCTGTACCGTGGTTTCCACTCCCGGCGTAACCATGACAGGTGGCGTACCGTTATCGCCACTGGTACGCAACTTCTGCGAATCTCTCACAGCCGTCTCAGCTGCCTGGGCCATCTCTAGGGCTTCTGTGTAAGTGAGCTTCGACTCACGAAGGTATCGATCTTGCACTTTCTTATCGGCAATTCCGCACACGAGACGGTCTCGAAGCATATCGTTCAATGTAGATCCATACTCACAATGTTCGGCGATCCTTCGTAACGCGGCGACGTACTCGGAGACAGTTTCATTCGGCTGTTGTTTCCTCGTGTTAAATTCATAACGTTTTATGATCGGAGATGGTTTGGGGTTGAAATGCGTTTTCAACTTCTCGACGATGTCTTCGAATGACAAATCTGTCAGCTTTCCTGGTATCGCTAGAGTTTTAACCAATCGATAGGTTGCTGGGCCTACAGCGTTGAGCAGAATCGCTCTCTTTTTCGCCGGATTGGCGATGTCGTTGGCTGTGAAGTAAAGTTCTAGTCGTTCAACGTATTCGACCCAGTCCTCCTGGTTTGCATTGAAGGCAGACACTTGACCGTGCAGCCCAGGCACTACAATTGGTGCCGCTGGTGCTGCCGCTGCTGCTGTGGATGGCGGCGTTCCTCCGCCGGATTCCTCCGTAGCCATTTAGATCCTCGTCGCCAATTTGTAGTATTGTTGTTGACTAGTAGTGAGCACACATGCACGCGGTCCCAGCTTGACAAAGTCTTGAAATATTATTATAGAGATTTGGCATGCTCTGAACAACACATACAAAGAACACCACACTAAGTGTGTCACAAATGACATGTATACACTATTATATATAAAACACAAAAACATTACATCCGGTTTAGAAACAGGTAAGTAGTGCATGAATGACCACACTAAGGAAGTAATAATTATCACAGGGGTAGACTGAGAACGCAACATCCATGGGGAAAAGAGTTCATCCACTAGTGAGGAGAGAGAACTAGTTGAAGTACATGTAGAAGCACAAACAGATGGGGTACACCGAGAAGACAAAGTACATGGGGAAACAATAAAGTGTGAAGAGGGAGAGAGAGAAGAAAGGGAATTAGTAGATGTAGATGCGGTAGTACATGGGACAGAGTGAGAGGTTGAAACAGGGGAAACAGGCTTGCCTAGAAACGAAGGACAGACCAACGAGGACGAAATGGATGAAGTGCTTCTACGTGTACTTACGGATGTACAAAGATATGAAGAGAGAGAGTGAGTAGTGGAAGGGACTGAAGCACGTGTAGGCTGAGTTGGTGGAGAAGCTGAATATGACATTGTAGGAAGATCAGATTGAAGTGGCCCAAACTGCAGAGATGTCAAAGCAGATGATGCACCCTCTAGCGACTCCTGGATAGCACTCAGAAGTGATGGCTGTCCCAGAACTTGAACACTTATGTCCACAACCCGGTATCTCCAATTTCTGTTGCCACCTGGATCCGAGCTGTACGGGAGGGACAGCACACGGCTGCATGTAGACATAAAAATGGCAGTCATAGGTCAGTTCAGCTAACAGATTTATAGTTTATACGTCTATACTGATTTTAGTACTTACCCCGTGATGGTAAAGGGCCCAGCAAGCAGTGGAGACAACCATTCAGCTGCCTCAGCCTTCACGTGCCCTAGCTTGCAGTGATGTCGGCGCCTCTTCACCACCCTCACCTCCACGCAATTAGAATCCATGAGGTGGTAAGGCCGCCGAACAAATGAGAGCTCAGTCCTGAACTCAAGCTTGCCGTCCTTGATGTCATAAAACGACACTCAGTAACAAAGAATGCAAGCGCGATCTCTTCTACACTGTTAACTGCCATTATCAACTTTGTGCTAAGTCAGCATTGTCATACACTTTGAACCGATGCCCTACCGTCCGAGCTGGGCCGGCTGGCCAGCTGACCCGCTGCGCGGCGCCGATCTGCATGTGATTTGATGTCACATTTTCATGCATACGTCATCAAAAGTTCAAGATGGCGTTGTTGAAGTCGGTTGGAGAGAAGATGGTAGCGTAACTTCGTCGGAGGTTGTGGTGGCGTTATGAGTCATACCTACAAGTGAAACTAGACTACTCTAGAGGACAGCCAAGGAGTGCAGCTTCTTAACTCGAAATTTTGTGGAAATTCTATGCCAAAAGTTTACCCCATCTCCGAACTTACTCTTTCGAATGTCCTACCACGATATGTCGGACTTAAGGAATGGAACCCGGATCAAAAGTTGACTCTACATAGACACTTTACTGGATGTGAGTGCTTGTTCTTAACTCGAAAGTATTAGTGAATTATATGCCAAAAGTTTTTCTGGAATGTGCATGGCATTTTGAACTGTAGAAGGTCACGTGAATCACGTGACGGTCACACGCACTAATTATAAAACCACAAATAGTTGTTCTTTCATGCTACCATGACTTCATGCTATAATATATCATATATAAACTTTTATTTCAAAATTTACAAAAATTATAAAAATTTGCTCTCTTGCCTTGAAGCACTGTACGTCACACAGATCATAAAATTGTGCCGGGTACTGAGCTAGCGGCTACCAACAATAAAACTTAGAACTCGGTTTTCTCCCTAAGCGGAGTCTCATGGGCCGCCTAAATAATACTATTATAGGTTATCATAATAATTATTATGAACGTAAGTTAATGAGGGGCGTGGCTACGAAGTTTGACACCATCTCCCACTTAACCCTTTAACAACCAATGACGGGTATACCCGTCAAGCGCGCCAACACGCGTAACGACCAACGATGGCTGCAGCCGTCATAGCCAATGTCTGAATATACGTATAAGAAATAAGCGCGCGAGCATGCTAAGTCAACAGCTGTGTCTGTATATTCTGTACGACGCTTACCTTCGGCAGTTACTCTTTGTGTTTCTCGAGCGAAAGAATCGCTACACCCTGCTCTTCTGCAAAAAAACGACGGCTCACTTTCATTGACCAATTATCTCCAGAAAGTAACTCCACTCACAAACCCGAATAAATTATTCATGAGATAATTTACACAATACTACTATAGGCTATATAGCGCTAAACTACGATGGCAGGTAGGTTGTCTAGCACCCTGTTGAGCACCCAGCAGGTAGTAGATCTCCTGGATGATGGTGAGGACGCTGACTTTGAGATGGATGACTGTTTCTTCCCTGGTAGTGATGATGAGCTGGGCTTTGAGGAGGAAGATACAGTGTATGGCAATAGCATCATAAAATGTGACCGGATTTGGGAAAACCCTCTGTATGGGATTTTTTCAGAAAATTTAGTTTGATGCATGGTTGATAAGCTCTACCATAGAGCTAACCCGTGTTCAAGTCTTAGGCCGATCATATGCTTGGTTGTGGAGATACAGCGCTTTGTTTGCGATCGCGCCACACCCCCAATAATCAAGAAATTACCGTCAAAAGGCGTTGCTATGCACGCATATGGCGTTTCCGCATACTACGTGTGACCCGGAAATCAATTAAATGGACCTGGGCGGAGCCGTTCGAAATGAACATAAAGATCGAGCAAGAGTTGAATTTCGTTGTTGACAACGAGACGATTGTTCTTAGATGCCCAAGAAGCTAAAAAGGTGAGCGAACGTACAGTAGATCGATGAATCTAGCTGTATCTAGGTAGAGAATTCTAATTACCACCCATAGCAGCGGGCTCCGTGTACGGCGGCTGTGCCGACTAGGTGGGTCAAAATGAAGGCCTTCGTATTGCACGACTAGCCTCCGTAGAAGACGGCAACAGTTAGAAGAAGGGTTATTCAACATGTATATGACAAAATCTGGACTTCGACAAATTTGGACCTGAGCTACTAAAAACGTAGTCTCGCGCGCCAGCCCCTCCTACGCAAAGAGAGAGAGAGGGTCTGGTAAATGAAGTTACTTCCGCTTGTCCCCGTATAATGTAGATTATGTCATACGTACGTGACGTATTCAATTGAATTTACATAATATTATGTAATAACTCTACTATTCTTCGCGCGCGCATTATAATTTATACTCGCGATTGTGCAAATGACCAGCTCCACCCTACGATCGTCGCCCACGTACGTGCTCTAGCGAAATGGCTGCACCTCCACGTTTCTGTCTCGCTTGTGGAATAGCTACTCAACCCAACGCCCGAAGATTGCTATGTAGCGAAGCTTCTGCTACTGTTTGTCAAGTTTGGAGTGAACTTCTTGGTGAGAGGCTCAAGGAAAGGCGTATTGAAGTTGCTGTTCACTCTGTGATGGAGGCTGGCTGTGTTTGCAAGAAATGTTTTATGGCTGTGAAAGCTTTCCATGACAGAAAGATGCAGCTTTTGATGAATTTGGATATTGCAATAGAAAAGATGCCAAAGAGTGCAACTGCATTTGTTTCTGAACTTGAAGCTAGGCAGAGCAGAAAGAGAAGTTGTGACTGTATCCCTGATAAGGCTACAAAACGCCAGAGACTAAACAGCACCATCAGTACCACAACATCTCCTGGAGTTAAGGTAGCTATGCAGAATCATTGGCACTATCAAAAAGCACTTTCACTTGTACATGTGCAATTTCCTTTACTGTAGATCATCGTGGGTTATGAGAGTAAACCTAGAGTCGTACCTCTCACTCCCTCGCGTAAGAGGCTCGGAAAGAAGTTGGCAAGAGGAAGCAGTGTTTCAGTTGCTTTGGAGTGTGTAAGAGACAAGATGACCCAGAAGCATGTCGTTTCAGCAATCGGCCGAATCCTCAAGAATGAGATAAAGTACCTCTGTTCCAGGCGTGCAAAGTCATTGCAGAGACGACATGATGCTAGTACTCTGACGGAGTTTAACTGGGATGCAGTAATTGAAGAAGCCAGCGAGCATGCTCCCAACTTGGTGCAGATTTTGATGGAGTGTACTAGGAAGAGTCCGAAACAGCCGGAAGGGATGCACAAGTGTATGGTTGGCATGTGTCTATATTTGTTGTGCAAACACCGCAATCCTAAGATGACGCTGTTTCAAAGGATTGTGTCCCTTGTTCTTTATAGTGGTCATTCTGCCAAGCAGGTTAGAATTATCTAAGCGCTAATTAGTCTAGTATTGTATTAATCTTTGGGTGACTTTACAGTGATAATTTAATTTAGATAAGGGCGCTATTCCCAAAGGGGTCATGTATTCTTGAATACCAACACTGAACATACACTTGTACAGGTTTTCAACAGGCTTCAGAAACTTCACCTGTGTGCATCTCACTGTGACACTCTCAAGTCCCTTGATATCCTTGGAGAGGGACACGACACCAAGGTCAAACATTGGAGAGCTGAACTAGTGCCAAAAATTGTACAGACTAAAAATGTAAGAGTAGTACTAAAGTTAATAATATTATAGACTTATGACTGCAATAAATTATTACAGATTTCAGAAGTACAACTTCCCAGGGAAGCAGTAACCACTTTGTTTGGAGAGCAAGACGAAGATGTGGAAGAGGAAGAATGTGTGTGTGATCTCACCTTGGATGCCTCACTCAACAGTTCGCTGGAATGGGATAACAATCACTTCACCTCTACTCCCACAAAGATGGCTACTACAATCCTTGAGTCATGTGCTTCATCTCCTGTGTCATTCCTTCGACCAAACTACTCAGCTCTCTCAATAGAAGATTCAGTGAGTGAATGTAGTGTTGACGAAACCTTGTCTACTGCAGATATCCCTAGTTCCACCAGCTCCTTTGGTATTAGTCATCCACAGCTCAATGCTAGCAGTCCCAATCAAACAGAATGTAGTGCTCTCCCCCAGCCATTGCAGGCATCCACTGATCCTGGTTCTAGTGTTAATGTTCCTGAGAAGCCACACCAGAGCTCCATTCAAACAGAGGCAGAATTTAGTTATGCTTCAACTGTGCCACATCTGACCTGTGGTGCTGATCCTGAGACTGGTGTCAACCCAAGTCA
Source organism: Cliona cf. orientalis (assembly GCA_963930775.1). Taxonomy (NCBI): domain Eukaryota; kingdom Metazoa; phylum Porifera; class Demospongiae; order Clionaida; family Clionaidae; genus Cliona; species Cliona cf. orientalis. Next base: position 34,060,272 of record OZ005689.1, on the reverse strand, counting down.
ACCAAGTTTGCGAAAAGAAAGCGCAAGGGGAGTTAAATTAGTTGGAGATAATGTTGACAAGACCGTTAAAACTAGGTATATGCATGTTGATCAGCAAGGCCCTTCTCTGCACTACTTCCATGCCTATGCTACACGAGACAGATTTGACCTGTCAATGCCTGACGAAGCTCCGAGTGTTCCAGATGATCCAGATTTAAGTAAATTGTTGCCATCCAATGATGATAAGTCAAAAATGAAACAGCTCTTTGCTCTTCACGTGGCACGTATACTTTGCAAGCACATGCGTTTTTTTTCAGAGGATTTTGGAGATGCAATTCCAGAACGTACTGACCATTCCATGTCTTCTAATATGAGTCAAAAGTCTGAAGTGGTAAGTTTAAGTATAACTATTTTAATGTTATATTGTAGTGTACGTGTGCTATACCAAGAATTAGATTAGTGATCATGATGTTGGACTTATTCGCCTTAAATGTTATAGCAAAATGGAGTATGGAAATGATTTATAATAATTATACATACATATAGGCCCCTCTAGGTGTCTACTTAAAGGATGAAAACAAACTCGAAGAAATTGTGGACATCCTAGACGAGCTACAAAAGTATGCACCATCAAAGTCAGAGACCAGGGATGTCCCTATTCCCAATACCTCTGAAGTAAGGAGTCTAAAGGAGATTGCCTTTCATCGCTTACTTTTTGGTGGAGATCAACTAACTGCCAAGCGTGCACGTGCTGGAGTCCGGATCAGAAATAATTCCATTAACAATGCTGATCGTTTGGAAGGTTTGTTGCCAGTAGCTGAAGATTGGCACGCTAAGGTGGTGTTTCTTGAAGTAAGTTCTCTATTGTTATCCTAACATTAAGTTATTATTTATTATTACCTTTCTCTAACATTTTTAGGTTATTTGGAAGAGATTGTACAAGTCAACATCGGCTTCAGATGTTGGAACTATCTTCCAACTGTGTAATTTGATCAACCGTAAAAATATCGGAAACAAGCCATCAAAGGATGTCAATGCATTTGAAGATTTTTTTCATCTCATAGTGGAGAGTCATGTTCTAGCTGCAGCCATGGAGTTTTTAGGGATGGAAAGCATTGACGACAAGCCAGCTGCTGACATCTTTCCACCTACTGTTTGGATGCTTTCTCAGGAAGAGCGAAGAGCAATACTTACCTCGGTGTGTGAAGCGATAGTGGATGAATTTGTGGACATAAGTACTATCGAAGTGTTTGATACTGATGCCAAACAAGCTGGAAGTCAACAGGTACAGAGTGAACAGGATGACCAAGATGGGGTAGGTTCTAATATCAATGGCAAGGCAGCTACATGTACAAAGCGAAAGCATGACAAGCAAGAAGATAAGGTGCTTGCTTATGCAAAAGAATTGCTGTCGTTTGGTCTGCTATACAACGAGCTCGTGGATGCAGTAAGAGAGGGTGACGGTGTTCGTGTGTTGCGCTGGTGGAGATTTATGCTCTTAATATTCAAAGCTACAGGACGTAAGAATTACTGCACAGAGGCCTTTATCTTGTTGGCTCAATACCAGTATCTACTAAGCGAAAGAGAGCAACAGCAACTTCTCTATAGCAGGTTCATAAATACACACGGTGAACCTGGTAAAAATATTAGCTGTGATCTGTTCATGGAACATTTAAACAGACTTCTGAAAGGTGCCATCCAAGCACTTGGTGCTAACAAAACACCCAAGGCCATCACCCGATTAGGAAAGTGCATTGCTCCACTTGGAGAGATATTAGACAACTTCGACACGCTACACAAGGTACCATCTCAAACCACAGATCACAAGATTCCTACAGCTGACAAAGACATGACTCGTATAGTAAATGAGTTGCATGGTGCTGAAGTCTTCCGTAACTTACGCGGACGTGAACATAGCTCGTTCAGTACATTTCAGAACAATCCAGTTTTATCACTAAAAAAGGATGTGGTAAGCACATGGATGAAAACACAATGGACAAAATTGTTAGCTGGTCTATTGTAAATACATGTTTACATCACACATTAAAAAAAAATTGTTTATCACAGTCACCACAATTACAATTCATACTGCAGACATCACAACACAAACAACCATTAATGTTGGGATTAGATTTGAAGCCATCGAAATCACGAAACAATGTTTGTCGTCGACAATCAGTAGTATTCTCACTGTAGTCCAGCATGGTTTGCTCTACATGACGCTTCAATCCCTTTCCATATAGTAGTATTGCATGTGATGTTCTTCCATCTCTACCTGCCCGTCCAGTAGCCTGGACATACTGTTCTATGTCCTGCGGTGGACCCCAGTGAACAACGTATCTGATATCGCTAGTGTCAATACCCAACCCAAAAGCTATCGTGGCTATTACAATTCGTAGTGGTGAACCAGGCATTGTAAACACTTTTAGTACACTCTCCTTCACAGACTCATGTACTGCACTTGTAAAGTAATCAAATAAACGAAACTCTGGCAAATCTGGTGCCCCTAAAGGCTCAATACGTTCTTCTCCAAGCATCATTTTCATTTGCAAGTAGAGCTGCGCACAGTTGTCTTGATGTTGACAATAAATATAGTTCTGGGCATTTTCGTTCATTCCTTTTTCAGTGTTTGTATCATTTGATTGAAGGTACTTTCCATGGATTCAAAAGTGCACACAATATAAATGATGTTGGGCTTGTTGACATTCTCATTAATCACTACTGTATCCTTCATTCCTAAAGTTTTAATCACACATTTTCTTAGTGATACCGTTGCAGTAGCTGTCAAAGCCATGATATTCACACATTTAGGTAATAGACTCCTTAACTCTCCCAAGCGAGAGAATTCTTTTCTGAAATGATCTCCCCTGCAAATAAGAGACAAGACAACAATTCACGTTGATGTTCTATACGATATATATTATACTGCAAGGTATTTAGGGAAGTACAGATAAATGTAGCCTCGTTCCCAGGCCCTTCAAGAGGAGGAGGAGAAAGGGCCTGGTACACATTGCACGCGCATGCGCTGGGGGACCCCAGAAAAATGTGGGGTAGTCGGATACTACCGTATACTCTCCGTTTATCACCCGTAGAACTGTACGTCATGCAGAACCCGTGAGCGATCACTATGGTAATGCGATCGGTCGCTATGGAGACCCCGGCACATGTGCTCGCAGTGTGTACCAGGCCCTTTCTCCTCCTCCTGGTGAAGGGCCTGGGAACGAGGCTAAGCTAAATGTTGCTATTTAATACGGGTTTATTACTGGTTGATTCTACTTGTAATCTTACCACTTTTTAACGCAGTGGGCTTCATCAATCACCAGTGCTACCAATCTTTCTTTATAGATTTCATTTTGACACATGCATCGAAATTTTTCCCTTCCAATTAGCAGCTCTGGGCAAATAAACACCAACTGATATTTTCCTTCCAGGACACCTGACTTCATCCTTACACTTTCCGCGTCACTTTCTGATGTCACCATAGCCACAGAAACGCCTCTCTTTTTAAAAGACTCTACCTGGTCTTTCATTAGAGCTGATAAGGGAGATACAACCATCACAATAGAGCCACTAGTTGACCGTAGATCGTCATAAACTCGGGGTAGGCAACCATAGCATAAGCTCTTCCCGTATCCAGTGGGGAGTGCAGCAAATACATCTCTCCCAGAAACGAACTGAGTGATGACTACCTTCTGCTTATCTTTCAATGAAGCGTAGCCTAGTGCAGCACTTGCTGAAATGACAGCTCTCTCGATCGCAGCCTCGTCTTTCTCCATGATCGCTCCACTTAGCATAATGTAATATTGCGTATACGCGCGTAAATCGCGAATAACGAGGCTCATTGGTCATGTGACTACACGCTGAAATTTCATTGGTAGGTCGTATGCTCTACCCGGGGACAAGCGGAAGTAACTTCATTTACCAGACCCTCTCTCTCTCTTTGCGTAGGAGGGGCTGGCGCGCGAGACTACTAAAAACGCGCATTGCGCAAATCGCGCGCGGATCCCATACGGAGGGTTTTCCCAAATCCGGTCACACATATTCACACTAGTTACCTTTGCTAATTTTTAGTGGTGAAGGTGATGGCAACAACTCCAGTTCTGATGACAGCGATGTTGATGAGAGTGAATCTAGTGGATCATGTCCATTATACGGACCCACCCTCCAAAAAGTGCAAATTCTACGGAAATGGAGTTGTAATCCACTGATTTACCATCGTAACTGCTCATTCAACACTCCAAAAATGGCAAAATCGGCTGCACTACACAGATTGGCTCGCTTACCACGCCTACTCACACTCGCAAATAATATTTATGACGATGCGCATGCGCATTTCGGATAGTTCGCGGGTGATTTGGCGGGCTATTCAACATTGGTGCTCAGTATTCTTTGGCAGTGTAGAGAACTTAATAGACTACCTGCAAGGTAAGGGTCTGCTTGCAACCAACAAGCAGTGCCCAAACTGTGCGTCAACCATGGTGCTGCAACGTCGTAGTGACATAGAGGACAAGTACGGGTATAACATAGCATCACATAATATATAGCTAGCTAGTAACAATGTAATAAATAGCATAATCAAATCAACTATGACAATTATTCATTAAGATTGAGGTGTCCTGTTGGCCGGTGCAAAAAGTCGGTTTCACTACGAGATGGCACCTTCTTTGAGAAGACACATATCTCCCAAAGGCAGCACTTGCTGCTGATTTACTGGTGGTCATGACAATGTCTGGTAACAGATGCAGCTCAGGAGAGTGAAGTCTCTAGGAGTATGGCCATTGATGTGTACCAATGGTTGAAGGAGATAAATCACAATGACTTGCGTTTGGGTGGGGCTGGACCAGCTGGCCCAATTCATCCTAAACTGAGTAGTGAGTCCTGCTTTAGCCAGAAATCAAAGGTAATGTAGCTAGCTAGAAACTTCAAGTGACCCAGTAAAATTACGATTTTCTTCGATCAGCATCATTGTGGGCATCCACCAACATCTACTGTACATGTGTGGGTGTTTGGTCTTATCGACACCGCTCACAAGCCAGCTTTAGAAGTAATGCAGGTTGTGGCACAGAGGGATGCCACCACACTCTTACCACTTGTGCAGCAATATACGAAACCCAACACTGAGGTCTAGAGTAATAAATGGAGGGCATACAACAACATTGGCTCACTGGCCAATGTGTCCAGACACTAAACAGTGAATCATTCCCTTCATTTCAAGGATCCAGTGACAGGTGTTCACACTGCATGAGCACCTTGAAAATTACTGGAACCAGGTGAAGACCAAACTGAAGAGGACGAAGGGGTGTCACCACATGGGGTTTGAGAGGCATAGCACTACTGTAAGACAAGTATTAATTTTGATAACGTATGCCATGCTGTTTAGATAGTAATCATACTACGTTGCGAGCAGTCGCGCGCGATAATAATTTATATTCGCGAGTGTAGCGCAGCCGATTTGCCGATTTGCCGATTTTGCCTTTTTAGGAGAGTGTTGAACGAGCAGTTACAAAGGTACGTCAGGGGATTACAACTCCATTTCTATAGAATTTGCACTGTTTGGAGGGTGGGTCCGTATAATGGACATGATCCCATCTAGTGATGTGAGGTGTGCACACATAATTTCATTCGCTATAACAAGACTTAGTGTATTTATATGATGTGTACGTATGTGTGCATGTGTGTGTGTGCATGTGTGTATGTGCGTGTGCATGTGGATAAGTATAAAGACCATTGAGGTGGGGTGTGTATACAGGTAGACCGTTTTACATGATTAGAATCTACGTGAGTGTGCATGTACATGCATGTACTGCATGTCTAGTACATATAAGCACTCCAGTACAACTTACAGTGCAGAGAACATCACATGGACGGAGACATTGACTCCCATCACCATGAAGGGCTTCACGAAGACAGCAGCTCCAAAAGTATCTATCCCACAGTCAGCGAAAGATAAGTATGCTGCAGAGTGTATGGGTCTAGAGAAGTTCGAGAAGTGGAATAAGGTGACAGTAGAAGAGCTATGTGCCTACATGGGCTTTATGCTGCTCATGGGGATAGTACACCTCCCATCCCTCTATGATTACTGGAAAAATGATGAGGTGTACCATTACTCACCTATAGCTGAAAAGATCTCCCGCAATAGGTTCCTTGAGCTTCATCACTACCTCCACTTTGTCGACAACAGTACCCTATCATCACCGGAGAGTCCAGACTACGATCGGCTGGGTAAGGTCAGAGATCTTGTCTGATCATGTTGCTGCTGTGTACGAGCCAGAACAAGATATCAGTATTGACGAGGCGATGATTCCCTTCAAGGGACGGTCCACCTTGAAGCAGTATATGCCTCTGAAGCCAGAGCGACGAGGAATCAAGGTGTGGGCGAGAGCAGAAGCTTCCAATGGGTATGTATCTGCTTTCCAGGTATATACTGGGAAACAAGGAGGCACAGCTGAAACTGGGCTGGGGGCAAAGGTGGTAAAAACACTTACCGAAGACTTACACAACACTCACAAACACCTCTTCTTCGACAACTACTTCTCCAGTGTAGATCTTGATTTGCACAGAAATGGGATTTATGGCTGTGGCACACTGAGAGCGAACCGTAAAGGGTCCCCCCCCCCCCCCCCCCCCCCCCCCACAGTTGCAGACTGTCTAAGCATCCCGCTTTCGGCGGGATTGTCCCGCTTAGCGGTGGATTGTCCCACATCCCGCCTTACACAGTGTAAATCCCGCTCACTGCATCACAGCAAAAATTAACACAGACTTGGCTGGATAGCTTCATTTAACTCTTAGAAAATAAGCATCTGACTGTTAAAAACCTGTTTCTGGCATTGAAGAGGCAGCTTCCATCGCGTTTCTTGGACTTGGTCTCGATCCGCAGCAGTTTTGTGGGTGTGGTTTCAATATAATGGGCATGACTAGATCGATTTAAAGTGGGCGTGGTTAGATTAAAAGGGGTGTGGTCATTTCCTGCCATAAATCCCACTTGACAAAAACTTTAGGTTGGACAGTCTGCAGTTGAAACCACTCGTGAAGAAGGGGTTCAAGGAGAGAGGTAAGAGTAGGACGTGCAAGCCGAAGAACCTCACCGTCTCCTTGTGGCAGGATAATAAGCCTGTCACTGTCATCGCCACTGATTCTGATCCGACGCAAATGGATAGCGTTTCTCGCAAGCACAAGGATGGTACTTCCCACACCTATCCATGTCCACCTGCAATAGCAGAGTATAACAAAAAAAATGGGAGGGGTTGACAATAATGACCAGCTTAGGGGATACCATCATGTTCGCCTAAAGTGCAGGAAGTATATTTTTTGGTTTATGTTTAACCTGATCGTCACAAACTGTTTTATTCTCTGCCGTGACTTCACGGATTTACCTTATAAATCGGTGAAAGAGTTCCGGGTTGCGTTGGCGAAGGAGCTGATTGGAAGTTATGCCAGCAGAAAGAGACCAGGCCGTCCTCGACACACCCCTGCTGCACGTCGCTTGTGCCAGGCTCATTTCCCCACTCGTGGAGCAGAGAACGGTCGATGCTGCCACCACTATCACAAGAAGCAGCGACACCAGACAGTGTGGTATTGCAAAGATTGCAACATCTTTTTATGTCACAATGGGCGTGACGACGACTGCTTCTGCAAGTACCACGTCAAACATGGACCACCTAGTGTGGACTAAAATTATCAGTGTTGCCAACCACAGTTAAGAACTTTATCCAAGTTTCTCTTACCTTCTCTCCCTCTCTCTCTCACCCCTCTCCCTCTCCCTCTCCTCCCTTCTGCATCATAATATTATTATTTGGCATGCGTGTACTCTGACCTCAATAATACATGTTGTACAGCTGAAAAGTATTAGGCTTGTCACAAAACTATATAAAACTTTTCGGTGAGCAAAAATGGCATGAAATCTATACAATAAAGACTTTAGAAATAGGGAGGGGCTTACTAGCGAGTCTGGTCATGCACTCTCGGCTGAAATACCGCTCCCGCTACAGTAAGTTTATTATCGCTTACCGTTTTCAATCCATACTGCTTCCTTTTATTTCATGATCGCCAAGGAAGGACTTCTACGTGTTACTCGATCCTTCTTCGGGGTGTTCTCTCTCCGCTGCTTCGATAACAAGGTGAGTCGTTCCTAGACCCCACCCGATTTCGGTAACGAGTAGGTCACGCGCTCATAAAATATTCGGTCGTTACACGTTTCGGGATTGACTTTGTTCACTAGTCTCGTCCCCAGACCCCACCCCCAAAAAGGAGGAAGAGGGTCTGGTGACATTTGAGCGCTTTCTCGGTTGTGCGTTGTCAGCAAAAAAAATCTTGTCACGTGATAGTTACAAGCGTAGCTAGCAGGCGCCCCGCGCGCCAGCCATCGCCTTCAGGCGCGCGTATCACGGGAGATTGGCAGACAGCTGCTGTTTGTTCGGATCTATGGTTGGACGCCATCTACAAGTATGCAGGGCTTAGATCCCTACACTTGCGTTACTTGTCGCCTTCCATTGCCTATTTCCAGCAAAAGGAGACTCATCAATCTGGTTACTGAAGCAAACGCTGATGTCCATGAATTCTTCCTTCAGTATGTTGTTCCTGGCTACAACTTCTCTCCAAGTGACTCTTCAAAATACATATGCAAACATCCTTGTTTCGCTGATGTAGAGAAGGCTATGAAACTTCTTTTGTCGATGCAGGAGATATTAGCAAATATCCGTGGTAAACTGAACTTACACTGTGATCCCAGCAGTCCTGACCCTGCATCCCTGCACCTGGCTTAGCAGTATCATCAAGCCAGCCTGACTCCACACCTGAGAAACGTAAGATTCCTATCTGTAGTCCAGCTTTTACCGGTTCATTGTAATTTAGTATCTTTCTCAGTAGCCCCCAGAGTATTTTATTTTGATCAAAATTACCATGATTTTTAAATTAATTTTATTACATGTATAGGATCAGAAATCTGCTACTGATGCTGATGACATTGTTAGCCTTCCTAGACCTGATACGGTCAGTGGTAATGAAGGTAATGATGATTCTTTGTTGGTAGGTGATCAAATGCTGGATCTATTTCATTTTTAGTATGCATGCATGTGTGTAGGGTAAAAAACGTTTAGCTGATGAACAACTTGTTCCTTCTACGTGTAAATCTCCTCGCATGTGCACTTCAACTCAGCAAAAATGATTGCCCGGGTTTAGTTGAACAGTTGTCTCCAGAATCTGATGTGCTTGATGGATGTAGTCCAATATTATTGGTAAGGGACACCCATATCTATAATAATATTATTTACATGTCCCCTGCACATCACTGCTGTTTCACGCGGACATTAGTGCGGCGCGCGCATGCGTATCCGGTATGCAATTTTGATTACGTAATGATAGCCAGAATGCAGCCAAAGACAACTCATCACAGAAGCCATTCTGGCACCGTGCTGGCACTTCCACAATCCAAACTATCATACCACATCCTTGACTACTATCACCCACAACATCCCTGGAAACCAAGAAAACGCATGCGCATCCAGTATGAGTCTCCAGAGAGTACTGCGCAGCTGCTGTATGCAGGCAGCTGTGGTTATTGGTTAGAGCAACGGTTGGTAGCAGTCACTTTGATAGTGTGTACTGAGAAACCAGAACTTACTACTGACACAGGTAATGAAAAATTAGATAGAGTAATGATAGAAGAGTGTAATCATCCACTGCAAACTTTGGTACATATTTTTTGAGAGAGATATTCTACATGCAAGTCAGCCATAATTAAAAAAAAATCAACATAAGAATGTACAATTTCCAGAGACACAACACAATGGACTATCATCACAGTCAGCTAGTGAAGCACTGCAGGATCTGTGGAGGAAGGCTCATCAGTAGCAAAGGAAAGTACAAAGCTACAGTGTACCAGGTTGGGGCTTTTCAGGATCAGCTTCATAGGGCATTTGGAGTCCTTGTGAGCAGAGACCATCCGTCAGTACACCTCCAGAGCTTTTGCAAGGTGTGCAAGGTAGCCATGGGATGCCTGATTGAGTCCAAGGAAAAAGGGATACCTTATAAAAGCTCTGTACAGGTGTATCAATGGCAGGAGCACCAGGAAAACTGCAAGGTATAATGACACAGCAGTGTTCTCTCGAGTACATACAAGGCATAAAATGGTATCAACTACCAAATGTTCTAACTTATGAATATTATTCTTTAAAAATTGGACATCGTTGTCCCCCCCCCCCAAATTAATTTAAATATGCCCTAAGTAAGAGAGAACACTGCTACCAACAAATGAGAACAGAGTGTCATCCAAGCATTACAGGAGTGTGAGCATTTTAGTGTGATGGCGAAGGGAGGCAAGTCTCAGAAGATAAACAAGAAACAGGGAAGACCAAAAGGTGTTGGGCCTATGGTGCTAATACAGCACATACAAGCGATTGCCCCCAAGACACCACTAACTTCTTCAACATGCATTGCCAACACTCAAACCCTGTCAGCCATTGATCACCTCAGGTGCCCCATTTGCACAGATATCCTCTCCCAACCAGTAGAGCTACCCTGTAGAGCAGTTCTGTGTGCTGCCTGCATCATAAGGTGGCTCACACTCTCTGCGAGTACCCGGTGTCCTTGCTGCCACTCGGAGACGCCACTAGACCCAGCACACATCAATCCTGCCTCCAGCTTGATTTTAGAGTTGCTACAGGATATCATAGTGTCCTGTTCCCACTGCAAAGTGGAAATGAAGGCAGGAATGCTCGATCAGCACCAGTGTTCTCCACAGCTCGAGACAGTTGCTAGGGAGGAGCTGCAAACCACAGCTTCAGTTATTCAGCAGCTCCGCTCTCAGAGTCCAGAGAACGTGGTGGAGCTTCCCACTAAAGGAACGGTTAGCCGTACATGTACATACACACACTCTCTCTCACTCACTCAGAATTTACTTACTCGCTGAACGTTTTAGCCACTGATCCTGGTAAAAGTGACACGCTCTCGACGTTCAACTGGAGAAGTTTACCAGAGAACAGTACGGCGTCGCTCCCAGGAGGTGCAGCAAGTGAGGAAGATAATTGGGGGAGAGGATTCATCACTGGTACTGCACCAAGAGTTGCGGTCCCTCACCAAGGATGAGCGAAGCAAGCTGCTGGTAGACGCCGGGCTGACGATAGACATTCCACCAGAACAGGGGCTGGCTATGAAGGCTGATTTAGCAATACCCTGGAATAAACTTAGGGACCAAAATGAAACGTATTCTAAATAATGCACAACACTTACAACATTTCCAACCTGTAATCTCATACTGGTCTCCAGGGCAGGCAGACTCACTTGGCACGGTGACATCATTCCAGAGGATGAAATCTGGATCAAAGTAGGGGGAGACAAGGGAGGAGGATCATTCAAGATGAATTTCCAGATAGCGAACACGCTTACTCCCAATGCAGTCCATAACACATGTGTCTTCTCTTGCTTTGAAGCAGGAGATAGTGTCACCAACCTGCATGTCAGCCTAGACCGGTACAAAGACGACATTAAAGATCTACAAGGAATGATGTGGAAGTATGTGTTCTACTACTTACTTCGTGGACAGTTGAACGTTTAATACTTCTTTTTCAGACAGCGGAAACTCAGGGTCTTCCTTTGTGGCGACTATGAATTCATGTGTCGTCTGTATGGTTTATCGGGAGCATCAGGTACCATAGTTGCAAAACACATTATTTAATACACTATCGGCCTTACCAAAAACAGGTCGTCATTCATGTCTGTGGTGCCTGATAAAGAGTAGCGACATGCGCATCCCTCTTTCTTCCAGAGGTGAGTCCACCAGGAGGACTGTCCAGGGGATCATAGACGACCATGAGCGGTTTGTGAAGGCTGGAGGGGACATAAGGAAGGCAAAGGAGTACAATAATTGTATTGCAAAACCTTTCTTCAATATTCCAATATCCCAGGTGCTTTTACAATAAGAGCAACATACTTTTTATATACTATCGATATCAACATTAGGTGTGCCTGCCAGGATTACACATTACTCAAGGGGTATTTCAAAAGATATTTACTCTCTTTGAAGAGGCTTGCCACAGGCTTGACCTTATGCTGGCATCACACCATAAACCTGAACAGCTAGGCTCTTACAATGTCTATGCAGCAGCATTACAAGAGCTCACTAAGAGAAGAGAAGAACTCAGTGTGACTAAGCAGACGGCAGCGAACTTGGAGCAGCTGGTAGTGTACTTCTCGATCACCTTGGATCAGACAAACCCTCTGCTTCAGGGATTAGTGCAACAGTCTGCTCAAACCAAAAAATCTATTGAGCAGCTGGTAGGTTCCTTTGAATAATGAACTACAACAAAGCAAAAGTTTTGTGTACATGTAGGAAGCTAGGATCAGTACATTGAAGGCAACAGTGGAGAAAGGGTTCAGACTGACCGATGGTCCTTTTGTTAAAGGATTGGACAATGCCCTAAAATCATTTGGCGTCCACCGAGAGCAATACGACGGGGGCATATTTGTGGGAAACCACATTCACAGAACTTTGCAGGTACAAGTGCCAATGCGTATGATAGACTATTAGTTTGATCCATGCATTCATTATCCCTTATACATACATAGCCAACAAACCTGGAAACACGTTGCTCCTCTGTTACCAAAGCAGCTGCACAAATCAATGTCCCATCTCTGTCGAACGAGGCTACAACTGTGTATGATCAGTTCAAACCAGTTTTTTTCCCTTTTCACCCAGTGCCATTTCATCTACGATCAAAAGTTTGTTTGTGCAGAGAAAGCAGCAGAGTTAGGTATCAAATGATTATACACACACGCATATTATGTAAGTCTATTACCTCATCTTTTACATAGAGCAATCCATCACGAGCTTCATGGACTTGTTTCGTAAGACGTTTCCATCTGCCACCATCCCTCCAAAGATGCACATGCTTGAGGATCATACCATGGAGTGGGTCAGGGCCCGCAGTGTCGGCTTTGGACTTCTTGGTGAACAAGGAGCTGAATCCATACACTCACGCTTCAACTACCTTGGACGCAATTTTGCTCCATTAGCAAAAGGAGTGGAAAGGCTGAGGAGCATAATGAAGGAGCACTTCCTCCACATCAATCCTCAGAATGTTGCTGCTCGACCCCCACCAGCAAAGAGGAGAAAGCTAGTTATGCAGGAGGAGTAGCCTGGGAACCACAGCACAATCCATTCCTTATGTGTAGCTTTATAGTACCTTTGTATGTCATTCATCTTGGTGCCAGCAAGGGCACAAGCCAACCTATCAAAATAGCAACACAACACCTGTTCAATATTTATGTTTTTTCAAGCGCGTGGTACACCGTAGGAAAAATATGTACCAAATAACTAATGGTACTGTAAGTTAGTTCATTCATTCTACTATACCTTGCAGGGGCGGATCCAGGATTTATCAGAGGGGGGTTCTTAGTTACAGCATGCGCGCAAAGCGCGCGCGAATTTGTAGGCCACGCCCATTTCTCGCTAGATTGCGTATTCGAGGTCTTGTGATGCGCTCCAAGACTTCAAATCAACCAAATATTCGCTAAGAAACGTCCAAGTAGGTGAGCTAAAGACAGAGGCTTTAGTACTGTAGCTAGCTAAAGGCATGGGGGGTTCTATGAAGCCTAGATTTTACACTACTATACAGGCTAAGTATCAGACAGCTAGTCAGAAAGGGGGGTTCGTTCGAGCCCATCGAACCCCCTCTGGATCCGCCCCTGCCTTGGTGTAGAGTCCTTTTGGCGTTATTGTTCCCTTTCTCCTGTAGCCTTCTTTTCCCGAGAGACATACACGCGCACGTGTTGTACCAAGTCTTTCATAACTTGGTACTGGAACGGTATTAGAGGATGGGATTTTCCCCAATAGAAGCGCCTGGAACTGAACTATTTGGCTGTCTTGGTCCCAGTTCAACCACGTGTTCAGAAACCATACCAGACCACACATTCCAGTCCCATGTTAATTGCGACCGCTAGCGCTAGCGCGTTGCTATGCGGATGTAATCAAAAGTGGGCGTTGCCCTAATGTCCGCGTTGTAATGTACATGAAACAGCAGTGACATTGAATAGGATCAAAATCCTGTTGACTATGGTGATGTACCACGTGGCACTTCTAATGTCAATACTCCAGTTAAACGTCATTTCGAGGTATTTTTTTAAACTACATATGCATCCTATTGATTAGATGACATTAGATCTTATTGGACTGCCTCATTTGGCTCCAGAGTGGAAAATTTAATCATAGTAGCTATATCAATTTATATGTAGAATATTAAAAGATCTACTCCAGCTTTTCTGAAAACACCATCTAGTCACCTGAAGGTAAAGCTATAGTAATATTATTAGTTTGCTGTGACAACCAATGAGTATGCATTTACTTGGTGTGTAGGTGCTCCATATGAGGGGGAGAAAAATTGTGAGAAAGTTTCTGATACACTCGCCCTACAAGCCACTGGTCAAAACCACACGATACAAGCAGCCTGCTTATACTGCCCGAACTCTGTTTAAGTTTCCAAGTTTACGGGAAGCAACACTAAAAGAAGTAACCAATGCAATCCGTAAAGTGTCAAATGTTGTGTAGACGATTACCATATCCATCATTACTGTGGTCTTCATCGATTGAGAGCTTGTTGGAGTTCAGTCCAAGGGATGTTCAGAAAGAGTTGAGTGCAAAAGCTCCTGTGTTGTTGGCAGTCCTTGTCGTTCTGAGCCTACACAAGCTGTAGTAGCAATGGCTGCTGCAGTTTTGCTCAAGTCTAGATCCAAGAACATGTGCAGTGGTCTCATCATTACTGTATGCTGGACATCCATCAAAAAAGGTATTTACATGGAGGGCAGATGTAGAGTCTACATGTATAGGTATGCAGGTACATAGGGTGCACATTGTAGTACAATTATATCCAATAATTATTATGACACCTTGTATACATTGGTGTCTCAGGGTCTAATTGTGGCTACTCCAAATAACACACATGCTACACAAGGGAATGACTACACTTAGTACACCAATAGAGCTGGTTTGATGTTGTGCTATCTTATTAAATGTACATAGGTATTCACTAGGTTAAATAAGCTTGGATTATCTGTTTCGCATAAATCAGCAACGAGAATCGTTCGAAACACGGGAAATCAGTATGATCAAGGTGCTCGTGATTGGAAGGATGCTCTCAGTATCCCAGATATTCATGATTGTCTTGAGGCTCAACATATCCTGGTTGGAGACAACTTTAACTAAAAGTTAACCCTCGCCATATGATAGTAGATCATCAAGCGAAGTCCTTGCAGTATTTTCACTCCTTTGCCGCAACAAATAGGATCCCTACTAACCATCTAGATGACACCCAGTCAAGACGGGATATAGCCGATCTTCCAGTTTCCGCATTTCTTCCTACACCAGCTTACTGTTCAGTTCTTTGTAGCAATTACATAATTCTTGTGTCCAGGATTATTGTGAAGCACATACCTTACTTCGCTCCATTCAAAAAGGTGGTGCCAATGAATATTCAACATCAGTACTCAAAAGAAATGGAGAAACTATCTGAAGTGGTATGTATGTTAATATTCTTAGCTGTATTAAAGGCCACGATTCAATAATTGGATGTATTATGATACATCAGGATATTGCTCATGCAAGAGGGTGCAAACACATAGCAGAACGGGTGGGGGGAGGGGACGGGCAACCCCATATTACGTTATAGCTTAAAAGAGGGAAATCAATCCCAAGGGAAGGGAGGCCGAAAGCACTCCCTGGTCCCCCTGAAAAAAATTAAATTACTTCATTCCGGATTCCTCTGGGCATTATCCCAAAAGATGAAAATTGTAATGAGGGTATAATTGACATAATGGAGCAGCTACAACAATGTTCTCCCTCAGCTGTAGATAGCAGAGGTAAACTCATCAATCATGCATGCAATGTTGCTTAGTGAATCAAATAACTGCCAATTTCATCATACTGCAGCCAGTGATGGATGTCTGCATAGGCGTTTGTTGTTCTGTGGTGATCAGCTGACTGTTGAACGGGCTCGGAACAGTCAACAAAACCGTGTGAATTCAACAATGAAAAAGGATGCATTATTAGGATTACTTCCAATTGTATCAGATTGGCATGCAGAAGCAAACTTCCTTCGGGTAATACAGGGTTTATCCCGGAGCCTATATGCATTGAACAGTACCTATAGGTAGTCAGTGACCCCTATTGGTAGGGGGGCCATTAGTATACAATTATTAATACTGTGCTAAATCGGTATAATTACACACTAAGTAGGAAAAAAAGCATATTTAAATAATTAATTAAATAATCTAATTCATGGGGGTTTGGGAGCACTTGGGGGGATAATTTTTATATGGGCACGCAGAATGGGTTGAAACTAGAGATTTGACCGGACAGATTTTTGATTCACACCTTACAATTAAAGTTACGGCCCTTTAAACTTTCCCCATATGTTTGTATAGGGAAGCCATGCGTTTGCAATGTTTTCCGCCCACGCGCTACGTGAAAAACGGGGAATACCCGTGGTGTGCGTTATTTAGAAACTTTCTCAAAATTGGAGTATAGGTTGTTTGCTTGCTTTATATGGCTCTACTCTGCATCCTAGGTGTATTATGTGGTTTTCTGGACAATTTTTTTCTGCACACTAGCTTGTAATATAATATTATTATACAGGTAATATTTACTACAGATTGTATCAGAGTGGATCCTGCCTTGAAGGTGGGACTCTTTTGCAACTATTAACCAAAGAAATGTTAAGCGAGACATCTTGGGAAAATTCAATGAGGCTATCGATTTTTTTGAGCTGGTTGTAACTGGCTATGTTATTGCTGCTGCTTTTCACTTCGGCATGCGATCTGTTACTGACACACCTACACGAAATTGCTCCCAAATTCCAAAGAAGGAGCAACATAAATGGTCATGTCTGCAGTCAAGTGTTGCTAAGATTGTAGATCAATACGTTGTGGTACATGAACTCTCATACAGTGAATTGGTCCCAATAACATCTGATATTTCTGACCCCCGTGCTGTATAGATTGCAACAGAACATTCTCATGCACACACACAACTGCTTATGTCCAATCCAGTGGACACCTCAAATCCACATGCAACTAGGATTGCTTCAGAGCACTGTTACTTAAAACAACCTCCAAAACCACCAGGAAAAGAAAAGAAACCAGAAAATTACCTCCATGGCTTTGTTCACTTGCAGAGTCACCTTTGATATCAAATTATGTTAAGCAGAAAGCACCGGATGGAGTATTTAACTATAGTAGTGCCTTACTCAATGATGGGCTTTTACTTCTTGAATTGCGAGACTCTATTCGTCGAGGAGATGGCCCACGCGACCTTAGATGTTGGAAATTTATGCTACTGTACTATTTATGCTACTGTACTGGAGGTATGCTGGCCAAACCAAATATAGCCTGGAACCTTATAGGAGCTATCAAAGCAACTGCAACACCCCATCTTGCTCATGAGATCACCTGGTGTAGGTTTGTAAGCAGTCGTGGTGGATCGGGAAATAATATACCTCTAGATCTCTATATGGAGCACCTAAACAGAACTCTAAAAGATTGTTTGCTGGGTCTTGGTGCTAACATTTCTGAAAGCACTATCATTCAGATTAGCAGATTTCTCAGCAAGTTGATGACAGTTTCAACACACTTTGATTCTGAATGTGGTATTCCCAAGGAGAGTAGTTACCATACATGCAAAGATACTAGTAAAGATCTATAGCTTGTGGTCGATGAACTACAAAAATCAAAAGTGTTTGACTACATTCCTGGGCGTTACCACAAGATATTCCAAAACCTCAAGCCACATATCTCGGCACATGTTGACACCGATAAGTTATTCAGCTGGATACAAGGGCATCAAAAAAAGATTTCAAATAGCATCAAACTCAGAAACATTTTACACAAAATCTGAACGTAAAATTTTTTTTGTTATTGTACACTCAAATTCCTTTAGTATTATTGTGTATATTTGTTGATATCCAATATCGTGGTGCAGTAATCAAGTGAAGCAATACCAAGATTTAGGAGATCTGTTTCAGTTTTTATTGAGAAATATCTATCGACGATAGTTTCAATATCTTCATGGTTAGTCCAGTGCATACCTTATGGCCAACTAATGCAGATTCAGGTGAACTTTTGAGGAATAGGGCATTCCTATAAGAGAGTAACTGTTTTCTTATTTCAGTTTGAACAATAAGGTTAGCAGAAAGTGCGCAAGTTAGTCTAGGAATCCGATTGTGAGCTCCTGAAAGATCATTGTCAGAATCGGTAAATAGTTGACAATCAGCACATGTGCAAACGGTTGCACATATATCACAACCAAGATGAAGATTGGTTGGGGTTTTGACAATTTCCTGTGTAAACTTCCACATTAAAAGAACTCGGCGACATTCCATTGTATTTTCACAATACATCTTCATACCAGCACTAACGTGATGTTTAGGACCCAAGTCCTTCGTGAAAAATAAAGTATGCACTTCGTCACTGCTCCATCACGTCCTCCACGACCAGTTTCTTGCACGTACTGTTCTAAATCCTCTGGAGGTCCCCAGTGAAGAATATGACGTACGTCAGGGGAATCCAACCCCATGCTGAATGCTAGTGGCCACTACAATCCTTACTAGACCATCTTGCTGTGTAAAGGATTCCAAAATTTTCGTTTTCATTGTAGGAGATGTGCAACCCGTAAATTTTTCAGATTCGTACATTATCGTCACTTAGCAATAGATCTTTTTCAGCCAATTGCAACATCAATGCCTCGTATAACACAGTGGTACCATAAACTCTGGTTATTAAGCGCATGCCCTCTTCTTGTCATAAGCTATTGTTTATTAAGCGCATGCGCTTAATAGGCGTGGCGTTCTATGAACCTGACCTTGACCGGCTAGAAAGTATTTGGAGTCAGGTATCTTTGGAGAAATGATGGCCACGAATAACGTTATCATGCAAGAAGATCGACAAATCGCCAGCACTCGTCATCTTGAGCGGCAACTGTAAACGCTAAAGGGCTCGATTGATCGAGCGCTAGTGCTAGCGGGCCTCGCATCCATCACGTGCCCAAATGTTTGTGGGCATGGTTATGTGCCATATAAGCGCATACTGTCATTCCGTTTACCGCTATAAGTGCATGCGCTTATTAACCAGAGTCTATGGTATCCCTATACATTTATGTCTGTCTGTTTTTCTCTTTTTAAGGGAGACTTGAGACACAATTGGACACAGTACGGATGCAATATCAGTTTTGGGTGCAACTTCATAGTATGAAGTGACATCGTTCTCAGTTGCTCTGCATGAATAAACGAATATTCTTTTCGGACAACTTAACCGATTATAGGCCAAGAGGTCATGACGTCATACGTATTGCCAACGCCGAATTGTATTCAAGAAAGTATAGTGACACAAATAAAGTGTCTTGTACAGCATAGCAGCACAGCCACACAGGCAGTGCAGGCCTTCATGATATGTAAGATAGGTAGCTGCTACATTCTAGTACGCCGCTAGGGTGCTACTATACATACTATAAGCTACAAAGCTCATAAGCTTACTAACCTCCATAATGGCCGCCGTCTTTGAGTCGCTCCCAGGTAAGCGCTTGGCTCTGTTGAAAAGCTCGTCATATCTGTGTAGGTATAGACCTAGTCTAGCTATATACTTAGCGACAGAGCTGTAGCTCCTGCCCTGTGGTACCGCTCTCGTACCTGGATCGATCGCCATTATCGTCCATCTTCACAAAAACATTTTTAGTAGCGAGCGGTAGGTTGGGCCAACCGTGACCTCACACCACAGGTATGCAAGGGAGGCCCCCTAGTAGTCATAGACAGGAAGCCAAAGCTATGGCTTCTCATTCTTTGGAATGTAGGCGGTGCCATAGCGCTATTATAGCTGTACTGACGCCAATTGGCGTCAACGGCGGTTCGCGCACATGACGCCAATTGGTGTCAATGGCGTATAATCGGTTAACTGTTCGGTAAAACTTGCCGACGTTTCGACTATATGCTCTAGTCATCTTCAGGGCAAAAGTGAAGCAAGGTGCGAAAAGGGTGGTGCTCTTATAGGCGTGGCTACTGCGCTCACGCGCCCATGCGGCTGGGTACAGTGGGTGGAGCGCCGGCGCGATTAGTTTCTTCATCGTCGCGATCCAACAGCCCGGTAGCTCGTAGCCCCCGTCTTGATTGAGCCTGTTGTTTGCTGGGGTCTTCTCGATGTGTAAGGCTCCTTTACCTTTAGCTGGACAGATCTGGCGGCCCTGTCCAGCACCCTAGTTGCATCCCAATCCACTTGGTGTTGCTGGTCCCACTGGTGCTCGGCTATGGCAGACTTCCACGTGTCCCACTTGTTGCATGCATCTCGATGCTCTTTGACTTGCGTCTCTAGGCGCCTCTGCGTTTCCCCAACGTACACCGGCAGGGGATCTGGTAGACCACACCTACCAGTTTCTCCTTAGGGAGGGGGTCCTTCACTTTGGTGAGCAGTGAGCGGAGAGTTGGGCCCGATTTGAAGACAACCCGTAGGTCGAACTTCTCTCAGGCCTTCCTAGTCATGCTACTTTTAAATAATTATTATTAAAAATTTTGTAACAGTTACTGTACAATAGTTCACGACATAATCTTCTACAATAGAGAATCTGATATATTTTGCTACAGGAATGGGCCGAGCCTCTGTCTAGTAATAGTCATCTTCGATTCGTTTCCAGTAACCGTGAAGAACTTGCCCGCAGTGCACCCATTTGCGATACATTCCTCCCTCCAGGCACTTAACTTTCCAAAGATTGACATAATCCTTTGTAAGTCGCTGCAGGTCATTTGTTCATAGCACCCTTCCTGTAGCTCTCCGTCATCGTCTTCTGCAATTTTCACAGCTTGACTAGACCTTTTGATTATC
Organism: Cliona cf. orientalis; assembly: GCA_963930775.1. Lineage (NCBI taxonomy): Eukaryota > Metazoa > Porifera > Demospongiae > Clionaida > Clionaidae > Cliona > Cliona cf. orientalis. The sequence goes on along the minus strand of OZ005689.1, from coordinate 34,039,446 downwards.
TTGTTCATCCACGTAACGAAGTTCTCTCTCGTTTCCTCTTCAGTTGTTCCTAATAGAGGAATACATTCAAGCGTGTGACTCTCCGCTACATTCAACGCAGGGCATACGTGCACTCGATACTCTCTTCTCTCTTCTATTATGTACTCTTGGTACAAGTACACTGCAAGATGTAACTATTAGAGGGAAACTCAAAGATGTATGATGATATTATGTGAGTGTACAACAGGGTAATTTGTGGGCAACAAATAAGCAATGCACCTATTTGAAGGAAAAGGAGCTTTATATCTACAGTGCTTCAGAGCAAATTTTTTTAATTCCCATTTCTTGTGGTCAATACAGCTTCAATACACTAATGAAAGTGCTAAAAACCATATTACATGTTTATGACAGAGAAACACGAGAAAACTTCAGCACTTCCAAAAACATGATAGCATGGTACCCCGAGTTGCAAATGCTCAGTCGGTTTACGTAAATGGTAAAAGGTAGTCAAAACGCTGGGTCCTACTCTCGTCAAAATGGCCACTGTATGTTACTACTATATGGGCTGATACAGAGGAGCCGTAACTCGAGAAAGCTTTATAGCAAAACCCGTTAGTTGGGAACCTCCAGTATTTGGCGAAAAATTCGCAGGTATGTTGGTATGTTAATAATAATTTTGCTGCATAAACCGACTACCGTAACGAATATTACAAAGGTTATGACCCCTGTCAAGGATACTGGAGTAGGATACTCTCCCTCCCTCTCGATTATAATACTCTTGCTAATAAATTTCTTAACTCTATTGTACATTCACGTTGACCTCGCTATGCTAGCAGAAACTTTAGTAGTGTAGTCACATTCATTGATTGCATTCCTTTGGTTACGACATTATCTCTACAAAGCACTCGTGGACAATCTCAAATCCCACCACCGCTTTTTCATTGCCTTCGGGTGGCCACTGGTGAGTACGTTTGTTGATCTCCGTTTTGTCCCACATGCTTATGGAACGCTTGGTCTAGTGCCGTTGTCAGGGAGCCAGTGCCAGACCAATTCAGTTTTGCAGAGAAACCGAGGTTTTTGCACGGGGTCAGCTCGCTTCCGGTGACCTCCCGCTCTCTCACACACACACACACACACACACACACACACACACACACACACACACACACACACACACACACACACACACACACACACACACACACACACACACACACACACACACACACACACACACACACACACACACACACACACACACACACACACACACACACACACAGAGTGATACACAAACTGTAATTTTAGTATAAATATTAATGACACATATTCATACCAACAAGTGGAGGTTCAAGAGAATGATGTCCGGGTCCCGTGGGTCGGACAAAATGCCTTACACATTTGTCTACTGCAGTAGCTACGCCTAGCTCGATCATCACCACTGGATCCAAATCTGCAATCATGAAAAACCTTTGAAGTAAACTGACACACTATGAGGAAAAAAATGATCAGCCCATCATTATACTAAAATGTGACCGGATCTGAGAAAACCCGGCATATTGTCAAAACGCGCATATGGCGCAATGCGCGTTTTTAGTATCAACAGTCAAAAAATATCAAAGTCCAGTTTTTGTCATATTTATGTCAAAGAACCCTTCTACTAACTGTTGCCACCGCCTACGGAGGGTAAATGTAAGTTACCAAGGCGAAATAAGCCTTCATTTTGACCTACCTAGTTAGTACGGCTGCCGTACACGGAGCCCGTTGCTATGGACGGTAATTAGAATTCTCTACCTAGATTCATCGAACTACTATATGTTCGCTCACCTTTTTAGCTTCTTGGGCATCTAAGAACAATCGGCTGTCGTTGTCAACAACGAAATTCAACTCTTGCTCGATCTTTACGTTCATTTTGAACGGCTCCGCCCAGGTCCATTTAATTGATTTCCGCCATACGCGTGCATAGCAACGCCTTTAGACCGTAATTTCTCGATTATTGAGGGTGTGGCGCGATCGCAAACGAATCGCTCTAGCTCCACAGCCAAGCGCGCGATGGGTCTCAGACTTGGAGGCAGGTTAGCCCTATGATACAACAATCCAAATATATAGCTAACTAAAATTTCATGGATTGATGAATATGGCGGGTTTTCTCAGATCCGGTCACAAATTACAGTTGTCCGTCTGAGCGAGCAAAGCATGCTCACTTCATGTAATACACATTTACCTGGAACAGCCACATCCAAGCTCCACCCACTTTATAATAGAAAATGTAGTGGGTGGGTAAGCCTATGTAAATCCCGACCTTTGAACCCATAAAATTTCTAAGTGTGCGTGGCCCTCTCCTTGCTACAATTTGTAGACCCATTGGGCCTACCATTGACAAGTCGAAGAAATAGGAGGAAACAAAGAGAATACGGAGATTCAAAGCTCTGTTTACATGCCAGTGGTATAAGGATATATATTAGGGTATTAGGTAGATGGAGTCTGGCATCACATTAACGAGTTCCTATTGCCACATAAAAGAATCGCACCACAACACACAAGCATGGAAAAAAAGGAAAGCTTGGTTTACACATAGATAATAGAGGGGGAGGAGGGACTGGAAACGCGCGTGTACAGTGCGGGGATAAGCTCGTCACGGTCACGTGACTTCATCAAAGTTCGCGGCTGGCACAAAACCTCGTGAAGACAGTCTGTCTGGGCATGGCCAGAGATCCATCCATGCATATAGCCTTACTAACCCATCAGGTATCTCTAGCCAAACATTTAAGCCAAAAATAGCACTTTTTAGAACTGTTTTGGGGACATACGATTCGCCGATTGACTTTGTGTAATTTTTACGAGACTTGTGCACAATGTAGAGTTTCTTTCAATGCCTGGCACGAACTATGGCCACCTAGAGAATGCAACCATTGCGTCAAAGTTTTTTTCTTTCAAAACGATCACACAAAGCTTAGTTCTGTCTGAACACCGGTAGATTTTGGTCTCAAAATGCTCGCTGGAGAGCACACCACATCCAGAGTGCCTGCAAATTCTTCAGTTGTACTCTCTATCTGACTGTAGACCAGGTGCCGTGGACTTTTCTTCTGGGTTGGTCACCATTTGTGAAGGAAAACTACACAAAAAATTTCGGGCGTATGCAACAGCAGGCGCGACAACAGAGACTATTTAGATCACTCTTCTCACTACATCATCTCCAGCTCCATGGTCAGGTTATCGTCGAATTCTAGGCCATAAGAGAGCCATAGACTATGATACTGTGCTATGCTAGCATGTACAGACTTGCTAAAGGGGGTGTGTCCAACGTGACAAGCTTGTTCCGTGACGTCGCTATAGAGCTATATGTGCGTTTCCAATCCCTCCTCCCCCCTCTATTATCTATGGCTTACACAAGGTTTCGTAGAACATAATTATTATCTTACCTGCCAAACGTGTCCGCTTCTGTTGGATCTCGTCTGCCTCTTCACAATATCTTTTGGCCATTTTTAAGCTGTACAGGATTAGATAAGTGTTGAACTACACAGTTCGACCAATAATAATTAAATAATCAAATTTATGGCGGCATATAGGGATATAAATTTTACATGGCACCAATTATCTACCCCAGGTTTATACAATAATTCTTAGGTGGGATAATACGTCAACAATTATTATTCACTTATATACAGGTATGCCACAATCAGTCGATTGGAAATGTGAGCTTGATCAATTACTCAAAACTATCAATAACCCAGCCATGGTCTAAACGATCTAAAGAGGATGATGAATTTTGTGAGTACATGAGTACATACACTGTAGAAAAAAAATCAGCTATACAACTTGAGTAACACTTTGTGTAGCAGTCCTCGCTCAGCGAGCCACTATGCCAATCAATATCCTGTGTTGTTAACTTCCTGTTTACGCATGCAGCATTAGCAACAAAAGGAGCTCCATTATATCTTTAGTCTTGCAAGAATGAAGCCAAGAATAGGCCAATTGACAGGCCACATCTAGCAACATCTTTACCATCAGTGACAGGACGAACAACTTTGGACCTAGAAGTAGTCTCGCTAGCCACACCCGTGGCTTGCGAGACTAGGCCTAGAAGTTTTTTGCTGCGCGAACATTGATTTAACCGGTAAGCACAGTCCAGCCTGGGCACGAGGCACGTGGCTAAGTCCAGCCGAACCGTAGAGTTTGTAGGCCTTGCATGACCATCTCGAGGGAGGCCACAGCTTTTGACTCAGCAACACATGGCGATGTGGCCTGAGTCGCCGAAAAGAGTAAGAAAGAAAATTTAGGCGCATGCGAAAGATACGCCCGGAAGCCATACGAAACGACTCTTGAGCCCGAGTAGAGAGACCTTGCTTCGCTCGGAATTCGCGCTCAAATGACACAACACACTTAGGGGCCACAACGAATGTAAACGGGAATGCGCAATCGACTATTCCAATCATAGCTAGCACGAAAGACGCCTAAAGAGCTTCGCTCTGTCCAAGCGATCGCACCTGGAGGCGATCAGGCAACGCAAACTCGATCGATGAGCGATCGACCTTTGGTCACAAAAGCGGCAGGCAATTGATTTTGCTATGAATAGGAAATATAAACCACGAGTGTAACTCCGTCTCTGAGCCTTGAATTGGCTTTGCGATTTTGATTCTTATATCTATGGAAATGCAAAGTTGAAAGAGCTTTGTTCCATCAATGGGAAACACTCAGTGCTAAATACGCAACCGCTACCTATGGTAAGATTTGTATCATAGCCAGTAACCTTGCTTCTGTGATGTGACTGTTGCCCTGCCAAGTTCTGCCCTGCCAAGTTCACCCCTACCACTGTAGAAAGAAATTCAAATGACACATAACACAAGCACTTTCTCCAACTTGAAGCACTTACCGGTCCAACACAAACTGCGATATTATGTACACGCGTTATGTATATTATATAGGTCCTAGGCCGGCTATAATACCGCAGCTCATTTCCAAGGTTGCTTCTGATTGGTCAAACCGGCTAAAATTGGTCACGTGAAGGGGCGGGGTTCGAAAGGGCCCGGGTACTGGGTACCGGGTACCGGGTACGGGGTACGGGGTGCAGCGGACACAAACGTCATGTACGGCCATGCTCCAACTTAACTGTCCCTGAATCTCCGGGACAGTCCCGGATTTTTATCAACTGTCCCGCGTCCCGGAAGGCTCTGCTACAATTGTATTATTGGTCCCGGAAGAGGTCCAGACACTAGCATAAACACTGTAGTAGTAGTGCAAATAGTCACTTACTTGTGGTAAAATGAACAAGCTGCTTGTGGTAGTACCTTAAAACTTTGGTTTTTGCAATAGCAACACTACAAGAGGTCTACTTGGCTTGCAAATTCATCCTCTAAAAATTCAATAATAATATTGGTTGTGGTATGGGTGGAGTTTTAATTAATGATGGGCGTATCTAGTGGGTGTGGTCTATATCCCTGGAGCTGTTCAGGAAAAGTTGGAGCCTATGTGTCAGACAGTAACAGTAACAGTGGCAGTTCCTGTACAGTGGCAAGTGCATATAGTGCATACAGTGTTCCTCAAATTCTTCACGCAGTGCACCTGACTTTGTGGAAGTTACATACATGTGGACACTATAAACCACACAAACCTCTTACCCCCAATGCGCAATTACTTCAATTCCTACTCAAACTTCCCTAGGGATGAGACTATAGGTTACTTGCAACTGTGTGTGTGTGTGTGCGTGTACATGTTGTGTGTGTGTGCATGTGAGCACTGGAGTTTTTCATTGGTATTATGTGAATAGGATAATTTAGTCCAACAATAAAGTGAGACAAAACGTCCATAGGAATTATGCACCTGGCATAGAGCAGTCTCCTATCATCTGTCCTGCCTTATGTGTATGCAAATGTAGGGAGCTGTAGACACACTGCCTGCCCAAGAGGTCAGTATGTTTCTGGCTTTTTAGCCGTCTTCAGTACAGCATACCCAGGCCAATATATACATGTACATCAATGACATTGTAATTAAACTCAACTGCAGTATGTACATGATAATAAACAATCGGGATTCGGCAGATACTAGAGCACAAAAAAACCAATCCAGAAATTTTCATCATCGATTTAGCAAAATCATCTATCGTAGTGACCCTGGCAAGCACCCACTCGCGGGTAAGCAGCATTTCAAGCAGTCAATGTTATATAAACGTATCCATGCAGGCCAAAATCATATGGACACTTCACAGTAGAGTGTATGCAAATGTGCCCAACAGTCGAGTTAGAGCAGTTATAAGCGAAACATACAATATTTTCTTGTCTTAGTGAAAACATTATGTACCAGGGTTGCATACAGAGGGGGGGGGGGCGCACTGGGATCTCCCCCCCCGCAGAATTCCATAATAATATACATGTAATATATACAGCACAAATAATATGATTACATACACAAGCAAAAAGAAATCATAGCATTATTGTGTGATTTATTTATTAGTATATACACATGGCAGCGGCGCATATACATACGCAAGTCATCCGTGAGATCGCCCCCCCCCCCGAAAAAAATCCTGTATGCAACCCTGTATTGAAGCCCACTATATAATACAAGTCCAAGGTCTCTATGTGATTTTAGAGACCCTAAGTCTCAATGCTGTAGTGTCCCGAGTGCAGATTTGCAACTTTATTAAGCTTTACTCTACAGCACCAAGCATTCAGTAGGCATTAATTGTCGATAACCATGGCTACGGTGGCCAACAAAAAGGTTCTATATATTAAATTTGTGACCTCGATGCTAAAGCCAGCATTTTACCACATTGTTGTTTAAGAGTCACTCAGGTACTAGGTCTTGATTTTTTCTGACGACATGACCGATTACTTTACCCCTTGAGCATGCACGCAGGGTAATAAGCACATTTCACTGCAGATCGAAGATATGCAACTGCAGTGCACTTAAAATGCTAAACACGTACATGTACCAGCTACGTAAAAAATAGAGTATTCCAGACAAACATATAACCTCTGGAATCACAGCCCAAATAAATCTATCAATATACACACAATTGTCTGTACACAGCTTTGATTCTGGCAATTTGATCACTGAGGCTCCCTGCTTACCTATAGATCTCTATGGGGGGTGGATAGTGTCAAAAGTACAGTCAGTGTTTGGAGGAGGGTGACTTCTCTGAGGAAGGGGGTGGTTTCGACTGGAGGGGGTACTTTTCTGTTGGAGGATACCAGTTTTTGTGGAGGAGTGCGTTTCGATCTCGAGGAGGGGGTCTAGTGCATCCGGAGTAGGGGGTCATACTTCGCTGGAGGAGGGGTGCATTCTGATCTCGAGGAGGGGTCAAGCTCATCTGGAGTAGGGGGCATACTTCGCTGGGGGAGGGGTGGATTTTGATCTCGAGGAGGGGGTCTACATCATCTGGAGTAGGGGGGTCACACACTGTTGCTGGAGGATCAAGGAGTGGTGTGTTTTGATCTCAAGGAGGGCTTTAGTTCATCTGAAGTAGGAAGTGATACTCTGGTTGGACGAGGATGCATTAAATTTTGATATCGAGTGGCCGACTACCGAACGGAATATTGTGGGTGTGGCACATTTTACGCATGCGCAAATCCGTTAACATTTTAGTCTTCGCGCTATGTGCTGGTACCATGACAGTACGGAATGTGTGCTGGGAACCAAATCGCTTGAAAATGAGTTGTTATGGACTAGTGTAAATGTGCTGGTGGTGTCTCCTGTCGTACAAAGGTTAAATAATTGTATGTGCTACGAACAAATTTACCAAATATCTGTGCTTCATTGAATAAATGTAGCACCTTTGTACAAGAGACACCAGTAATACATCTACAGCAGTCCAGAATCATGCCACTAGCTTCCCAGCCTATAATAGCTATAGCCACGTCCAAATTCATAGGCCATGCGAGGATTTTTTTGATGCGCATGCACGAGATATGCCACACCCACATAATTATAATACACACAAACGGCATCAATTGGCAACTGCTAGCTCCACTCCATTGCTTCGAATATACCCCTCCTCCAGTGGAGGTAGCAGACCCCTCGAGATCAAAATGTACCCCTTGTCCAGCGAAAGTATGATCCCCTCCTCGCGATCAAAACACACCCCTCCTCCAGCGAAGCATGACTCCCTACTCCAGATGAGCTAGACCCCCTCCTCGAGATCAAAACGCACCCCTCCTCCAGCGAAGTATGACCCCCTACTCCAGATGAGCTAGACCCCCTCCTCGAGATCAAAACGCACCCCTCCTCCGCAAAAAGTGGTATCCTCCAACTGAAAAGCACCCCCTTCAGTCGAAACCACCCCCCTCCTCAGTGAAGTCACCCTCCTCCAAAACAGTGACTATACTTTTGACACTATTCACCCCCATAGATCTCCTCTCTCTCCATACCCAGCTAGTAGGAATGGAACACAATCTGTATGAATAGTGAGTAAAACTGCTGTAGAGTAAAGCTTGCTAGTAACAATATTAGACATGTATTGGAGACTAGAGCTCTGTAGACACAGACAACCATACATTAATTTTAGCAGCGCTAGCCTTTGAGAATTGATAGTATGAAGATTAACAGTTTCACTGTGTATATTTACAAATTATTAACACCTGGTTTATGCCTTGCAGAGGTGCCCAGGATATCAACACAATACCTAGGTCACACACCAACACCTTTTCCTAGGTCACACTCACCAGATAGAGCAGCCTCTGTGATGGTTGCTGGTGAGGAGTGATAAGCCAGATGAGTTCTCTTATCTACTACCACTTGATGGGCCTACCCATATCCTCACCCGCAACATGGACTCAAAGGACTGCAAGGACATAACCTCTTACTGGGGAGGGGTCTAAATGATATTCAGGACCTGGTTCAGGCTCAACTCTCAGCCTTCTCAGCATGGGACCACAACACCTGACCCTCAACAAGCCTTGCATTACTTAAGGCCGATAATCATCGGCTATTTATAGGGGAAGAGGCAAACTCAGGAAGTCAGGATTTCCATTCGCTACCAGGACACACCACAATTCTGCTGACAACTGCGTGTAGTATGTGTTCAAGGTTCAAAGGTCACGGCAACAATAACCCTGGTGTGTTGTATTGATTTCAGCTGCTAGATTGCACTGGTATGTACTGCACACAGCTCTAGGTATTAACCCTCAGCACATGCACAAGGGTTATGCTACATTTACGAATCCAAAGTGCGGTGTTGTAAGGTTCCATATATAGATGCATGAATTGTGTAGATTTCATCGAGAAGGCTCTATTCGGCTAGCTAATATCTTGGAGGGAAGCTGACTTGATGTGCAGAGTTTGATGCAGCACACCAGGATTGTTGTTGCTGTGAGCCACTGAGCCTTGAACAACACTGTGTATTTACTACAGTAGCCTCATCCCCAGCTTCAACATTGAAAGTGTAAAAGGCTAAGGACGAGGCTACTATACATTGATTATTGTTGCCTGCTTGTGACATGTGCAGCTAATGCTATGTAATGTGTGGAGGGTTTGGGCTCAAGAGAGCTCTAGGTATTAGAGTTGTTTACTCACTAAATGTCCAGTCTGTCTCTGCGAGGCCCATGGTAGACCATACTCCAGTCACTCTGGGTGATGCAGAGCACTTGAGAGTTCTCTCAGAGTTCATCCGGAGTGCACCAGCCGATTTCCATCATCCTTGAATTCAGTGAGTAGGAGATCTTCAACTGTACCTGCAAGGGAATGTCAACCCTAGAGTAAATGAGCTGTTTGCATGCGATACATTACAGCATTTCAATCATTGTTCATGTCTGATGGAGCTATAGCTAGTGCACTTTACCCAGGCTAGGCACAATTATTCAACTTGATTTCATGGAGAATGCAGTCTTTTGACCAGGTGCGTGAAACTAAATAGTGTTGCACTACTGTATAGTGGCAGATTAGTGGCAAGCAAAGCCTAGCCATGTAGTGCACATCACTTAGCCTTGCTCCCCACATTTTCACACAGCAATCCATAGGCACCTGACTTTGTGGAAATTACATACATGTGGACACTATAAACCACACAAACCTCTTACCCCCAATACGCAATTACTTCAATTCCTACTCAAACTTCCCTAGGGATGAGACTATAGGTTACTTGCAACTGTGTGTGTGTGTGTATATGTTGTGTGTGTGTGCATGTGAGCACTGGAGTTTTTCATTGGTATTATGTGAATAGGATAATTTAGTCCAACAATAAAGTGAGACAAAACGTCCATAGGAATTATGCACCTGGCATAGAGCAGTCTCCTATCATCTGTCCTGCCTTATGTGTATGCAAATGTAGGGAGCTGTAGACACACTGCCTGCCTAAGAGGTCAGTATGTTTCTGGCTTTTTAGCCGTCTTCAGTACAGCATACCCGGGCCAATATATACATGTACATCAATGACATTGTAATTAAACTCAAATGCAGTATGTACATGATAATAAACATAGAGTGTCATTTCTTTCTCTGTAGTCCATCGAGTAGTTTGACCACATAAAAACTGGGGGATGGTATGACATTTGTGGCAAATACATAACTCTTGCCCACCAAATCTGTGGGAGCAGGAAATCCTTTAAAGGGAACATTGCTGCTATAATGGAGTATACCTCCCAGCTGATTCAAAATTGGGCTCCTCATGCAGATGCCTTCTCAAAAACGTACCCCATGGGTTCATACTGCACTACTATGGCCAGGATAATTACATATCAACACCTATACCTCAAAAGGTCAATGGACTGATCAACAAACCACCTGGCAGATGTGCATGGGGGGGGGGGGGGGCCTCTAACTTTACCCATACCTGAATGGTAAGGGAAGAGAGTACTTTATCAATAGCCTCTGGAATCACAGCCCAAATAAATCTATCAATATACACACAATTGTCTGTACACAGCTTTGATTCTGGCAATTTGATCACTGAGGCTCCCTGCTTACCTATAGATCTCCTCTCTCTCCATACCCAGCTAGTAGGAATGGAACACAATCTGTATGAATAGTGAGTAAAACTGCTGTAGAGTAAAGCTTGCTAGTAACAATATTAGACATGTATTGGAGACTAGAGCTCTGTAGACACATACATTAATTTTAGCAACCTTTGAGAATTGATAGTATAAAGATTAACAGTTTCACTGTGTATATTTACAAATTAACACCTGGTTTATGCCTTGCAGAGGCGCCCAGGATATCAACACAATACCGTAAACGTGGAAATATTGGCGTTACATTAAATTTGGCGATTTGGCGATCGGCGCAGAAATTGCCAAATTAAATGATATCTCGTGCTATTGCAATACATTAGGCCTACGCATAGGAAAAAATTGCCAAATTTAAAACTGCCAATATTTTTGTAGGCGGCTGATGGCAAAAATCGCCAAATTAAATGCTCACACACCACTCACCAGATAGAGCAGCCTCTGTGAGGGTTGCTGGTGAGGAGTGATAAGCCAGATGAGTTCTCTTATCTACCACTTGATGGGCCTACCCATATCCTCACCCGCAACATGGACTCAAAGGACTGCAATGACATAACCTCTTACTGGGGAGGGGTCAAAATGATATTCACAAGTAATGCAAGGCTTGTTGAGGGTCAGGTGTCCTTCATTGTTGTGGTCCCATGCTGAGAAGGCTGAGAGTTGAGACAGCGCTAGCCTTTGAGAATTGATAGTATGAAGATTAACAGTTTCACTGTGTATATTTACAAATTATTAACACCTGGTTTATGCCTTGCAGAGGCGCCCAGGATATCAACACAATACCTAGGTCACACACCAACACCTTTTCCTAGGTCACACTCACCAGATAGAGCAGCCTCTGTGATGGTTGCTGGTGAGGAGTGATAAGCCAGATGAGTTCTCTTATCTACCACTTGATGGGCCTACTCATATCCTCACCCGCAACATGGACTCAGAGGACTGCAAGGACATAACCTCTTACTGGGGAGGGGTCTAAATGATATTCACATAAAGAGAGGACCTGGTTCAGGCTCAACTCTCAGCCTTCTCAGTATGGGACCACAACACCTGACCCTCAACAAGCCTTGCATTACTTAAGGCCGATAATCATCGGCTATTTATAGGGAAAGAGGCAAACTCAGGAAGTCAGGATTTCCATTCGCTACCAGGACACACCACAATTCTGCTGACAACTGTGTGTAGTATGTGTTCAAGGTTCAATGGTCACGGCAACAATAACCCTGGTGTGTTGTATTGATTTCAGCTGCTAGATTGCACTAGTATGTACTGCACACAGCTCTAGTTATTAACCCTCAGCACATGCACAAGGGTTATGCTACATTTACGAATCCAAAGTGCGGTGTTGTAAGGTTCCATATATAGATGCATGAATTGTGTAGATTTCATCGAGAAGGCTCTGTTCGGCTAGCTAATATCTTGGAGGGAAGCTGACTTGATGTGCAGAGTTTGATGCAGCACACCAGGATTGTTACTGTGAGCCACTGAGCCTTGAACAACACTGTGTATTTACTACAGTAGCCTCATCCCCAGCTTCAACATTGAAAGTGTAAAGGGCTAAGGACGAGGCTACTATACATTGATTATTGTTGCCTGCTTGTGACATGTGCAGCTAATGCTATGTAATGTGTGGAGGGTTTGGGCTCAAGAGAGCTCTAGGTATTAGAGTTGTTTACTCACTAAATGTCCAGTCTGTCTCTGCGAGGCCCATGGTAGACCATACTCCAGTCACTCTGGGTGATGCAGAGCACTTGAGAGTTCTCTCAGAGTTCATCCGGAGTGCACCAGCCGATTTCCATCGTCCTTGAATTTAGTGAGTAGGAGATCTTCAACTGTACCTGCGAGGGAATGTTAACCCTAGAGTAAATGAGCAGTTTGCATGCGATACATTACAGCATTTCAATCATTGTTCATGTCTGATGGAGCTATACCTAGTGCCCTTAACCCAGGCTAGGCACATGTATTTAGCTAGATTTCATGGAGAATGTAGTCTTTTGCCCAGGTGCGTGAAACTAGAGTGTTGCACTACTGGCAGATTAGTGGCAAGCAAGCCTAGTGCATATAGTGCACATCACTTAGCCGTGTTCCCCACAGCAATCCATAGGCACCTGACTTTGTGGAAGTTACATACATGTGGAAACACAAACTTCTATCCCGCCCCCCCAACGCAAATTATTTCCCACTTAATTACCCAGATGATAGGTTACTTGCAACTGTGTGTGTATGTGTGTGAGTACTGGAGTTATTCATTGCTATTACAATAAACTCTGGTTATTAAGCGCACATTAAACTAGAGCTCTCTCGAGCACAAAACCCTCGGCGCGCTGCATGGCATTAGCTACATGTTTCAACAGTTGCATGCAGAAATTTAAAGGGGGCAGCTAAAGAAAGGGCTGGGGCCAGGGCGAGACAGGGATGAGGCTAATATTACTTGCACAGCTGTGTTATTCAAGACGGTTCAACAGCTCATATAGCAGCAACAATTCCCTAGCGTGTTGTATCGAACTCCACACTGTGCATGGTGTTTACGTCAATTCAACCTTCCTCACTGTAGTCTAATCTCCAATTCTTGGGGACTTAGCTAGCTACTGTAACAACTTAAATAGAAGGACTATGATACAAAGCCTTGGCACAAGACTGAAGTACACTGAGAAATATTACATGTCCAATATTATCGCACATTGAACTCGCTTGGTTTCAAGCACTGTAATTCCATGCATGCATACAAGCCAGAGAGTCAAAGGGTACCACAAGAATACAGGCAGCTAAGCTGCTTAGAATTGAAAAGAAGCCACGATCGTCAAAAGCTCGCTGGTGGACTGAGGGGCGGGATTGATGCAACCGGGCATATGCGCATGCGCTGAGGGTTATAGACGTATATACCGTATATAGTGCGCAACCTATTTATACGTTAAGTCATGCAATCGCTAGCTCGAGCAAAGTCAAGAAGCTTAGAATCGGCAAATGACGCCAAAACTGGCAAACAAAGCGTTTTCGGAGAAATCCACACAAATCATGAATTGGAAACGCCATAAGGAACCTTGCAACACCGCAAATTGGACTCGCAAACGAGGTATGTAGCAGCTAGCGCGGTAACAGACAGACAGACAGACAAACCAACTACCGTAACCCTCGCGCATGCGCCGAGGGTTAAATATATTATATATTAAGCGCAAGCTCTCTTCTCGTTGCAAGCTATTGTTTATTAAGCGCATGCACTTAATAGGCGTGGCATTCTATGAACCTGACCTTGACCGGCTGGAAAGTATGTAGAGTCCAAATATCTTTGGAGAAATGATGGCCATATCATGTAAGAAGATCAAGTTTCAGACAAATCGTCAGCACTCGTCGCTGTAAACGTTAAACGATTGAGCCAGCTAGCGCGAGTGGGCCTCGCATCCATTACGTGCCCAAACGTTTGTGGGTGTGGTTATGTGTCATATAAGCACATATCCTTTATTAAGTGCATACTGTTGTTCCGCTTACTGCTATAAGCGCATGCGCTTATTAATGGTATATGAATACGGCAACAATGAATACCATTGGTGCTAAACCCTCGGCACTGTGATATTGCAGTAGTGACTACGGGGTGGGCAAGCGAACTGAAACGCTGAGCCAAAGTTACAAAGGAAAGTTCTACTGTAGAGCCAACGCCCATACCACAGCACCTACGATCCCCACCTCCCCCTCCCTCCTCCCTCTTCCCCCCCCCCCCCCCCCCAACCAAAGCAACTTTACTATGGGGGCTGGCAAAACTACACTCAGGATGATTATTAGCTATCCCTACCGTTTGAGAAAAGAGCATACTTGATAAGATGTCCTTGAGCCTGGTATTATAAATAGCTAGCTGATATTCTTCGATTGATCACATGCACAATTAAAATACCTAAAGCCAGTGACAAGTCTAGCTAATAAATTATTGTCAGATCTTAGCCAACAGCCACAAGAAATCCTGGTAGAGCCACAATTGGCTCTTTGGCTCCCATTTGCCCACCCCTGGTGACTAGTCTACATGTTGCAAATTTGCAAGCTGAAGCCTGCAGCACTGTTGCTATTAGCAGCGTTGTAGAGTAACTATAACCACAAGAATGCATTACTACTGATTGCAGGTAGTACCATGTGCATGCCAGATCAGCAGCTAGTACAAAGTAAAGCCAAAAAGCGTACCGTAAATCTGGAAATTTTCATTGTAAAAAATATTTTCGTAGTCGATGACGGATACAAAAATTAATCTTATAATGTGGTAAGGGGTTGTTCCTACGAAAATTTTTTACACGAAAATTTAACATACGAAAGTTTCTTTACACGAAAATTTCCAGATCTACGGTAGTTGATAGCCTACTGTGACTAGTGATGAGTCAGTCAAGTTACAAAAACTATGGCTTCAGCTATACACTAATCTTCTTGAAATGAAGTGGCTACTGCCTCTTTCATCGAGCAAGAGCTCGACAAGAAGCAAAGAAGGCTGTGGTGGTCAGAAAATGTCGCCAGAACTTTTGAACAAAGCATTTTCAACGAAATCCACACAATGCATATATTGTATCTCAGATGAAAAGCCTAATGGCACGTTGTTTTCAACGTATAAAACAGAGATGTAGGTAGCAGACACACATACACACTCACTCACTCACACAGAACGACTACCGTAACCCTCGCGCATGTGCCGAGGGTTACAGCTGACTAGAGTTCAGACACGTGGTTTTATAGAGTACATGTACATCATGTATAGTACAGTCTAGTACAGTGTAGTCCACTTAAATCGAATCTTGAAATCCATGAGAAATATTTGAATTAAACGAAAATTTGAATTACAGAGATCCATATAAAACACTGTATTGAGACCCTGCAATGCTTATTAGTGGAGCATTCAGCCACATATGAAGCTTTAAAATTGTTCTGAAAGGGATTTAGGTAATAGATACTTATAGTTTTATATCTTAAGGAGGATTGTAGTGATCTCCATGTGATCTATGTTCTGTAGTTATATAAATAATATGTGTACTTTTGTATGCTAAACACTAGTAGACGTAAATCCTATTAAACTGCTTGGATATTCCCATGATATTGTTGTGAAGTCTCAAATTTATGCCATGAAATTCGCGTCATGGCATAGTAAAGGGATAGTAAAAGGATTTTCATAGGCCGTGATGTTGCTATGATTTATATCTGTGAGTGTAGTATGCATTTCATAGGGTTTGAAAATCATAAGCAGGTATGAAAATGCCATGATTTGATTGAGGTGGTATTTCACATGCTGTGAAAATTTATCCTATAATAGCAAGTGAACATCCATGGAATACCCATGAAATTAAAATCATAGGCTCCCTTGCAATTGCCTATGATTTAAGTACAATCGATACTGACATAATGTAAGATATGCATTTATATTTAATGGGAATATCATGGGTTCTTCAGCACATGCATTTCACATGCATTCAAGAAAGGAGCCAATCAGATGCATTCAGTATGATAAAAAGCAGCTGCTGCCAGTTTTAAACCAGGCTAATTTTTTGAAGATGGCTGTTCAGTAGTTCATAAGTGAACAGCAATTTAAGGAGATAAGCCAATTTTGGGAGTACTTAAGCTTGGAGTATCAAAAAGATGGAAGAAGATCAACCTGCAGCTGGATTAGGTGTGAGTGCTGTGTCTGGTGTTCAAGCTCAACCCAAGCCTGTGCAGCTGCTCACAAGAGAAAAACAGCAAATCTATTGAAGCCCAGGCAGTATTTCAGGTAAGGACCTGTGGGCTATGCCAGCTAGCTTGGCTTGATCACTTAAGCACTTTGGTATGTGGTAGTCTGGCCAGTTAGCCCCCCCCCCTTTTCCAGGTTATTATTACTTTGAGTTTTATACCTCAGTGTAGTGAATAGGAGAGGGGGAGTGGGTCTGACTGGTATGTAGATACAACAGTTTTGATATGCTGGTTAGGCTCTTAATTAAATGGTGCACATATACTGTGTATTACAGTGGAGTGATCCGATGGTGGGGCCTAACACTAAGCCAGAGGAATGGTGGTTGATGATGTTATCTTTCTACAGTATACGGATGATGGCAGTGTGGGAGCAAGGCAAGGATCAACATCTAGCAGCGAACTGATTATCCACTGGTACTGCTCAGGAGCTAAAGGACTTGTATGCCAGTTAGTAACTGTCCTGTAACTCTCAATCTCCATAATAATATCAAGGGCTTATAGACTCCTGAAGGAGAAGAGGGCATGTAACTAGGCACCTGGCAAAATTCATATGCAAGCCAAAAATAGCAAAACTCCTCAATATGCATAGTGAAGCCAGACTGCAGCTGTTACTATAATTAGTTACAAACCAGTCTGATCTGAATTTTGCTAGTGCTAGGTACACAGTATACTATGGCAGTTACATGCCCTCTCCCCCTTTGGGGTCTATAAGCCCTTGATAATATGCAGAGTTTCTTAATTATTGTTACCATGGTTACAGCACAGTGTCATAATAATATTATCATACTAATATCATGGAAATATCACAGTAATTTCAGAGGATTATATTCTATAGGAATTAGCAGATATCATGGTAATTTCACAGCATAATCATGCTGTGTTATGCTATGAAAATGCCATTAAACAACCAACAATTTCATGGGTACATATTATTTCATAGGAATTTCATGGCATTCAACAGATCACAAATATCACAGGATTTTCATTGGTCTGTTTTTCACGGCATAACAATGGCAATATCATGGTATTTTCAAAGAAACATGACCTCTTAAATGTTAACGAATCATGGGGTACCAGGATGTGAAAAATACGTGTAATGCCTATGAAAACAATTCATAGGCATTTCATGGGTTTTGCCTACTAGTGAAAGCTGGCTGTAATTTTTCTAATTAAGCGAAAAGATCAATTCAAATTTATGTACTAGCTCTATGGGAATCTTAAAGAATTTGCTTATTCAGATTTGAATTAAGGTTACGGGATAGTGTTCCGCCCACGCATGGTCAAAGTTCACATGAATAATAAATGAGACAGTTATATTCCAGTTTTTGTCCACGTTCTTTGCACAGTCAAGGCACAGGTAAGTAGCTCTCCTGATGCTTGCCCCATGGTCCACAAAAATGAATAGTCTCGAATCCAGACCCCTCCCTTTCCCGCAGTGCTGGATGTATTGCATCACCAGCATGCGGAAGGAAGGGTCTGGCAACTCTTGCATGGTTTTCGTGTTCTCTAGAGGAATTTGCATAGAGCCAATGGGGTGCGAGATGTCATGTGACTTTCGAATTATGGACCGCAGGAACGCGCGATCACGGTTGACATGGCATGCACTGATATGGCAATACTGTAGGTGAAAAGTTATGTCTGAGTATAGCGACGCAGTAGACTGCTAGAGAACAAGGCAAAGGAGATGGGCTACACAGCACTCCGTGATAAGCCCGAGAAAGAAGCTGTTTTTCTAGGAAAGGACGTTTTTATGTCTGTGTTCAGTGATAGTCCTGACTCGACGAGGAGCTGTATTAGTCGTCTATGCTTGCTCGATCGAGTCTTCAAGTGGCGAGCAATAGCATAGCGAGCACCATTTCATGGCTGTGAAGTCGATATGTGAGTCGCGTGAATTTTAATAATGCTAAAGAATAACATTATAAATTATAATGAAATTCCAATCACGTGACTGTAGCTTTAATTGCATACCAAACACACACGAAAACCGTGCAAGAGTTGCCAGACCCTTCCTTCCGCGTGCTGGTGATGCAATACATCCAGCACTGCGGGAAAGGGAGGGGTCTGGACTCGAGACTACTAACACAGTAGAGTGTATGCAAATGTACCCACTTGGATATCACATTTTGTATGGGAAAGACAAACACTCAAGAGTGCACACTTCACATAATTACTCTGATCCCCCCTAATGGGGGGGGGTGGAACATACATGTACGCGCTATGATGGTTTTTCAGGTATACCTACACAATGCAGCGGTGCGCTAACCATATGGAATGCATGTAATACTAGTATACTGAACGATGGCCTGCCAGACTAAGATGAATCCCAAGGGTGTACGGTGTACAACTACCCAATTACATGTATTATATAATGCACCTATCAATGTACAGGGGGGTTTGATCAATAATGGGAGGGGGGGGGAGAATATACAGTCCTATGATGGGGGCATTTGATCCTAGTATTTGCTCCAGGGGAGAGGCAATTGATTTCATATAGCGGTCAAATCCCCCACCCTTCCCCTAGTCTCGCGGAGCCAGACCCTTAAGTGCGGGGAGAGGTCTGGCTCCGCGAGACTGCCCTTCCCCGTGGGGCAGTATATACCTGGGGTGGCAATATACTGATAGGTGCACAGTTTCTCGATGAGGGAGAGACGCAGATCTGACTATATCATTCCTGACATACCGGTATATAGTCCGTCCACCAGAGTCTTGCCACCACCACACCGATCTCTGCTCCAAACACGCTCAACCACCGCTTTCTCTCCAAGATTGAAGGGTGTGGCTTGCGAGACTACATCCTTTATACCAACAAAGCGCATGCGCAAACATTGGCATGTGCGCACGCGCACCCACGCAATTTCACTCTTGCACAGCGTACAGAGCAGTAGCTATAATTATATCATGACGAGGCCCAAACAGAATCGAACCTGTCCATCTAGGATAAGATACGGGATGCGGTAGAAGAGGGCTGGAGCCGGAGCTAAATGGCGGCATGATGAAAAAAGGAAACTACGCCTAGGTAAAATAATAAGTTATAATGATTATATTTGTAGCGGCTAAATACTAGCATGGTTTGGTAGACTACTTTGGAATCAACTACTCTACTAGAAGCAAATCCCCAGCCAGCAATACTGTGAGAGTGCTTGCATATCCGCGTTTATAGTGTTTCGCGCTCTCACGGCATCATGGTCGTTCATACACGCACGCCATAGATGCAATTTACTAAGGCAAAAGAAAAGATTGATTTCTGGGAACATTTTAGGCCAAGAGCATAATTATTCCATTGTATTTCTAAAACATGCCATGGGTCCTGCTCTTTCCCCTGATATTATATGTGATCATGAGGTAATTTTATTGCAAGTGATATTCACCCCTTGTGTGGCTACGTATATAGCTACGCAGATGGCCTCTCACTCAAATTCTGGTTCCTGCTACTCAACATTAGCTAATACCATATTCCTTCTCTCATACCTCTGCATAAACCTCCACAAGTAAGCTGAGGGAGCAATACATTATCATGCATACTTGTGTTACGCGTAGGTACACCATCCTGATACAATGCGCATGCACAAACATTGGCATGTGCGCGTGCGTGCCTTTCACTATAACTACGCACGTTGTGGTACAGGCAAGTGTGAAAGTTGCAAACTGCAGAAATGGGTCGCGAGCACAAGAGAAAGAGAAACAGAACCTGCCCGTCGAGAATAAAATACGGGAAACGTAGGGATAGGGTGGGAGCTGGGGCGAAACGGCGGTACCAAGAGAGACAACTATAATGCCTAGGTAAGAAAAATTTAGCTAATTATTTCAAGTGTAGCGGCTAAAGATGGTGAAAACTAGCATGGTTTGGCAGACTATTTTGGAATCCACTACTCTACTAGAAGCAAATCCCCAACCATGTAACAATACTGTGAGAGTGTTCGTGCATCCATGTTTCAGTATAGTGCTCCGCGATGGTGTGTGCCCGGCGGCGATTATAAAACAACAGAAGATTAGCTATTGTAGCTAGTTCAAGAGCGCAATAGTTCTTATGCGCTCTTGCTAGTTATATACCTAGCACGCCGACTGGAACAGTTCCACTATATGACGTGCACACGGTGAACCTTCTCTCACGGCAGGCATGCATGATCATGGTCGCATAGCTACATAATATTATTGTGCGCCATAGATGCCTTTACTAAGGCGATTGATTTGTGGGAACATTAATTGAGCTTTTTCATAAGCAAATACCCCCTATTGAGGAGCAAATTGTGAAGTGACCCCTCAGGAACTAATTAACTTGTTATGCCCCCCCCAAGAATAATTAATTTGGACAGTTTAGCCCCCTAGGATCAATTAAATTTATCTGAAATATCCTCTGAAAATTAATAAGTGGTTGCTTGACCCCTCCAGAATCTGCTTTTTGGTAGTAAAATTACCCCACAAGATTAATTAAAATCGCCAAAAGAGGCCCATAAGAACCAATAAGGACCCTCAAGAAACTTGTAAAAAAAGCCCCCTCAGGATGTAATCATCACTCCTCGATGGGGGTGTATGCATATATTAGCTAAATGGAAAAGCCAAATGATATTTGTAGCGGCTAAAGACTAGCATGGTTTGGTAGAACTACTTTGGAATCCACTACTCTACTAGAAGCAAATCCCCAGCCAACAATACTGTGAGAGTGCTTACAGATCCGCGTTTATAGTGCTCCGCGCTCACACGGCATCAT
Organism: Cliona cf. orientalis; assembly: GCA_963930775.1. Taxonomy (NCBI): domain Eukaryota; kingdom Metazoa; phylum Porifera; class Demospongiae; order Clionaida; family Clionaidae; genus Cliona; species Cliona cf. orientalis. Next base: position 34,018,134 of record OZ005689.1, on the reverse strand, counting down.
GGTCGTTCATACACGCACGCCATAGATGCCTTTACTAAGGCAAAAGGAAAGATTGATTTCTGGGAGCATTTTAGGCCATGAGCATAATTATTCCATTGTATTTCTGAAATATGCCATGGGTCCCTCTAGATCTCCCCTGATATTTTATGCCAATGGCAGAGGTGTGAAGGAATTTTATTGCAGGTGATATTCACCCCTTGTGTGGCTACGTATATATAGCCTAGCCACGCAGATGGACTCCCACTCAAATTCTGGTTCCTGCTACTCAAGAATAGCTCCCACTATATCTTGGTATAGCTAATACCATATTGCTCCATAAATTCCTTCTCTCACACCTCTGCACAAACCTCCAAATTCTCCATCCTTTGTACATCAAGATAGCACAGGTCATTTTTCTTTTTTATATTTTAATGCCAGGAGCCTTTGCAGTATGTACAAGCCTGATTGCGTGCATAGTAGAGTCATAGCTAAGCAGTGACATTATTGATAGTGAGTTTGTATAGATGGTTATAATATAGTTCCTCTCGATCGCACTATACATTGGGGGGGGGTGCCTCATTGTCTATTTTTAATTCTGTTTTTACTTATCACCTTGTGTTCACTGGTAGCCCTGAACTGGAGCTTGTAGTTGTAACTGTTATCGGTTTCATTAACTATAGCCCTTTTTATCGTCCTCCTGGCTCCCACACTGTTATTTTAGACAATCTTTTGACTGCTTTGTGCACCCATATTAACCCTTCTTTATTATCTAATTTTATTCTTTTGGGGGATTTTAATATCAATTATCTCAATACTTCCCATCCTTTATTTTCTAAATTGCTTTCTGTCTCAAATAGTCTCTCCCTCACACAAGTTGTATCTGTTCTCACCCATTAAATTTGGCGAGGATTTATATTTGGTAGTCTATTTTGCAACCACCAAATCAAAATTTTGAACACATACGTACAGTAATCCCATACCAAACTGATAAATTTTTAAAATGGTGATTTAGGCCCAACCACCAAATTGAACTCCCGCCAAATTTTCTGGCTATACGGCACTATAGGCTTTTTATGCTGTTGGGAGTCACTGCGTATATAGAAATTCTCAACACACTAATACACACATAGCTACACATAGACAGCACAAGATACAAAAGTATAAGACAGTGAACTTAAAGAAAGATGGATGTGAAGTTCAGGTTGAATAGGCAAACAGCATGCCATGGTGGTATTGTTAAACTGTCCAGAAGGCAACAAAAAAAAAGAAACAGTAACAAGTGTAATAAAATTGGAGGATGTAGGGACATCACTATTCATCCCTATGCTTGGTTTTTGAGTAGCTAGCCACACATTGAATGCAGGAATCAGTACTATGTATAACTATAGTAGTAGGTTGAGTTCATATCAATGACAAAGGAGCATGAAAAGCCACGAAGATTAGGTATGAGTAGCGGATGTGATTATCCCTATAAATCTTTTTTATTTGTGTACTTTTTGGCACTGCCATCCTTGCTTCATCCTTTTGTAATATAGCTAGTTCAAGAAGGGGTGGGGACCGGTAATACTCCTGTATCTGAGGTAGCAGTCACAGTAACTGACTGTCAATTCAGTGATTGAACGTTATACTATCAATTTGCAGAGTGTGAATTGTGGTTAGCTATAGTTACTGACTTGGCTTTAGGCTCACTTACTTAGCCTCGTACCCACACCGCAGAAGGAGAGTATGAGTAAAGGTTATTAAAGATTGTGGGCGCATGTGCGAGCAATAGGTAGCTATCTTCCCCTTCCTCGTGTGGTCCGGGTACGAGGTTAGTTCATAATTATTACAATGGTGTAAAATTGCCTTGCGTAGTGGTTACATGTGTGCAGTCACAAGGAGCAGCTGTTAAGCTGTCATAGAGTTTAATTTTACATCAATGTACATGTGCACTCCCTCCTGGTGTAGAATAGCTAAAATATTTTTATGCCAATAGCGCAAGTGGAGGAAAACCATTGATTGGGTGCAGAGCATTGTAGATAGATCGTATATGTATTATTTTTATACCACTGCACCGTCCGTTAATTGTTATGCATGACTTAGGGGGGACTCTGATAATCATAATCCTTTGGGATAGCATACAGGGACATGAAATCAATAATCATACAAGTTTAGTGATAGTTTTATAGTGAATGCATGTGTAGCGCTATACGTAACAATAATATTATTATATTTTATTATCATGATTATTTTATTATAGCTCTAATGAGAGAGTCGGTGGGACATCCATCACAAAGTGAGTTTTACAATACATTTTATATTTCCTTTGGGCAACATACACATTTTATGTTGCTTTATGTGTATAGCCTCGTCTGCAGGCCACTCCCATTTTATATGCAGAGAAAAGACTAGAGGGTAATAAGTAGATCATCATCTAGGCATTGTCGATGTCCCTACACTGGCAATTTTTCAGCATATATAATGTTTTTACTACTCTATCATCCATTGCAGATACCAAGACCGTCGAGATTCCTCCAGCTCCCTCCACCCTACTAAGTACCGCCTCCTCTTCAACCACCCTCCAACCGCCTCAGCAAGTATCTACCCCAGCACTCACGCACACACATACACGACAACGACAGGTTATAGGTTTAGATGCAGAGTATTTTTCTGTTTATGATGGTAAAAAAAAAAATAGCCGGGGTAACCCTTCGGGGGTATCCCGTGTAGGCCTTTTAGCGTTAGTTACTCGAAACGATGACAGATCGTGCAAAACTTTATTTAGGAATGTAGTGAAACCACGACTGACTAATAACGAGACACTTGACATCAATACAAGATTTACAGGGGTTACATGGAGAGATTACCGCAATGGCATTCCTTATGATGAAGCAATAGCTCAAGTCAAAGGTTTGTTGAAGGATGCCATTGTGGTAGGGCATGACATCAGAAATGATGAAAGAGCTCTGTGCTTCAGTCTTGACAGTGTAGCCCACCGGGTCATTGACACAGCAACCAACCCTAAACTTAACGATCTTGTTCCCTCCGAGAAGGGCAAGATCAAGTCCAAGCTTTCTGGACTGGCCTCTGCGCTTCTTGGCAGGGACATCCAGGGTGGTGCTGTGCATGACCCGGTGGAAGATGCCTTCGCTTCCTTGGAGATCTTTCTAAACCATCGTGAGATCTTCGAGGAAGCGGTCTCTCCATGTAGCTCCAAGACAGCGACGCTACTGGACGGAATAGGACGGACTATTCGTTTAGAGTAACTTTTTTTTTTGTATATGTTTTGTTCCCAAAGTGTCATGTTTCTTTTTTGTTTGTTTGCTTCCAAAAAAAAAAGAAAAAAAAATTACCATGTGTTAGTTTTATTGTTTTGTAAGAGTGCTGGGGGAATGAACAGCCAGTGGATCTTGGTGGTGTCAACAGCCTGCACGAAGGGGTCAAATTTCTTATTCGCGCAGAAGTGAATCACTCACCCGGATGTTAATTTACACTATGGGGATTTTGTATGGGCGAATTCCAACATTGCTGACAGAACAGGCGGTCAACTCAAGTCGACGGTACGTGTCAGCAACGTCGGTGCGAAGGCTTTTGAGCCAAGCACTGGTTGAAACAACTATATTATGAGGTACACGCAAACGTTTCAAGAGTTGTCCTGAGGTAGGTTGTGTAAAACAGCTCTCCTGCTGCTGCCACTATCTGCAGGGATCCTCATTTCAACATATTTCAGAATTTTTGAACATATACTTGCACGCCTGCGATGGACCTAAAACTTGGTACAGGACTTCAATACCATAATATCTACAACATACTTTCTTCAAGAGATACAGGTTGGCCTTAGTTGGGTTCTGTGAGGTGCATGAAACCGAAAATTTCCACTCTCAGGAGTAAAAATATTCTGGAAAATCAGGATCATTGGGCGGCCGGCTAACTGCGATGATTTCTAATTGAAGGGGATAAGAGTGCTCTGTCGACCTGGAACTGCTTTGCTGTTCAGTGATACACTCTGTCATAAATAGTAGTACATATGAAGCACTTCATCGTATCCTCATAAAAGAGAGGAAAGTATGACCTTCCTTGACCCTTACACCTAGACAGTGTGACTACAAGCACCATGCTACAATGAAACACATCAATATGACCGCAAGTTTTAGAGACAGAGAGGGAAGGTATATCTGTGAAATCATATTACACTCATTCTCGTTCTGCCAGTGTTAGTGTAACAAGAATGAGTCTCAAATCTGTAACCTAAGTACAGCTACAGTACACCCAAACCCAAACTGAACGGAACCCAGGGCATGACTGCATTCTAGGACTGCCAATCAGTGCAAAATCACAGGTTTTATGGGGGTTAAAGGTGAATCCAAGTCCAGTCCAGTGAATAGAGATTACCACCTCAAAGCTGTGGGAAATGCTCTCACCACAATCTTCAATAAGATAGAAAGCAGGCAGCAGCATGCCTCAAAGCTGTAAAGCTGTGGGAAATGCTCTCACCACAATCTTCATTCATAGTTGCCAACCTCCTGAGTTAACTGGCCGGGACATGCTGCTCTATGCATGTGCCACACCCACATCACGGCCTACGCCCACCTCAAAGTTTTCTAATAAAACGAAATTGGTGTGGTCGAAATTTGGATCATCAGTGTTTAGCAGCACTGAGCTGAAGATCATGAAAGATCTTGGCTGTTTGGGACTTGTACAGGCTAGAAAATGTCAAAACTGAGTGTTATTCTGCAAGTTTGTAATGATAATCTTGTCTATCAAATGTTATTGTGGTACTTTTGGGCTTTGTCGGGACATTCCTTTGATGAAAGTGTCTGTCGGGCGGGACAGTGAAAACAGCCTCAAAATCGTGACTGTCCCGCTCAAATCGGGACTGTTGGCAACTATGTTCATTAGACAGAGAGCAGGCAGCAGCATGCCTCAAAGCTGTGGGGAAAGCTTTCTTCATTAGACAGAGAGCAAGCAGCAGCATGCTGCTTTCTTGCAGTGCCTAGGTGCCTATATAAATGCCGCCTGACAGCTACCAAAGTCTCATTCACATTACTGGGAAAATGGGACAGCATTTATCAAGTAAGGATACAATACTACCTTGAAAAGTTTATCCTCTAGTCTGACTTGCAGGGTATGTTGCAGATGAGCTGCAAGAAAGGGAGAGAGAGGTGCAGCACCTACAGCGGCTACAACAGCAGCTTGGTCTTAGAGGTATTAGTTACATGTATACGCTATAGGCTGCATGCTTCACTATGTATAGTCATTACTCACTAATACTTTCTAGGCCAGCGATCCCAGCCATATAAGACAAAAAAGGAAAAAGAACATCTCAGGTAAGTGCAAATGACAAAGAGCAATCTCTAGAGGATCGACAGTAACATATTTATTTCTCCCAACACAGAAATCACAAACTCACCTTGTCGCTCAATCAGTTTCTCCTCCGACTGGTCAGCGACCCTCTGCTCCTCCTCCGGCTGGTCAGTGGCCCTCTCCTCCTCCTCCAGCAGCGAGTCATCCTCCTCCGACTGGTCAGTGGCCATCTGCTCCTCCTCCAGCAGTAAGTCCCTCTCCTCCGGCTAGTCAGTGGCCCTCTCCTCCTCCTCCTCCAGCAGTGAGTCCTCCTCTTCCGGCTGGTCAGTGGCCCTCTCCTCCTCCTCCAGCAGTGAGTCCTCCTCCTCCGGCTGGTCAGTGGCCCTCTCCTCCTCCTCCAGCAGCGAGTCCTCTTCCTCCGGCTGGTCAGTGGCCCTCTGCTCCTCCTCCGGCTAGTCAGTGGCCCTCTCCTCGTCCTCCAGCAGCGAGTCATCCTCCTCTGGCTGGTCAATGGCCATCTGCTCCTCCTCCAGCAGTGAGTCCTTCTCCTCCGGCTGGTCAGTGGCCCTCTGCTCCTCCTCCAGCAGTGAGTCCTCCTCCTCCGGCTAGTCAGTGGCCATCTGCTCCTCCTCCTCCGGCTGGTCAGTGGCCCTCTCCTCCTCCTCCTCCAGCAGTGAGTCCTTCTCCTTCAGCTGGTCAGTGGCCATCTGCTCCTCCTCAAGCAGTGAGTCCTCCTCCTCCGACTGGTCAGTGCCCCTCTGCTCCTCCTCCTCAAGCAGCGAGTCTTTCTCCTCCGGCTGGTCAGTGGCCCTTTCCTCCTCCTCCTCCAGCAGTGAGTCCTCCTCCTCCGGCTGGTCAGCGACCCTCTGCTCCTCCTCCGGCTAGTCAGTGGCCCTCTCCTCCTCCTCCAGCAGTGAGTCCTCCTCCTCCGACTGGTCAGTGGCCCTCTGCTCCTCCTCCTCCAGTAGCGAGTCTTTCTCCTCCGGCTGGTCAATGCCCTTCTGCTTCTCCTCCGTCATTAATGAGTCTCTCTTCTCCAGGTAGTCAGTTCTCTGCTCCTCCTCCTCTAGCAGCGAGTCCTCTTCCTCCTCCTGCTGGTCAGTGGCCTTCTGCTCCTCCTCCGGTTAGTCAGTGGCCATCTCCACCAGTGCGTCCTCCTCCTCCAGCTGGTCAGCGGCCCTCTACTCCTCCTCCTCCATCAGTGCGTCCTCCTCCGCCAGCTCCACCAGTTATGAGACCTACTTCACCAACTCCCCTTTACAGTCATAACTGCATAATATGCTAATATTTTATGGTTTTCGTTATTTTGCAATAGGATTGAAATCAAGTTACTGTGAAATCTGCTAATAAGCGCATGCACTTACAGCAGTGTAGTATACACCACGCACAATTACATTCCACTAATGTCATGTGACCATGGTTCTGCAATCTGATTGGGCCACAATATACGTACCTCGAGGACAAGGAAGTGCAACCCTTTTGACCAGACCCTTGAAGGGGGCTGGGCACGAGACTAAAAAGAGACAGCGATGGTGTGCATCCTTTGGCTTCAGAGTTACATGTACAACAGAACCACAAACTATAGTGAAGGGATGATATAGTAGCTACTAGAACCTGATTATAGAGACATTTCTATGCACATGTAACTCCTATCCCAGGTCACGCCACGCGGAGGCAGATGCACAGGTGACCCTCGAGGCATTATGTCTACTACATAATGCCCCGGCTCAAATTCAAGGGAGAGAAAGAAGGAATGGCTGATTCCTGGATCGAACTGTAAGCACACAAATTAAATATCTCCCCACCCTACTGTCATTATCAATCAGATGTGTACTCGTAGCTGCTTTGGAAAACATTCTCTAGCGAAATTATCCAAAGCTGACCAGCCAAGAATCAGCCATTACATACATACATACACAACAAGCCTTCACATTCGTCCCGACCGAGCTCTAAGAAGAGAGGAAAGATATAGCACAATACAGACCATTCACTAACACAAAAACGCCACAGAAAACGAAGTCTGTATCAGTACATGCCATATATCTCCACTGACAGGAGCAACAAGTGCTCCATCATGGACGGCTCAATCATGCTGTAACTGGAGGAGCTCGACATAAACACACACGATATAAAGAGCCCGGGCCACACTGCCTCGGTTTATGGAGGAAGCTAAATGTGTACAATGCACATACATATTGATGTAAAGATAACGGCCTAAACATAATAGCAGCTGACACTAGTATGAGCTTCCTTGACCCTTACACCTAGACAGTGTGACTACAAGCACCATGTTACAATGAGCACATCAACATGACTGCCAGTTTTTAAGAAAGAGAGAATGAGAGCTCTGTACGTAGAGCACATACCCCGTGGGCACAATTAGTAGCCTAGTGTGTGCTCTTGCATTCACTTACATGTATGCGTCATATGCATGTAGATGTGCAGTACGCGGTTGAAACAGCACATGGCACACCTGATGTGATTTGTACAGTTTGTCAACATTATGAGGTGAAACAAACATAGGCTTTGGCATTTTTGATGAATATTATTATACTCACCACTCGCTAAGATTGCCTCTATGCTGATATCAGGTAATTTTTTAGAACAGAGAGAGAAATGTAAGTCCGATGGGAAAACTAGAAGCCATCAACGACTCATCATGCCACCCGAGCTTCAGGTAGCTGACTTCAACAAGGAGAAAGAGAGAAAATGCCAAGCCACCTGATTACTTTACTATGCACACGGGGGTAATACCATAGTGTCCCAGGCAAGTGTCCATGACACTATAATAATATTATTATTATACTGATAGAGTACATGTACTGTAGAGCAGATTATATTTAGAGCAACATGATACAACTTGATATTACGTTTTCACTCATAAAATTTTTGCTCGGTAACCTATACCTGTACCTACTGCTCTGTAATATAATCAGCTTTGAACAGGCAACAAACAACTGTACCAAGTGCCCAACACAAACAAGTATTGAGATGATACAGAGAGGGAGAATGCAGCCATATTAATACAAACATACATGTACAGTGCTTCAAGGCAAGAGAACAAATTTTTTGATTTTGAGCTTAAATGGTCGTAAAGATGGTTCTGTTTGATATTATCAAATGAAATCTGGTTTACACTTTCTATATCCATATTGAAATTTACAGCTGGATTTATGGGATGTAATTTTGATTAGTTTCGCTTCAATGGCTTCACAAGCGATTCCACTTTGAGAAATAGTTTTGGCATAGAAAAAGCTTATTATTTTGAGTTAAGAAACTGCACTTTTTCCTCTGATGTGGCACCATATGAAGTTACTTGGACACAAGTTTGAAGGCTAACGGAAGTATGGTTTGTCGGATATCATTAAAAATGTCATTTCAGAGTGTCAAAAACTTTTGGCATTTTATTTGAAAAATACTTTGAGTTAAGAAAATCCACTTGAGCCTCTCAATGTACTTGTATTAGTTTCAGATTCCCAAATTTGAAGATTCAACGCCAAAGTACTCTTGAGATATTGCCACTTTTGTCCAAGATTTGTGAAAAATGGCTCAAAAACTGCCTCAACTTGTGCGGCTTCTCTATTAGCTATATATGGGGATAATGAGTTGTGCAAAAAGATGATAAAAGTGATTTTTATGATATCTGTAGATGTTATTGAGCACAGTGGAGCTCATTTAACCTCAAAAAATAGAATTTCAAAAAATTTGCTCTCTTGCCTTGAAGCACTGTAGTATAGACTGGGATAGAGAACACAAGAGAGAAACATATCTCCAATGTGAAAACCAGAAGCCATCAACGACTCATCACGCCACCTGAGGGTGGGAGCTTCAGGCAACTGACTTCAACGAGGAGAGATACATGTACATCTAGATATTATGGCAGAGCATACCTGTTTGCTGACATGGCATTTGTGTACTTCCTTATAAGGTAGTGCAAAAAAATCAGTCAGCTGGTTTGGCAGTGTCACTTACAGATAAGATTGATAACCAGTACCTGTACCCTATGAGGCTATGACCTGACATTCAGGAATCACTTGATTGCTAATTGCCAAGCGGGCAATCCACATGATGCATTGTACTTTTGCTTTTACCCCCACTTGGTCTGGTTTCTGGATTCAATTGCTACTGTCATTGCTTATATTAGTTGACCTCTCTGTGTGACGTTTGGAGACAGTTGTGCTTGTTGGCAGGATCACTGTTAACAGTATCAGTGAGGCTCATTCAAGGCATCATGTCACAATGCCCTGGCTCAACTTTAAGGGAGAGAATAAAGGAATGGCTTGTAACAGCAGCATTGCATGCTCTATATACAGGGGCATACAAAATGTACCTCATTTCTACTAAGTGTAATTTGTGTGATTCTATAGTATGCTCAGGATAATACAAGCAAGTCAGCTGTTTCAGTACAACACCACAAAACCACTGAATTACCTTACATGGAATTGCACAATTACATGCCCAGTCAGCAAACATCTCATTTTGTACTATGATGGAAAAACAAACTACATGTAAGTCTGATGGGTGTATGAATAGCTGCATAGTGGACAGTAGTCTGGTTTGTGGCATCATGGAACTGTACTACGGTTTTCTAATTGTTAAAGCAGAAATGTAGCTAAAGGAGGAGTGGGGCCACACTGTACATGTGCGCAGTGACATACACACATACGTACAGGCACACATACACACACACATGGATACATACACATACGTATAGAAGAGATGCATCCTAGTGGTGCATATTTAGCTCATGTTGCTTTACCTACTTTGCAATGGAGTACAGGCTCTATAGATTAGTATACAACTGCGTACACATAAAATCAACTATGGTTGCTAGACAACAGCCAAGCCACATTACCAACAAGCCACATTACCAACAGTGCTAGATACAAAAAAATAGTTATCTGTCAATGGGCTCATATTGCTCACTCACTGACAGATAACTATTATGTATCGAGCACTGTTGGTAATGTAGGATTATGTAATCCTGCACACCTAATTGGATTGTGGCTAGAGTGTATGGCATGTACTCTGGGTGACTGCTCAACAACCAAAACTCTTGAACACTACTCTGCTGTACTTGGTTGCTTAGTAACTTACAACAAAGATTAGTATACAACTGCGTACACATAAAATCAACTATGGTTGCTAGACAACAGCCAAGCCACATGACTGTATATTACAGTTTATGTGTATTTGTTGGTAGTTGCTTAGCAACCAAAGTTTTAATAGGCAATTTGCCGGCTATGGGAAGGGGTTGGGTCATCATAAAGTAGGCCAATGATGAACAGAGGTCAACTACCAACAAAATAGTTATCAGCCAGTAATTGGGGTGCATTCGACCATGCATCTCATGCACCCCAATTACTGGCAGATAACTATTATTTATGTGTGTATATGTGTTTGTTGTAAGTTACTAAGCAACCAAGTACAGTAGAGTAGTGTTCAAGAGTTTTATAGAACTGGTGAGCAATATGAGCCCTTGCAGGGCTCATATTGCTCACTCACTGACAGATAACTATTATATGTGTATTTTAATGATCAACTCACAAACAGAAATATTTCTACGTAGCTCCCTGCTACTTAAAATCACCATATGTGTTAACTACTTAAGGTGCTTCAGAAGTCACAATCATGGGATAATGTGACTGAACACTACAAACAGCATGCTATAGTACAATCGAGTGCCAGTTCGTACAGCGCACACGCGCAGATGAAGACCACACCCCTCACTGCAGGCCAAGAGTAGCCGATCAAACTCACTGTGTAATGGCGATGTTCTCACTCCGCTCGAACGTCGAATGAGGCTCGGTGGCCTGCCGAGCAGGCCTGTCGAAACGTGCAGCGCTTGCACCGCTCGCTCGAGCTCGAGAATGCATCTATATGGGCCGTAGGCCCTGGCAACCTCGTTTGTACACACGGCACAACAATTCTGACCAATCGTGAGTCTTTTGAACTTGTAGGAGAGCGCATCTTTTATGCCTCCAGGTTGGGACACAAACTATACAAGAAAAATTGTCATCGCTCTGAAAAATATTTTTCGTTGTATATACATGTATATAATTACTTCTCAAAAATGTACCCCCCTATTGCAAAACACTAATTATAGGATGTACTCACAAGGACAAACATTTCTAGAGAGAATGAAACAGAGGGGAGAGAGAGGACTATAGCCAGGTGATGGGATCCAGATGGCTAGGCACTGACACAATGCGTAATAATCCAAAGGTGCATTCTGGTATGCATGAATATAATTTTAGGGGAATTGGACACATTTTGATACTATTGGGTGCCATATCTAAATCAGAATGAACATAAATACACAGAAGGCTGTCTACACTCCCTGTAAATCGATCCTTACTTAAAGCTCTTTGGATTCAAATAGTCCTTTCTATCACTCTCTAAAAAAGAATTAAATTGATTATACATGTTCAGAGAAAGAGAGAGAGAGAGATTTTTTACTTTATAGGGGAGGGAGAGAGAGAGAGTTGATAAATATACACACATGCGTGTGCACTATTATGTATTTTGAGTAGCTCTCTCTCAAGTGTACATGTCTGTAGCAGTAGAACAATACACAGATCACATGCGCAGCTAATCCTGCCCGATGTGCTGGACCCAATTCTACCAATTAGGTTTCGGCCAATGCCAGGCCTCATCAGCAGCACTGTGGGCTTCGAATTCTCCAATGTCATCTTCATCCAGTTTAGTCACAACTTAGACCAAGTCAGCAACTGTACCGTGCTAATTCCACAGAGAGAGGAGTGTGTGGCAGCGTTGATAGGTACACACACATGTATACATGTACATTGCTTTTTCTTTCTTCTACTATTATGGTGTATGTTAAGTACATGTATCTATCTCTCAATATGTAACAGTAGAACAGTACATATATAGATCACAGCACTCACCCAGGCCTAAGTATTGTGCATGCACACACTGTATTAGATGTTTGCTGACTTAGCAATTGTGCAAATATAAGGTAACTAAGTGGTTTTGTGGTGGTGTACTGAAACACTTCATGACTATTGCTGTGCATACACACAAAAATTAATGCTGAGTGTGCCAATTCTAATATTGCAGTGTATGTTGAGTAGCTGATCTCTCACTTTCAATGCACTTGTACACTGTAACATACATCTGTAGCACTCTGACTAAAGTTATCAATTTGGAGTACATGTATAACTCGAAATAAACGTGAATATGTTTTCAAGCAACACATTATACATTTTTTCAGAAAAAAAGATTGTCGCAAAAAAGCATCAGTTACTGCACCGCGCATGCACAAGCTAAGGCTGAACATGCAGCTGTTTATATCTATGTGGGCAACAATACCGTCACCATAACACACCACCTATGCTTGATAAGCTACCTCGAGAGTTATGTACATGTATGTGTTCCTTCCAGATACAACCCTAACCAAATGACCACTTCCACACACTCACATCAGCAATCCCCCGCTACAGGTGTGTAGTGTATAGCCATCATAGCCTTGTCCCCAGCCCACTCCTGATTTTTTCAATGAAGAGTATTCTTTGTGGCATATTTTTTACTAGGACCCCAGGGGTCACAACACTCAGAGTAAATCCCTTAGAAACCAAGAAGTACATGTGCATGTAGGTACATATCTTGAGCCAAGCACTCCACATATAGATATGGACTGTCAGTCTATCCTCTGAATGACAGTACAACCCTGTGGAGGCGAGAGAGTGAGAAAGAGAGGGGGGAGGGCGTGCGGAGCATAGTGCTGTGTGTCTGCCTGTCTCTGATCATGAGCCACCCTTAGCTGCTTCTCCAGGAATACCACGCTCTGACAACATCCAGTTCAACCTTCTTAAGCCTACAGCAATCATAGAGGGGAAAAAGTAGATTAATTCGTATTATTATTAACCCTTGGCGCATGCGCGAGGGTTACGGTAGTCGTTCTGTGTGTAAGTGAGTGAGTGAGTGTGTGTGTCTGTTACCGCGCTAGCTGCTACATACCTGTTTTATACGTTGAAAACAAGGTGCCATTAGGCTTTTTATGGTAGTTTCAAGATCTGAATTGTGTGGATTTCGTTGAAAACCCTTTGTTCAAAAGTTCTGGCGACATTTTCTGACCACCACGGCTTTCTTCCCTTCTTGTCGAGCTCTCACTTGATGAAAGAGACAGTAGCCGCTTCATTTAAAGAAGATTAGTGTGTAGCATTCAAACAATCCAGTCAATTTTGTACTTGCGTATGTATATGTGCCGCTGCCATGCGTATATACTAGTAAATAAATCACACAATAATGCTGTGATAACAAACGATTGCTTTTTGCTTGTGTATGTCATCATATTATTTGCGCTGTATATATTACATATATAGGAATTCTGAGGGGGGGGGGATACCAGTGTGCCCCCCTCTGTATGCAACCCTGTATCATAATCACTGCTCATAGCAGTGGCTATACTCCAATATAATTATTACTTCTACTTTCTTGTTCAATTATAACCGCATATAATTACACAGACAAGCAAGACATTCCACGGGCAGCCACATGAAATTTATTTCAAGGAACATAATATGGAATGTACAATATACATAATTATACAGTCACTTAATGAACATTTTTATATTACCTACATACCTACATGCAGTCTATTGTGGTGGCCACAGTTAACCTACGTACACACATTACGTATCCTCTCTCCACGTACCTGTGACTAGTAGCAGCTGTTGTGTGACTACTTGAAGGACGATCTCTAATTGAAGGAGATAAGAGCACACTGTTGACCTGCTCTGCTGTTCCAAGATACTCTATCATAAAATTAATAGTAGTACATATGAAACACTTCACCATATCCTCAGTAGCTGCATAGTTGTAGTGGTGCATGTGGTAAGAGGTTGTCAATAATATATCAATGCGCAGAGATGGAGTCTGCTTGCAAGATATTCGCTCGATACATTCGTTAGATGCTCTATATACCGTATAGCGGGTAAATTTGGCGAGCATTAAAATTTGGCGAATCACTCCTTTGAAGATATTGGCGAATTTTAAATCTGGCGACTTGACAAACTGTGAGCGCAAGCGCATGACGCGATAAACAAGTGACGTAATGCATGGATCAGCTGCTGGCTGGCCGGCCACTCTGGGCCATTCGCCGACCTAGCTAGCAGCTGTCCAGCCTCGAATCCAGCTGTCACTTGAAAAGGGAGACGTGTCAGATCGAGAGTTGTGTTCGAGGCACATGTTGATGACGAAGATAGCGTCGGATGTTTAACCTGAAAGAACTTGAGCAGCGACATTGATTCCTGACAAACGATTCTGTTCAAGTTTAGGTTGCGAGCAATCAATCTAATTTTGCTGAATTCGCACTGCTCTCGTTCACATGCGCATGCGCACACGTAGTCATTATGTCATAAAAATACAGTTATTTAATATTGGCGAGTTTTAATTTGGCGATTTTCTTCAAAATTCGCCAAATCGCCAAATTAAAAACCTCGCCAAAATTTCCCGCTATACGGTACTTACTGATTTTTAAGTCTCAGAAAGGCTAAGCTCCATAGAGGCCCTGAGTTTTCTCATAATTGCCTCATAGATCACCTCATAATTAATGTGCCATATGCTAGACTGAATAGGGAAATCCCCCCTAGTGCGAGCTCACCAAAGAAAGCGAACCGAGAAAATTGCCATATATCATTGATAGTCCATGATCTTCTTATACGCTAGGTTCAAATTCTGGGCCCCAACAAGCCTTCATGCGTGCTAAACATACATTCTGAAACAGTCTTCACAGGTTTCATCAAAATTTCGTCATAACAAGAGCCGAATTTTATTGATTGGGACTCGGGATGTATTTACACCATAGGTTACATCATGCATTATCATAGATTACACCATAATTACCTCACAACCACAGAAAAATAAATTGCTACTATATGAAGATGGGGACACAGAAAAGATATTACGGTCAGAATTCAACATCATACATCAGTCAATGGGGAGGGAGAGAGGTAGAGAAAGAGAGGGCAGTCAACACTCTTTGCAAAGCCTTACCTAACAGCTCCCCATGAACAAAAAATATCTCTCTCTCTCTCTAAAAGAGAAAGCGATGGTGTTCATCCTTTGGCTTCAGAGTTACATGTACAACAGAACCACAAACTATAGTGAAGGGGTGATATGGTAGCTACTAGGACCTGATTATGGAGACATTTCTATGCACATGTAACTCCTATCCCAGGTCACGCCACGCGGAGGCAGATGCACAGGTGACCCTCGAGGCATTATGTCTACTACACAATGCCCCGGCTCAAATTCAAGGGAGAGAAAGAAGGAATGGCTGATTCCTGGATCGAACTGTAAGCACACAAATTAAATATCTCCCCACCCTACTGTCATTACCAATCAGATGTGTACTCGTAGCTGCTTTGGAAAACATTCTCTAGCGAAATCATCCAAAGCTGACCAGCCAATAATCAGCCATTACATACATACATACACAACAAGCCTTCACATTCGTCCCGACCGAGCTCTAAGAAGAGAGGAAAGATATAGCACAATACAGACCATTCACTAACACAAAAATGCCACAGAAAACCAAGTCTGTATCAGTACATGCCATATATCTCCACTGACAGGAGCAACAAGTGCTCCATCATGGACGGCTCAATCATGCTGTAACTGGAGGAGCTCGACATAAACACACACGATATAAAGAGCCCGGGCCACACTGCCTCAGTTTGTGGAGGAAGCTAAATGTGTACATACATATTGATGTAAAGATAGCGGCCTAAACATAATAGCAGCTGATACTAGTATGAGCTTCCTTGACCCTTACACCTAGACAGTGTGACTACAAGCACCATGTTACAATGAGCACATCAACATGACTGCCAGTTTTCGAGAAAGAGAAAATGAGAGCTCTGTAGAGCACATACCCGTGTGCACAATTAGTAGCCTAGTGTGTGTTCTTGCATTCACTTACATGTACGCGTCATATACATGTAGATGTGCAGTACACGGTTGAAACAGCACATGGCACACCTGATGTGATTTGTACAGTTTGTCAACATTATGAGGTGAAACAAACGGCAGCTTTGACATTTTTGATGAATATTATTATACTCACCACTCGCTAAGATTGCCTCTATGCTGATATCAGGTAATTTTCTAGAACAGAGAGAGAAATATAAGTCGATGAGAAAACTAGAAGCCATCAACGATTCATCATGCCACCCGAGCTTCAGGTAGCTGACTTCAACGAGGAGAAAGAGAGAAAACATCAAGCCACCCGATTACTTTACTATGCACACGGGGGTAATACCATAGTGTCCCAGGCAAGTGTCCATGACACTATAATAATATTATTATTATACTGATAGAGTACATGTACTGTAGAGCAGATTATATTTAGAGCAACATGATACAACTTGATATTACGTTTTCATTCATAAAATTTTTGCTCGGTAACCTATAACTGTACCTACTGCTCTGTAATATAATCAGCTTTGAACAGGCAACAAACAACTGTACCAAGTGCCCAACACAAACAAGTATTGAGATGAACCCTTGACCATCTCCCCAGTAGCTGCATAGTGGAATGGTGCATGTGGTAAAAGGTCATCAATAGAATGCGTACACATCGATCGATGCTGGCCCCAGAAATCATGGAGATGGCACCTAAGAGCGACTCTCAACCTTGATAGCGACAACTTTCGATGCTTCAATCACAGAGACGAACTCGACAACACAGTATTCCTTCCAAAGTTCAGGTTGGTCACGCTGCTGCAGTTGCGCGCGGGCCAGCCCCTTGTGACAGTGATGCGTGCTATATATAGCGCAAGGCTAGCTTTATTTATCCATGGCATTACGTAAGCCAAGAAAACACGCGAAGTTCAACCAACAGTACTTCTCAGAGAGAAAGTAGCGCTCAGCTTGTAATGTATTCGCTGGATACATGCGTAAGATACTCTACATATTTACTGATTTTCAAGTCCCAGAAAGGCTCCAGCGAGGCCCTGAGTTTTCTGGCAATTACCTCATAGATTACACCATAGGTTTCATCATACATTACACTATGATTACCTTATAATCACAGAAAAGTAAATTGCTACTGGGGAGATAATGATACAGAGAGGGAGAATGCAGCCATATTAATACAAACATACATGTGGTATGGTCCCCAGGCCCTACCTAGCTTAAACATTGAAAAGCTGGGTAGGATATATATGTGGCAGTCCCATCTATGTGGCAGTCCCGATAGATATTTATGTGGCAGTCCCATCTATTATCCGATAAATCCCTCTTTGTGGTCTGATAAATCCCTCTACCTGTAAACTTGTAATTGGCAATTACAAGTTTTGTACCATGGTTGTAAATTCTGACCAATCAGATTGCTGTATAGGAGGTGAATAAATCACTTATTCACCTCCTTGTAGTTCTAGCGTCGGCTACTGGTTCTCGACGAAGAAAACGCCATTTACGATCGTGAATGGGTGCGGTCAACGCAAAAGTGGGCGTGACTTAAAACTTCACTGTGGCTTGAGTCTTGCACAACCTGCTTTTTTACATACTGCAGGTGCACGGCTATAAATAGCAGTGGAACAACTTCCAAAGATGGATGTCGACAGTAAGAATTGTAGAATACGAATCTTCATCATAATGAGGTGTAGGAGACCCCACTTTGACATTTCCCGAAATTGCCCACACAACACTTACACACACGTACAGTTTTTCTTTGTCTGTGTTATGTTGTAAAAATCGACCATTGACATTTATGTTGGTACACTGTAGCTATAAATGAGACATGACATCATCCTATGCCAATGAATAGGTGAGAGCTCAGGCTCACCCCACATCTGCATCCTGCATGTCACTAGTAACATTCAGGGCCACTGTCTCTCTCATCCTTCAGGTCCACATGGTAGTCTCTCCATTTCCCAATGTCTCCCTAAGTCTCCCATTTCTCTCTCTCTCTCCCTGTCCTGTACTCCCACCTAGTCCCCACTGTCTCTGCAGACTCACCCTAGAGGTGACCTCTATACATGGATTATTTTACTCTTGCCTGCATCCTTTCCTTCACTACTACAAACCTGCCACACCAATAGTAGCTAATTACATACTAACACCTTCACACTCATAATTAATTATGTTGAGAAGTGTTACTTAGGTGCCTTTATGGGATATTAATTTATGCTTTAGCTTCCCGCGGGAGGGGGCACATCCCCCTCCCGCACCCACCCCCTTGGGCCGCCAAGGCGGCCCATTACTTCAACTTCTCCTATGTTTCCCCCCTAAATTTTTGGGCCAGATAAAACCCTGGAAGCTATACTCTTTCTTCCCTGTAGAAACTGAATTTCTTTCCCATAAATTAAACTTCAAAATAACCTATAGGAGGACCTGCAAAAGAGTAATAGTATACAATTTGAAGTCGAACTTCAATTGTTTTTACTGAAATTTCCATCAGTAGTTGAAGACTCAGCAACATCCATTTTGCTGCTACTTTGTGGGTCAGAATCAGGGTTGCCACCTTTAGATAATGTATAATTATAAGCATTTTTCTTATCCCTTTCTCTCTCTTATAGCACGATGGAATCTAAGACACCAGAACAACTTATTGCATTACTCAAAGATCGAGATGATCTCAAAGGCTGTCCTGACTTGGATACTTAGATTAACTGGTATGTACTAGGGCAGCAGAGTTGATTGCAGGTAATGATGTGAGGATAAACATTTTCCTATAGAACACTACATTAACGGTGAAGCATTTCTTGATCTAACAGATGGTAGTCAGTTGATTGTTGCATTACTGGTTGGTTTATTCCTGTGTCCCATAATATACCGGATAGCTACTAAATAAGCAAGTGTAGGGATGTATAGTGGGTGTGATTATCTTGCAGGTTTTTTTTGACAATTCAACCAATCAGATCACTGTATTTGTTACAAGCAGGATCAGTCCATCTTCTGTTCCAAGAAATGACGGGGGTGGAGAGATCCCTTCTCAAGGCAACCACAATGGTACCTATATGCTGTACCTTGAACCTACTTCCTCAGGTATAATGCACACAGGGAAAGGTGGAGAGGAAAAAAGTGGGGGAGAGAGGGTAATAACAACTAGATCCAGTTAATCTGCTATATTACATTATAATAATGGTATATGATGAAAGTATTCTAACAAGTATCGCCATTTTGAGAGAAAAACAATCTGGGGACTTGTGAAGTGTGCATGTGTTGGCCAGCCCATACATAGTAGCCAGTACTTGGGTAGGTATGTGTCCAGTATGGTCTTGCATGCATGTGAAATCTTGCCAGCTATTTAATTAACTCTTAAAAATGGGTTCTGATGTAAAAGATGTGCACAATGACATAGCACTGGTGAATCGCCATGGTGCAGTCTGTTATGATAACAAACTTTACCTAACCCAACCCAGACCACACACACAACATTAGCAATACAGACATTAAGTGGCGCATTTATAACACAGTATGGGTCAACCATTTGCAGATTTGCAATTTGACTAGAATGCAAATATTCAAACAACTCAATATTTAAAACAGGCGTCTCACAAATGCAGTTACATGTAGCTACATGTATGCATATACCCAATCAATGTTTTCTTTCTCATACACATATACTTCAGCATTGTAGAGAGAGTGGGAGTGCACATGCATGCTGGCAAGTAGAGAGAGATGTAATCCCAAATAACATAGAGTAATATCTCTTGCAGCCAATCAAGCTATCAAGAAGTTGAAAGTTCAGTGCAAGAACAGCCTTGACACTGCTGGCGAAGAACTCCGACAGCACGAGGCCAATTGCGACGACAATGCCATCATACCCTGCCCAAACCTGTGTTTGACACCCTCTGCCCCAGAGGCGGGTGACGCCAGGTATACCACCAGCCAAGGAAAGACCTACAACATCACCTAGCGGAGTGCCCCCGTAGGAAGGCTGTATGTGGCTACTGTGGCATCGCGGGAGTGTACCAGTGGGTTGCCAAGTGGCACATGCAAGAGTGCACCAAGTTGGAAGTGACGTGCCCAAACGAGGGATGCACAGAAAGGGTGGTTCACCTGCACCTTCCAGGACATTGACAGGCGTGCCCATACGAAAGTGTCCCATGCCAGTACAAATCATTAGGCTGCGAGTATGCGGCACCTCGGATGCAAAGGGATGAACTTGAGGAGCATGAGAATAATCTCAACGTTCACGCAGGCCTGGTAGTGGCATCCCTGCTCAAGCAACAAGTGCAGACAGCATATTTTAAGATAGAAGACTTCTCATATCATCAGTCGTTGGACAAGACCTTCAAGTACAACACTGATATGTGGAATTGGTACATCCTAATTGAGCCAAACGGCAGGGGCGAGGGGCAGGGCACCCATGTCTCAGTAAGTCTTCACTGGAAGCATGCCCTTCGTAACATGCCTTCGTGGTTAAATAACGTCAAAATTGAGCTACTAAATCACCGCGAGGATAAAAAAAACCACTTGGCGTACACCTTCACTGATCCGGATGGACTAGCAAATCCAAAATTTATAGCACACGCTGCCCTCGGGTATAGTCCTACCTACAACGTCCTATACCTCCAGGATGAGACCGTCTGTTTCAGGGTGACCAGTGCTGCAATCAACTGCAAGCAGCTCAAACCAAACACTACCTGGTGATGCAGAATGAATTCACATCATACCCCAAACTTTATCCTCAAGCTGATATATTGCGGTATGTATGATAATGCTTTTCAGCCAGCAGAAAAAGAATACATTGACAAGCTAAGTGCCTGTGGTCAAGGCAATCCTAGCATGATGCAAGTTTAAGCTTGCAGTAGTCAAGTTGTAGCAGGTATCATACCATACAACTGTTGCTTGAGTAACAAACTTCAAACAGCTTAAAAAAATTAACCACAATGGTAGCTTGCTAAATCTTGCACAATCCCTTCAGACAACAGTTTGTTACTGCTAAATTATCCCTAATTTGACCAGACCAGCAAAAAGATTGCCAATACATTCTCAGATCACTACTCATGGTAGAACAATTTAGTGATATTTTAATTTTGGTGGTTTGGTCCCTAATATTAAATTAATAGTTCAGTATACATGCATGTACCATAAAGTGACACTAGCATGAGCATGAGAGGTACGTTCCCGCTCAACAAAAACAAGCTGGTGTGAAGTTCCGTAGAAGACGTTCGACAACAACAACACACTGCACTGGTGTGGAGTCGATCGATCGCTGCAGGTGAGCGCTCGAGCAAACTAGTATGGCCACACCTGGTACTTTTTATTTCGTAAATTAATTTTGGTGGTTCGATAGTCATCCGCGGAAACCGCGAAAATTGGATCCCTCGAAAATTTCTGGCTATACCGTATTCTAATTTTAGTGTTTCAAGATTTTCATGCATTGCAATTAACGTATGGTATGAAGGTGGCTCAGCATACACCCCTCTCACTATTCCTAGAGGATTGACATGTTTTGAGAGTGCTAGCATGATCCATGCCTGCATGTGTGGGTGAACAAGCCTCAAGAAGTGACTACACCTGTAGTTGCTTCCTTGCAATTACTGATAGTGCCAACTACCCACCTTGAACATTGTCAAGACAATTTTACTCCACTTCCTGTCTACTCTTGCTCACTTCCTGTCTACTGTTTCTCACTTCCTGTCTACTCTTGCCTATAAAACCTGAAGGACTCAAAAGAGGTAGAGATTGTTGTCTTCCTAGAGTACAGTCGAGCTTTTATCACCAAATAAAAAAGCTACAAAATTGCAACACAATCATACAGCCATTAAATCATGAAAGTACACACATGCATGTAGTCCCTGCATCAAACCTAACTTCTCTACTAGGCAAATAAAAAAATCTCTCGTCAGCCACTTTGTACATTTTTTGCGGGCGGGCGATTATTCATTGTAATGTTTCGAGGGTGTGGCTTCCTGGAGCCGCCCAATAATCAAGCGTTAATCAGCCAAAAAGAGGCGTGGCTGGCATTGCAATGCAATAATGAACTCCAAAGCAGCAAACTGAAGGAGAGGCGGGCGGCGACGAGAAACTAATATACATGTAGTACTTTGCATGGCCTTCCACTGGGACCACATGAAGTGAACTGATTAAAAAGGTGTCCTTATTTCAGAGGTATTTTTTGTATGCCTTTCTACGTAGCTGAGACAACAGGCAGTATCCTGGTTAGAGAGGTGTCCTTATTTCGGAGGTCTTTAATAGAAAGGTTCTATTGTAAATGTACGTGTAAAGGTTTTCCAGCTTTACGGCACAAAGGACACCGTACAGCAACACCAAGAGTGCATTCAGAAATTAATATTACGTCAAATCCAGACACTTATTGCTAGAATAATATGTGCTACATACCAAATCATAGGCATGTCGAGCTAGGACTGTGGCCTCTGACTCTCTGACCGGAGATGCAAAAAAATCTTGGTAACTATCACTTTAGCTCTAACAATGAGGCTGACATAAAAAACAGAGCACTGACACTGAGACCACAGCAAAATGCATAGGGCTACCAAGCCTACACCTTGCAATGAGGGAAACAACTACTTGGTTCTCACTACACATTCAGTTGCATACACTAACAACGCCAGCACAGTCCAGCATTTTGCGGTGATTGAAGATGTGCTATTCCCAAGAGGAATAGGGATATGGCACATGCTGAGTCATCCTCACAGTCTAGCACAAAATAGACCATCCACCTTCAACCTCCTGAGATGTTGATGAACAAGGATAGGGGGAACCTGCTGAGTCATCCTAGCACAAAATAGACCATCCATCTTAAACCACTTCCTGATATGTCTACGCTATATACTACACTTTCCTATAAAAGCTGAAGGACTGGATGCCATCCCTATCCAAACTGTCCAAGGTATCAAGCTACAAATTCAGGAAAAAATGGCCAATGAGGAAATTGGAGGTTATAGCTTTAACTTCCTAGAGAGTCCTCCAGATGAGTTAGTGTGTTTGATCTGTCAGTTGGTGGCCAGGGACCCTCAACAGCTACTCTGCTGTGGCAAGCTCTGCTGCAACTCGTGTCTTCAGGAGAGCAAAAAACACACTGACAACTGCCCGTAGTGTAGGAATAGGGTCAGGAGCTTTCAAGATATAAGAGGTACATGTACATGCAAATAAACAACTGCAATCTCGCTGATTGCTAGCTAGTTCAGCTTGAGAATCAACATGTGTTTGGTATTGTGTACTTGATGTCTGATTATGCAAAGATCATTTCGCAAGTGCATTAGTTAGGACGTGTACTTCTTAGAATCGACATTGATCTGAAAATGTGTCCTTCATAATTTAATCCTTACATATTACGGCAAGGATAGTCACCCATGAAAAGAAATAATATAGTGAAACGAACTACTTTTCAGCACAAAATATTCAACCTATTAGATGTATGTACTTCATCATGAAGTATGTCATTTGTGCATGTCATTATTATCTTTGTACTCGGTAGGAGAAAGAGCTATCAAGCGACTCAAAGTTGAGTGTGTTAATCACTGCAATGGCTGCGAGTTTGTGGGTGAACTAGGCCAGCACGATGCTACGTGCGACTTCAGCCTATTACCATGCCCTAACAAGTGCACAGATCAACAAAACAAGATCACCATGGTGATGAGGAAAGACATGGAGAAGCACAAAATGGAGTGTCCCAATCGGCCGTACGAGTGTCCACACAGCAAAGAGATGGGGGGCTACCATGAGAGGACGACTAAACATCTACAGGAGTGTGAGATGCTGGAAGATGCTTGTCCCAATGAAGGCTGCACAGAGAAAGTCTTGCGCTGTGACCTTCCCAAGCACAGACAGGAATGTCCACATGAGATAGTCCTATGCAAGTATGCTTATCGTGGATGTGATGTGACACTTCCACGAGAGGAGATGATTGAACATCAGAAGGACAGCCAATCCCATGCACACCTCTCAAGGCTACAACACAAGCAATGGTGTTATTGTGTTAATGAATTCAACTGGAGAAAAAGCAACAACCGACACCAGGAAATGCACTTCTCCTATAGGTATGAGAGGTTAAAGTGTAAATTGGACTTAAATAGAAGTAGTGGAAAAACATGTACATATCTATTGAAAACCTCTCCACTCTCATTCTTCCTCCATGGGCGTCGGTCACTGTTGAGTTACTCAATCAGCTTGAAGACAAAAACCACCACTGTCACAGACTACAGCTAGGAGCCAGAAATGACAAGTTCATCGCTCACTCTGTGCTTGGCTACAACCCCACTACCAACTGCCAGTACCTCAAAGATGACAAGCTCTACTTTAGAATATCAATAAACCACTAATTATCCTCCAAGCAATTATACAAAAAAATTCTGGCCTCTACTACATACGCAAAACACTACTACAATATACTACATGTATAGTTATTTACTGCTGTATTAGGCAGATTGGTTTATCGTGTTGTGTTCAGTATGCAAATTCCACACGAATATTATGATACATGTAAGTACATAAATTTATCAGACCACTTGTGTGCTCCACGTATGTACTTTTTAATAAGATTAGAATACTTGGACATGCGTACAACTCAACAATGTTGGGACGATTACATATACCGTATTTATTCGAATAGTAGCCGCGGCTACTATTAATTTCAGCTTTGCTTGGGTGCGGCTACTAATTGAGGGCGGCTCTTATTCGAGGGCGGCTTTTATTTATTCCAGACCGATACAGTCCACGTAGATTATAACACAGAAGACTGGTTTACGAAGACTGCACTTCGAGAAATCGACATACGACCGTTAAAGAAGCTTCCACACTGCAGTAGAACCAAGCCAAGACTGTCTTCTGCCATGGTTTGCCCCGAACGAGCGAGCGCGTTCCGCATGCGAAGGTGACCGCACCCACTTAATCGAGTTCGCGCATGCGTGCGGCTACTATTTCTTTCACTGACCTCCAGGTGCGGCTACTATTCAAGGGCGGATACTATTCGATGTGCGGCTACTATTCGAATAAATACAGTAATAGCTAATCCCACCTTCGGCCCTCTAGAAGTCTCTTTATCACGCAGCAATTTAGTCAGTCGTGGAAGGTGAACTAGCTCACTTTTTGAAACATGACTGAGCACCTTTGTTGTTGTGTCAGTCCAATATTTAGGGTAGCAGTGATGAAGCTTGCTAGCTCTTGTACCGCGTCCATTTAGTCTTTGCTTACTACTAGTTCGATCATACATGTACCAGTATCAATTGGCCAAGTGAGAAGGTATATTGTATGCACTTTCAAACCATGCACTGAGGCGCTACATTACTCATTGTCCACTATATAGTTGTACATGCAATGTAGCCTAAAATATTGGCAAATTTGAAGTTAGAACCATCATTATTTTGCTGCAAAACTAGTGGCGGATTTAAATACGATGATTCAGTGCTCGATTACACCACACATGTTGATGGATTTTAAGTTTGTGGTCATGACGGTGCACACGTGTAGACCATCAAACCTACATCTACAATGTAATTCCCTGCAAAAGTTTCTAGCTATACGGCACAAAGGACACTGTACACCAGCACCAAGAGTGTATTCGGAAAGTACATAAATTCATAATATTAATACATGCATGTCAAATCCAGGAACAAGAAAAGGGATCAGATCACGCGTTTTCCGAATTTTCATTTTATAACTCTAGAACCACATCAGCTATGACCTTGACCTTTGTCACTAATATTCTTCACTTGCAAGGAATTCCGAGACCCGCCCATTTCCGGGGTGGGCGGGGTGAGACCACGTGTGTCGTTTGTGTTCGAAAAATTGGGCCTTTTATGCCTCACTTTCAATGGTGGCTCCCAGCTAGAGACAGGGAGCTTGCTGTAGCTTCTAACGTTGGATCTGTGAAGTAGAACGCCCATATTGCCTAAAAACCTAGTCAGAAGCTTGGGGCTCCAATGGCCTTGAAATGATAGCAGCTTGTGATATGGTCCCTTTCGTCCCTATCATATTATTATTGTGAACTACATTGTACAAGTACAGGTGTACAATAAGCAAAGTAGCATACCGTAGGACGGGTTTTAATTGCGAGTATCTATTAATTGCGATTTGCAAGTTTTTCCTACATTCGCAATTAATATATTCGCAAACATAAACGTGCACACATACCATAATACGGTACGGGGTCGACCTTCGCAATTATTGGATTCGTACTTTGGCCACCTTTACCCAAAACGCAATCATTAAACCACACATTTAAAACCTGTCCTACGGTAATACATCTATTTCACATATACCTCAAAAATACTACAGACCATACATGCAAGGAAGGGTACATGACATAATATGTGTAGAACCTGATGGTAAATATTGTAATAATTACACGTGGAAATCTTACATCACTATTTGGCCCGTCGTGCTCTTCCTGTGCCGTGTGCGTGGCTGGTGGAGGGTTGGCAGTCCTCTCGGCCTCGTCAGGGGAGGGCACTTCATTGTGAGTTATCATCACAAAATCCTCGTCTACATGGTGTATATCATTATACGTACGTGTAATACGCACATGTAGGTAAAGATCATACGTAATTTAGTCGGTAAGGGTCGTCACGTTTATATGTACACAGCCCAACTTCTATGCTAAAAATTAATGTGTCATGTCATACATGTACGTTCTTGACACAAAATTTAATATGTCAACTGGGATGGTTCCAATAGAGATACAATCATGCATACACTAATCATTAGTTTCTACAGGTACACATGTACATGAATGTTTATAACCATCTACATGTCATGTACACGAAGGTATGTGCATAGACTCTACTACATTGTACATGTATGTCAAATTTTCTCGACATCATGACATATAAACGCCACAATTTGAACTAGGACACCTCAACAAACAGTGCATATGTTCCATATACGCGTATATTGGGGTGCGCGGCTTGAGCCAGTTGACCTGGACGTGACCTCCATGTGCCATATGCTAGACTGAATCGGGAAATCCCCTAGTGCAAGCTCAGAGACACACTTCCACATTTGATTTTAGCCAGGTTTATACGAGTTGCATGCTCCCTCCCCTACGGGTGGATACACACCCTTGGCAAAACTATTGTCTGCATAGAATGATTGCTGGACAAAGACGAAACATAAACTTTGCTACTGTAGGCTTACCACTCTCTGCCACTTTGTTCCTAAGTCCAGAGTCATCCGCTGCTTGTATGCAGTAATACAGCGAATGTATTGACGTACATTTTCCGCCTCGACTGTGCTCCAATCTGATGCTCATGGTAGGTGGCCCGATTTTTGCGCGGTGAGATAGGAATAGTCCTCAGATGGTAGTGACAATGTCAGCAGGAGGTCCTTAGGACCTAGTGTTGTAGGTGAAAAATGTACTAATTATAATGTAGGACACCAACCCCACTTAGTGGTGTATGTGTACTTCCTTTTATGGAAATGCAAAAATGTAAACAAAATGTAAATTCACATACAGTCAGCTGTCTGTGTGGTGACCACAAGTATGCATTGAGTACTGAGTACTGTCATACAGTTGTGTGCATGGCCACAACATAAACACACACACTTGCACAGTCGCACATGTACGTACACACACAAATACCGTATAGCTCCAAATTTTCGCAGCACAAAAATTCATGAATCGCGTAAAACTAAATTTCGCGACCACGCGCCTACATAATAAATACTATACGCACTTACAAACATTACTTCGTAAACAATATTTTCGTGATCGCGAATCCAATCACAAAATTCACGAAAATATTGTACCGCGAAAATTTGGAGCTATACGGTAATAGTTACATGCAATGACATCTATTGGGGTGAACGAGATGCAGCAAATTGGCTATAAAAACTTTTGGTTGCTAGGCAACTACCAACAAACACACGCACACACACACATACACAGCAGTGTACATGTACATTCCATAAGCAGATCTAGTAGTAACTACAAAATGTGCACGTACAATTACATACATGTAATAAACCATCTGCGCATGCGCAGCAGGGTTACAGTAGTCTGTTTGTCTGTGTGTGTGTGTGTGTGTGTGTGTGTCTCGTAGCTGAATTTTTTACCTGTCTCCCTCTATGTGTCTCAGCTACCAGCTCACGGGAAATGGGTTCTTTCTCCTGCCTCTCATGGTTGAGGGAGCACTATAGTGTGTCCCCCAGTCTCTCCAGACTGGCCACCTGGTCTCTGAGGTAGAGAACCTCGCTAGCAACTGACAAGGAGGGGGCACTGGCCCGACACTTGAGCTGACCAATGGTGAAATCATGACGATGAACATCTTTCTTTAACTGGACTACCTGTGAGAGAGAGAGAGAGAGAGAGAGAGAGAGAGAGAGAGAGAGAGAGCATCCTTCCGCATGGGAGTTACAACAGTGGAACCTCTATAGCAGGGGTGCACAACACCCTGACTATACATATAAAGAGGTTTCAGTGTAACTCCCATTCCAGGTCACGCCACGTGGAGGCTGATGCTCAGTGTGACCCACATCGAGTACATAAAACTCCAAACAGCAATGGAGAATAGTGTGCAAGAGACTGTATACACAAACCTGTTCAAACTTGCAACCAGTTGTGGGTATTACTCTCACCACAGTTACTCATTAGCCAAAGTAGCAAGCTGGGGCATGCTGTGACTTAAACAAACCATTATGCCTATAAAAGGCAGCAAGTAGTATTCAGTCTGCAATGAAAAATGGGACAAGCACTATCCAGTAAGAATATGTGTCACCTTGTAAAGTTTATCATCTAGTCTGACCTTCAGGGCTAGTTGCAGATGAACTGGAGGGAAGGCAGAGGCGGCAGCTCCAGCAATCTCTTGGGCTCACAGGTACGTATGCTGCATGTAAATTGTTTCAACAGCAGTTCACTAAATAATTCACTTCAGACCAGAGATACCATCCCTACAGGAGACGTGGAAGAAAGTCTCAGGTATGTAAATAATGCAATTACATTTAAAAAGTAGCAGTACCAAACTCCTCGACACAAATAAGTTTGTTCTAGTGTCCCTGACAAATTCACAATAATACTATATTGACACAGAAATCACATCTGTTCCTGATGTCTCCTCCACCGGCACTTGGTCAACTGCAGTCCGTTCAGCAGTCTTCTCCTCCTCCTCCTCAAGTGGCACCTGGTTATCCAGCTCAGCAGTCTCCTCATCCTCCAGTAGCACCTGGTTATCCAGCTCAGCAGTCTCCTCCTCCTCCTCCTCAAGTGGCACCTGGTTATCCAGCTCAGCAGTCTCCTCCTCCACCTCCTCAAGTGACACCTGGTTATCCAGCTCAGCAGTCTCCTCCAGCTCAACAAACACCAACTGCTCCTCAATCACAAAATCTGCCAGCTTCTCCTCATGACAAACAATCCAATAAAGACTTTGCATAATATGTTAGGGCAATTTGTTAGATCTTAAAATGTGTTCTTCCTACTTATATCAGTTGCCTTACCTAAGTAAATAAGAGAGGGTGGGGTAGCTAGGGGTGAGAAACCGACAATCATGCACACATTTACGTACTATCATGTACGATGGATGGCAAAACACTTAACATTTACACATAAAGGGAGAGACAGTAAGATGCTGTGAGAATAACTTTGAGAAGCTAGAGAGAGGGGGGGGGAAGGGGGCGAGAGAGAAAGAGAGAGGACAAAGCCTACGTTGCTAAGCAGACTATGAACCGTGTAATTGATACAAAAATTAAACGTACATATGTACATACTACAAATCCATGGAGATGCCACACTGCCTACTGTGAAGTTTCGTTTGTGTTCACCGCACAACAATGGGCTAAGCGGAGAATGTTATTAGGCAGCAGTACACACTTTGTCACAGTTTCCAGTTATGAGTGATGTGAGAACCTGAGCGTGCATGTGTGTGTGGCATACCTTTTGCAGTTTACGTGCATACACCAGTATGACAGCACACACACACAGATGTACACACACACACACACACACACACACTACAATAGCTTGAATGTGCACTAAGTGGAATCTTTTGTGAATGGCGTAGCTTCGAAAAAAAGCTGGTTGGTTAGAGAATGTACAAAGTACAAGAGAAGGGAAGGACATCAGGGTGTTTCTTCTCTGGCTCGTATTCTGACCTCTTGAATATATACTACCTCCTCTCCAGTACATTTCATCTTGTTTAGTATAACTCCTCCTTTTCCCACACACCCTGCCGTAGTGCCTCCTGTCAGCACTCGCTCCTGATGATTTCTCCAGGAGCGCCGTGCTTGTTGCTAGAGAAATAGTGGCGCTTTGAGTCATCGTTATTCTTTTCAACACCTGCGTGTGTGTGTGTGTACGTGTCCTGAGTGTGAGCGTATGAGGAGAGGGAAAGAGAGAGAGAGGAAAAAGGGAGAGGGAACAACTACATTCTAAGTGCTTCATACCGACAATAAACCCTACGAATTTTGTCGGTCACTCCTATTGACCACACCCAGTAATGCCACGTGCTCTTTCGAGTCATTGAGTCCAAAACTACGTGCTATACGACTACCGATTCCTGTGTGCTGTATCCCCTTCCTCCTATTTTTCTCAACACAACCCAACTAAACACATACATTGAGTCATACCTAAAAACACCATGGACACAAGGTTCCCTCTACCTCAACATGACCTGAAGTTGCAACAGATAAGAGTGACATAGACCACAAAAATAAACATTTACTCTCACATTTTTCTTGCCTTAGCTTCTCTACACTCTGTGTGTGTGTATGTGTGTGTGCGCGTGTGTACACAATAATTATATGACAAGGCTTTGCACATTAATTTTGACTAGTAGGCTAGCACAGATGTATATAGTCTGGTTACATGTTTGCTGACTTGGCAATAGTGCATATCCACATATGGAAGCACAAAGGGTTTGTGGTGTTGTACCTGACTGGCCTTTGTGCCACCTTATATGGAATTGCACAAGTGCCAAGTCAGCAAACTTGCAAAAAAATGATGCTCAATAATGATCATACATGTACAGTGTCGCCAGAACTTTTGAACAAAGTATTTTCAACGAAATCTGATAAAGTTACCAAGATTTAGGGGGGGGGGGCATCTCCCCCCCCCCCCCCCCCCCCAAGAATCTCCCCACGTTATGTTCGAAGCAGATTGAAGATTCTGCTGATATGGGAATAGGCCAAACTTTGATGAATTTTTCAATCAGTAGAACCTTCAATCACTAATCTTTAGCTCCGTTGTGAGGCATATCAACACACATAATTAATACACATAATACACATAGTACAACTTACAATTTACAAGTAATTGCCGCTGGTCCGGCAGTCTCAGTCAGCTAGTCTCACCCTAGAACTTACAAGTTTAAACCACAGCCACTTGCGTGTGTGTGTGTATGTGTGTGTGTGTGTGAGCGTATGAAAAGAGAGAGAGAGAAAGAGAGAGAGAGAGAGAGAGAGAGAGAGAGAGAGAGAGAGAGAGAGGGGGGGGGGGGGGGAGTGTGTATGTGTGTGAGAAGAGAGAGAGAGAGGAGAAAGGGAGAGGGAAAACTATAAGGTATATACACTGTAAATACAATGTTGCTACAACATCACCTAGTCTAATATGCTACACACACATACATTGTACGTACCCTCTCTCCTCGTAGCTGTAACAAGGAGCTGCTGTTATGTGCCTACTTGAAGGAAGACTTCTCGTTGGAGGGGATAAAAGCACTCTGCCGACCTGAAACAGCTCTGTTGCTCAAAAATATCCCCTTACAAAAATAGAAGGTTCATATCTAAGTAATGAAACTGGAGAGGAAGAGAGTGAAAAGGCATGTGTGTGGGGGAGGGAAGAGAGAGGGAACAGAGAGAGAGAGAGAGAGAGAGAGAGAGAAGGGGGAGGGAGTGAGTGAAAAAGTGAGGACTGGAGAGAGAGATGACCAGGCAGGGATGGGATCCAGACAGCTATTGACACATGCACAATAATAAAATGAAGTTGAATGCCATATCCAAAGTAAGCATGGAGCAAAAGGCTGTATACACTCCCTGCAAAGCAAAGCTCCATGGACTTAAGTATGCAGTCCTCGAAATCTCTCCCTAGTGTGCACCCTTTAGCTTGGGAGTTACATGTACAACAGAACAGTTATGGGGATGACGTTTCCATGTTCATGTAACTCCTATCCCAGGTCACGCCACGTGGAGGCAGATGCACAGGTGACCCTCAGGGCATAATGTCTACCACATAATGCCCCGGCTCAACTTCAAGGGAGAGAAAGAAGGAATGGCTGATTCCTGGAGCCAGCTTGTCATTGCACAAATTAGTCCCTGCCAATCTGTATAGATCTGGTTATCAGCTGATTTTTGAAAACGTGTATCAACTAGCTGACCAATCAAAAATCAGCCATTACATAATACTATAATAAATATACACTAAAATCCTTCACATTCATCCCGAAGGAGCTCTAAGAAGAGAAGAGAGATATAGCACAATCGCTGACAAAGACCATTCACCTAATGCTCCCTGAATGTAGCCAAGTCCGGTATCAGTATATGCTATATATCTCCACTGACAGGAGCATCAAGTGCTCTATTATACACGTAGACGGCTCAATCATGCTGTAGCAGTAGGAGCTTGGGCCACACTGCTTTGGCTTAAGGGAAGTTGAACGTGCACACATACATGCTAATGCAAATGCAAAAGACAATGAGCTTCCCTGATCTTCAAGACAGCAATGAGCACATCAACATGACTGCCAGTTACAATTTAAAGAGAGAGAGAGGATAGGGTATTTCCTTGAAATCTTGCTGTGCTCAAACTCCCGCAAACGTTTCAAGTAACTCATCTTGCCAAAAGTGAAATGCTGGCATACGATATACAATGTACGTAGGGTTGACCAAGTTACTAGATGGAGCCTAGTATTGAAGTGTTTGCAGATTTCGAGCCTAAATACAAAGACAGCACTGAAATAAATGCTAATAATCAGTGTTCCTAGCGGTAGCCACACTGTTTCTTTCACTCTACTGGCTTGTGTTGACATTCAACTACAATTGCCCAGGTGCAGATCTGATCTTCTCTACAAACATGGATCAGCCACATGATTTCAAGGATATACGGATGTGTACTTGCATAACTAGAGCCCTGTAGCGAGCATTCCCAGGTGCACTGCACGATTATTGCCACAGTAGTGCACTATGGTAACCATGAAAAGTCTCTTTGTACATGTAGCCCACTACCCGCATGCACTGTCAGAAACCATCGGCAACTCATCACGCCACCCGAGGGTGGGAGCCTCAGGCAACTGACAGTGACATCAGCAAGGAGAAAAATATTATATGTACAGTGAGGGGTAGAAGACAACACGAACAGGAGCAACAAGTGCTCTACTATGGACTACCCGTACCCAGTGCACCGTCAGAAACCATCAGCGACTCATCACGCCACCCAAGGGTGGGAGCCTCAGGCAACTGACATCAGCAAAGGGAAAGAATATACGAATATAACATGTACAGTGAGGGGGAGAAGTCAACTGACAGGGCTACATTTAGCGGGGTGGTGTGGGGGGCACCCCTCTCCACACACAACCCCCCTGCCAGATGTTTTCCCCCCTTGAGATATTGGTGACCATATCTTTTGGCATAGATTTTGGCATTTAGCCCCCTCTAGTACGCATTAATGGTGATTTCAGGAACGAAATTCTGAATGCGGCCCAGCAATACGAACAGGAGCAACAAGTGCTCTACTATGGACTACCCGTACCCAGTGCACCGTCAGAAACCATCAGCGACTCATCACGCCACCCGAGGGTGGGAGCCTCTGGCAACCGACTTCAACAAGGGGAAAGAATATACAAATATAATATGAGGGAGAAGTCAACACGAACAGGAGCAACAAGTGCGCTGGGCGACCCAATCATGTTGTAACTGGAGGAGCTTGGGCCACACAGCTTAGGCTTAAAGAGGAAGCTGATACATATGAGCACCTACTCACAAGTTCATCCAAAAAAGATAATGACCTGAAACCTAGAAGTCAAGGTCCTTACCAAGACAGCATGACTACAAGCACCCAGCTACAATGAGCATTTCAAAATGACTGCCAGTTTTTGAATGAGGAGAGAGAGAAGAGTGTATTTTGTTAAACTCCTGCCACGCATTTCAACTCACTCTTCCAATTCAATGCCTCACTCGAAATACTGGCACGATGTAGGGTTACTAGTCAACAAGAAAATCGTACAAGCTTACGACTAAAAGAATCCTTGACTATGTTCGCTAGTTCGTTTTCGCTGACAATGCAGCATGGGGGAGGGGGCTCACAAACGATAGAAAAACAGCTTTGCAAAGAACTAGGGCCTATTATTAACAATATAATAGAACACCATCAAGAGGTACGTATACAAACTGAGTGTGGCTGTCGTGATATAACGAGTAAAGTGTTACTTATTAATTATTGTGTGAGCTGGATCACTCGTGACATAACCAACTGATTCACTGAGACTATATATACACACACACATGTACAATGTAAGGTTCACAATCGAACAAAGCACGCGGTGATTGTTTAGACTACAAGAATGAGAACCAGATCACGTACTGCATACTGTTCCTGTCAGTACCTTGTACTCAACACGTGAAGTACCCAATCATTGGTAACCAATGACCTGTAATAACCAAGCAACTAGCACCCGTCATCTGTACCCAATGTAGGTATCCAGTATATGCGCACCGTTACCTCGCACATAAATGTCAGTCAACACAGTCCTATAGCCACACAAAGGTAACTACATAGTGGAGAATGCTGGTAAAAGGTCATGAACTCATACAACACTAAGTCTGTTGCACAACACTATAATGAGAAGAGTAACAAATGCAAACAAAATAAACATGTACTCAAAGAATACAGAGAGAGAGAGAGAGAGAGAGCAGAGATGGAGAGAAAGAGAGAGAGAAAGAGAAAGAGAAGTGAGAATGGGAGTGAAACATGGGGAGGGAGAGAGAGAGAGCACAGAGAGCACAGATGGAGGGAAAAAGAGAGAGAAGTGAGAATGGGAGTGACAGATAGGGAGGGAGAGACAGGAGCAGAGAGAGAGAGAGCGAGAGAGAGCGAGAGAGAGAGAGAGAGAGAGAGAGAGAGAGAGAGAGAGAGAGAGAGAGAGAGAGAGAGAGAGAGAGAGAGAGAGAGAGAGAGAGAGAGAGAGAGAGAGAGAGGGAGGGAGGGAGAGAGAGGGAGAGAGAGAGAGAGAGATCATAAGAACAGATATGTAAAGGGAGAACATGAATGGAGAATTATTACATGTGGCCACACCCGGATACAAGAGGATGCATTTAAGCTATCATTCTGCAGCGCACGACCTACACTTCCAGGGAACATCCGTTTCGTTGTCAAAGATGTTGTCAGGTATATTCATGCAGTACTGGTGGTACCATGTCTTACACATGTCACACTCGGCCATTTTATTGCCTTCCTCCTCTGGCAAGCGGCAGGAACAGTGAAGGTCCACTGACTGCGTGTGCCTGACACCAACAGTCCTGCGCTCACCAACCACTGGGAAGCGAGAAAGACAACATTTCTCCAAGTAATCAGCCAAGTGCTGCCTTATAGACCTGTGATCATACTTGATCTTGCATGGGTCCTCACCACTGCAAATACTGTAGGCAAATGCTATGGACAGAACTCCACAGTCGGAAGCATTTGACTGCCTTCCAACGTCCATCATTCTCACTACGAGCTGTTCAGCAGGACTGAACATAAGGCTGGCAATCAACTTGATCGTCCCACTGGAGACACTGGAGTACATGCTGTCGTACACATTGACCACTCCATCGTCACATCCAATGTTGGAAACAGTACACCAGTGACAGCCTCCAACAAAGATGATCTGCACAAATTCTCCTCTCAGAATTTGGAAAGAGAGAGTGTTGTGAACTGCAGGATCTTGCAGGCCCGCTATGTGTGGGAACTCCTGCAGGACGAGCAACTGAGCAGCCTTAATGACCGTGTCTGACAGCCAGCCATCAGGTGAAAGAACTTCCTGCTTCTTATCTACATGCAAAGAGTACAGTGGAGTGGACAGCCAGGTGCTGCTTGCAGTTGTAGAGCTTTCGTCAGAGGAAACAACAGCAGAGTCCTCAGTTAGGTCAACAACGTGTTCAACAGCAGGTTTGGCTATGCCACAGTTGCACACTTCCAGACTTGCAGGATCACCTGCCACCTCTCGGAGTGATATTCTGGCTGCAGTTCTCCAGTTCTCTGCGGAGATACACACATCACCGGTGACAGCCATTAACTGCC
Source organism: Cliona cf. orientalis (assembly GCA_963930775.1). Lineage (NCBI taxonomy): Eukaryota > Metazoa > Porifera > Demospongiae > Clionaida > Clionaidae > Cliona > Cliona cf. orientalis. Next base: position 33,981,731 of record OZ005689.1, on the reverse strand, counting down.
CCTTTGTACAGCCAGTTGCAAGCACTCCCTTGCGACAACACAGTAGGCATCTATCACCAAACATTTGCACAATGCAGCAAGGAAGGTGGCACTTGCCCAACTTGCTGTCATGCAAATTCACACGGTCCCCCACCTTGAAGGTGGACCTTCTCTCTTTTGCTGGGGGAGGCTTCCCACTGCCAGGCATTTCCCTCTTACCTAGGTGAGTCGACCCTGTACCGACTTCACTCGTTTCGGATTTGCCACCCTTGCCAGAGTCAACAGAAGAGGCCTTGGGAAACAAAGTGCGCCCAGCGTAACAATTTCGCGAGTTCAAGGGGCAGTCCTTCTTGTGTGCTCGACCCAGCGCTCCGCACAGACAGATAATACCACTTATTATATCGTCTTCAAAACACCAACTACTGTCTCCAGTGGGGGTAGGCATGCCCTCGTTCCAAGCAATGCTTTCTGCATCTGACCGGGAGTCTTCAGAGTAATAAACGACATCACCGTCTTCAGATGCTCTGTCGTCGACAGAATCACCACTTTCCCGTTCTTTCCTACTTGAAATACCACTCTTCTGGTTTAAAGGACATTCACTATGGGTGGTACGTTGGTGAGTGGTGGATCCACATTTACACTTCCCTTCACTTGTACGCTTCTTCCGGCCTTTTGGCTTGATTTCATCTTCATCGAGGTCACTGTCGTCACTGCCATAAGTATCGTGGCCATGCTTTTTTGACCACACCTTGCGACGCTGTGCATCCACTGTTCGCTCGGTTTTCAACTGTATTCGCCTCCGCTTGGACGAATCGGTCTTTTCGTGATCCAAGCTCAGCTTTCTCTGCTCATTGAATGCCTCCAGAGCAGCTTGAACACCTTCAAACACAGGTAGTTTCGAACGCTCAAACAGCTCAACCACCCAATGATACTGTGGTCCACGCTTCTGGTACATGTATGTCATGTTGGACTGCAGCAGGGCCAGCTCAGTTGAAAGCACATAGTGCAGCCTCTCGAGAAAGATGTGTTTTGGTCTGAAGCGAATGAACACGTTGTGGGAGGCCTCTAGCCAATTGGAATGACCCCTCTTGAGAATGGGATGAACCAGCTGTTCAGCCATTCCCGCTCTCTCGTGGCATTCAATTTCGTAGGCCAGAGAGTGGAAAGGACAGGTCAGTACATGCCTACTGTGATAGTCCTTTCCTTCGCATTCCAGGTCCTCTCCGTCCTCACACTCACCACAGCTGCACACTCGAAGTTGGTGAAAGTCACACCTACCGGAGTCCCATTCATGCTCATCGCGGGCGTGCCTGGCCAGTGCTTTCATCTTGGCTGCAAATTCGTCAGCGGATTCGCTCCTCGACAAAATCAAAGAAAAGTAATTTCTTGCCTTTTCGACGAACATTGTGGAGAGGCAACCGCATCCCTGTTTGTGCCTTGAGCAGTGACAGACCACGTCGCCAACAGTGGGAAAGACGTCTTTGTACTTTCTTATTAAGTCAGCACTGAAGGATTTCATTTTCTACAGCTTTTCCAGCTGCTTCTTGTGGGCCCTACCGGCATGTCCACCGCAGATCATGACCTTGGCATCTGGAAAGTGGTCTGTCACTGCCTTAGAGGACGAGTCGGCGTCTTGCCACTGAACGGCAATGTTCATTCCTTCGTCCTTGGCTCTTTTGAACGTCAGGCGTGCGGCATAGCCTTCGGCGCCCTTAGAGGTCCCCTGTTAGAGCTCTTCCTTTATCATGTCATCTCTACCTTTCTGACAGAGATGCTTGCGATAAAGAAGAGCCCCATTATAGTAGTTTCGAATGCTGAAAGTAGCATTCTTGCTGTGATGACCACGTGTCATCCACGTGCCATCGGCAGACGTGACAGCACGACTCCACGAACCAATTTCACTTTGGTCCATGCGACGCATGTCGTCCTTTGCGTCCTCACACATTTGGTCGACCATCCCAACCACAATTGGGTACATTCTCTTGATGGTCGACTGAAAGGTTTGTGAATTAACGGCTTCAATTCCCAGTGCGTGCTTCAGTACTTTAAAGTATGTTATGTGGGTGCAACCAGCAATTATAAAAGCCACCTGGGTAGCAATGCCAATTTCTGTGGTAGCACCAAGCTCATACTTGGACGATGTTTCAAAAAATGCCCATTGACTAGCACAACCGTTACAAGCATAGGTGACAGAAACAGCACCACCCAGCCCCATGCTTTTCACGTTAATAGGACTCAATGCACCTTTACAACCGGGTGTGGCACAACAGCGTATTTGATTTACTTGCTTGATGAACTTGTCCAACTGGTTCAAGTCCATGAAGCAAACATTAGATGGTACGACTGACATATTTTTTATATACTCTCTAACCTTTCTTTGAGGGGTTGGAATGTACAGGGAGCCATCGTTACTCTCCACCGTCACATTGAGGTCCGTCTCCTCATCGCTCGATATGGGGGAACCCTATGTAACGTACATGTATGTATGTACATGCACATGTACATGTATTAAAATGGAAATTTTTGGCCGGTGCTAAGTTTCGTGCTTCTGAAACAGTGTTAGATAGAAGCCTGTGAAAACATTTCCCAATATACATACATGACATTGTAATACTGTGAAAGTTTTGAAGATTTAGGAAGGCACACACACACACACACACCTATACATATGCATGAAGACGCATATACGCATCTATTTGAAAGGTACGTGATGTTGCACAAGTGTTTAATGTCAAAGGGTGGGAACAGGATAGGGGATGTGTTTCCTTCAATGCAGAGCAAGAAGTTGAAGATACATGAATTGTGACCCGCTATGAGAAAACCGACCATTAATTCTGCAATTGTTTTTTCAAATTCGCATTTTGGGTATGGATCGACGCAGAATTTACCATAGAGTTAGACTAAAATGCTTTGTAGGTCGAGCTATGGCTTAAAAATTGTACACAGGTCACCCGTGCGTAAGTCAACAATTTTTGGAGAAATGGAGCATTAATTTTTATACATGTACATACATAGCTCAACATTCAATCTTTCAGTACATGAATATGCACCATATCACACCATGTGGCGTGTCAAATTTGCCAGGAAAGATGGCCACTGACAGAGCACCAGTGGAGCAGTCCTGGTCTTGAGGAGACAGAAGCAATGGACTCGAAGCTTCGTACGTTGTCCATGATTGTTCGTATAGCTAGGGCTGCAAAAAGAATTCTTTTGTTCCCGGGGAAACTATCCCTATACCAACCCAGCCCGCTCCCCAGATTGTGGACTTGTGACATGGTGGACTTCCTAACTATATAAATACATGTCATTGACGTTTACATGTACATGCACATCTCTTATGGTATATTACATGTAGATTACGGACAAACTTGCTCTCTTTATTTTCAGACCAGATCACATGGCTAGAACTTTCTATAAGCTCACACTCATGAGTATGTATACCTGTGGTTGACACCCCTTGACGCTGACCTTATAATATGTTTCTGGTGCAGTGTGTGTGAGTGTATGAGTGTATGAGTGTGTGTGTGTGTGTGTGTGTTTGGGCACATAGAACCCCAAAGCACTCTGTCTTACGTATAATGTACACATGTTAGAATAATTAATCGCATGGTTTAGAGTGTGATTCGGGATTAATCACACTCGTATGCTCGTTCGCCTCGTTGCAATTACAATCCCTACAACGAGCATACGAGTGTGATTAATCCCGAACCACACGATAAACCATGCGATCAATTACTAATCGTTATAGTAAAGGAGCCACGAATGAACACTCACACACAACACGATTCCACGGAAGCAATCAAGACAGCGACGCTCAATTGAACGATAAAACTAGTTCTTAGACTGAAGCAGGCTCCACAACAGCAAGTAGAGCGTTCAGATCTTACCTCTGTTCGAGATGCTCCGTTCAGTCGCCGACAACTCGAGCTCAGTCATACTATATGAACCATCGCTCTGTTTGGATCGAGCGAACGTCATGGAAACAGTTGCTCTTTTTCAAATCAGTCACAGGGCTCTTGTCCGTGGTGTGAAATACGCTCAACAACAGTCAGCAAAGCGTTGAAGTCTTACAGGCCGGCCATCGTACTGTAGCTCCGCCATTTCAACACCCGTTGCCACGCCCAGTCACGGGTGGTTGCTAAGGATGCGATTAGCCAATCAGAGCGCAATTACGGTACGTTTTCGGATTTGACCAATGAACGCGCAATTACAGTGCGTTTTAGCTCTGCGTTTCCGGTGGCGATTATGATGCGGTTGTAATCGCCACATTCTCTATGGAACTTTTGTATGGACGTATATTTATTATGCGATTAAGTCTTTAATCAGCGGGAAGCTGGCTGTCACAGCCTGACTCAACTATATAGAGTTAAGCTAGTTATATTCTGGGCAGTGGACAGATGCTGTCCGCCGCCCCCCCCCCCCCCCCCCCCCCCGATTTTCCTTTTTTATTTCTCTCTTGGAAGATTAATTGCACCTAAACCTGTAGCCAGTGAGGATCAGACTGGGCTCTCCCCCGATGACCAGAACATTTCATACACAACTGATATGCCGCAAGCAGTGTTGTGATCAAGGCTGTGAGGCCCCCAGGTAGGACAGGGCTGCTGCTGTCGAGCTCTCTTGCTACGTTGATAGTTAGGCAGTAATGTTGATTTTATTGTACGGTGACATAATACAATGTCATTCAGTATCGTGTACCACTGCAGCCTATGATTAAAGGGTGGGGTTGATGGACTCAGCTGCCTTGTTGTCGACCATCAGTACTTCTGGACTACCATGACGATAGTATGAGCTGCTGCTCTGTCCGACGATCAACGGCAAGTGAGTAGAGGACCTCAGCTACTCTCAGCCACTGCTGCTCTACTGTACTGAGCTCACTAAGCGTGGGTATCATCATGACGACTAATCGCGGCTTGTACGTCTTGACTGAATGAAGTGCTAGCTGTAAGTCCATTCAAGTAGCTACCTAACACTGAACGCCTTTCTTCCTCCCGAGCGGTACACTAGGCATTGAGTAACCTCGAAAGACCACGCTTTTGAAAAAAAAAGATTAGTTGAGTCGACTATTGAACCCCCTACTGCAAAATCGTATTTCCTTTTATGGCAGATGGTCGGTTTTCTCATAGTGGGTAACAATTTATGGGTTAAAAAAGTCAATTTTGAACGTTCAACATGTACATATACATATGGTGGGCGGCTACTCTCAAGACTCTAAGTGCCATATGCACTTTCTGCATATTATGAGCACAACTGGTAAAGAATGTTCCAAATGCTTTGGACGTACATGTAGCAAAGCTCATGGCGCAAGAGTGACCGGGTAATACTCGTAATGCCCTAACCACCACAACCTGAATATTGCCCTTGTCTTGGTCAGCTCAATGGCGCATAGAGGAATTGCGCGGCACTTTAATCTACCCACGCAGTAGGCCTCACCCCCCTCCAATGAAATGAAACCCAGACTTCAAAACTTGTACCTTAATTATACTGTCCGTCACCGCCATTTCTGGTGTTTGTATTGTGGCATAACTCTATGTACTGTTCATTTCCTGTATGTTAATCATCATTATTATGTAATCACTTCCTGGTTGGTATTGCTATAATATCGTGTGTATTCTATGCTGAGTTTATTATTAAACAGTTGCAACATCATAATATTACATGGTGGCAGCGGTGCGTCAGTATTCTCTCCATGGCTCAGTTTAATCTACAACCGCCTGAACAATTCGACTTCAAACGTCCCAATGAGTGGCTCCGCTGGAAAAAAAGATTCGAACAATTTCGCATCGCTTCGGGCCTCAAGGGCGATACTGCCGAAAGACAAATCAGCACTCTCCTGTACTGTCTAGGGGAAGAAGCGGAAGCCGTGCTCAGCTCGACAAACCCCACTGAAGACGACAGAAAGGATTATGATAAAATCCTCGGAAGGTTTGATGCGTTCTTCAAGGTGCGCAAGAATACTATCTTCGAACGGGCTCGATTCAACAAAAGAAACCAGCTGGAAGGAGAGAGCGCTGAGAGCTACATAACGGCACTGTACGAGCTGGCCGAGAACTGTGACTATGGCGCACTCAAGGCCGAGATGATCAGAGATAGACTTGTCGTTGGAATTCGAGACAACGCACTCTCCGAACGCCTGCAAACGGAGGAAGGCCTCACACTCGAAAAGGCCAAAACGATGATACGTCAGCGAGAAGCCGTACGCGAGCAGCAGAGCTCACTCAAACAAGCCGAGGAAGAGCCGAGTAACGTTGCTGCGATGAAATTTCAACCCAGAGCTACAGCCCCGAAACGATCATGCATACGATGTGGTCGAGAGCCACACGCAAGGGATAAATGCCCAGCAAAAGATGCAATATGCCACAGATGCAAGAGAAAGGGGCACTATGGAAGCATGTGTCGGTCGAAGACGGTTGCTGCAAACAACATAGAAGTCACTCAGTCGCTGGCATCCCTGGATATTGATCCAGATACTGCCTTTCTAGATAATCTGACACCTTCCAGAATTCACGCAGTGCAGTGGTTTGCTACCATTCAAGTAAATGGAAAGCCAATGACCTTTAAGCTGGATACAGGTGCAGAAGTCACAGCCATCAGCTCAACAGCTCATCAATTGCTTGGGAAAGTTCGGCTTATCACCTCTGATAAAATTCTCTATGGACCTTCCAGACAAGCTCTGCAGGTGGTGGGTAGATTCACAGCAACTCTCACCCACAAAGATAAGAGTGCACAACACCAGGTGTATGTGGTGAAAGGGCTCAATAATAACCTGTTAGGCTTACCGGCTATCACTTCGCTAAGTCTTGCTGCTCGATTGGATGCTGCCGCACACACCAGAAGAGAGCAAACAGCCACATACGATGAGCTCATACACAAAAAGTTCCCCACAGTCTTCAATGGTTTAGGCAACCTAGGAGAGGAATTCACTATCAACCTCAATCCGAATGCTGTTCCTCGGGCCATCCACACAGCCCGTCATGTCCCATTGCCTCTCCGACCTCAGGTTGAAGAAGAGCTCAAACGTATGGAGATGCTGGGGGTTATCTCGAAAGTAGACCAACCTACCGAATGGTGTGCAGGGATGGTCGTTGTGCCAAAAAAGAACGGCAAGGTTCGCATTTGCGTGGATTTGAAATACCTCAACGAGAGCGTACTTCGGGAGGTGCACCCCCTGCCCTCTGTGGACGAGACATTGGCCCAGTTGGGTGGAGCAAAGGTCTTTTCAAAGCTCGATGCCAACAGCGGGTTTTGGCAAATCCCTCTCGACAAACCATCCCGCCTTCTTACAACCTTCATTACTCCGTTTGGTCGCTACCACTTCAATAAGCTACCGTTTGGAATATCGAGCGCCCCAGAGCACTTTCAAAAGAGAATGTTGGCAATTTTGAGTGGCCTACCTGGAGTTGTTTGTCAAATGGACGATGTTCTAGCTTTTGGCGAAGATCAGTCACAACATGATGAGAGACTAGATGCCGCCTTGAGACGTCTGGAGTCCGCAGGAGTTACACTTAACCCAGGAAAGTGCAAATTCTCATGCCGCGAGATTGACTTCCTAGGCCACATCATCAATGACAAGGGTGTCCGAGCTGACCCTGCCAAAACTTCGGCTATCCGAGAGATGCCAGCCCCCAGGGACGTGCCAGAGCTCAGGAGATTTATGGGCATGGTCAACCACCTGGGAAAATTCTCATCTCAGCTGGCTACACTTACGCAACCTCTCCGTGAGCTTCTATCCAAAAATCGAGAATGGAACTGGGGCCCAAGCCAAGAACAAGCCTTCCTCAAAACAAAAGAGGAGCTCTCAAAACCGACAGTTTTGGCATTATACGATGCTCAAAGAGAGACAAAGGTCTCAGCGGATGCATCATCATATGGCTTGGGAGCTGTTCTGCTACAGAAGACCTGCAATGGCTGGCAACCAGTAGCTTATGCGTCGAGATCCCTGTCTGAGACAGAAAGAAGGTATGCCCAGATTGAAAAGGAGGCACTAGCCATCACCTGGGCTTGTGAGAAATTCGCTATGTACATCCTGGGGAAACGCTTTGCGATCGAAACTGATCATAAACCACTCGTCCCCTTAATGGGCACCAAACACCTCGATAGCCTTCCACCAAGAGTTCTTCGTTTCAGACTCCGCCTCACACGATTTGACTTCTCGATTCAACATGTCGCCGGGAAGGACCTACATACGGCAGACACACTTTCAAGGGCTCCATCATCATCGTCTGATGAGGGAGATACTACTCTTGAGGAGCTAGCTGAGCTTGCCATGGAAGAATGCGTAGCGTACCTGCCAGCAAGCCGGAATAAACTGCAAGACTACCAAAATGCTCAGCAGTCCGATCCTCTTTGTTCTACCATCATTAAGTTCTGTCAAGTAGGGTGGCCTAACAAGCACAATATCGATGCTGCCCTAGCTCCCTATTGGGAAGCCCGTGGAAACCTCACACTCAAAAATGATCTTCTACTCTATGGAAGTAGGATTGTGGTTCCCACTTCAATGCAACAGGTGACCTTAACAAAGCTCCATCAAGGACACCAGGGCATTGAAAGATGCCGACAGAGAGCCAGGATATCGGTGTGGTGGCCAGGACTATCTGGACAGATCGACAAATTCATCAAATCTTGCCAAGTGTGTGCAAAAGAATGTAATCACAGAAAGGAGCCTTTAATGCCCACTACACTTCCAGACTACCCCTGGCAAAAGATTGCAACAGACCTTTTCACTCTAAATGGAGCAACTTACCTTGTCACAAGTGACTACTTTTCACGGTATTTAGAAGTTTCTAAATTGACGAATACCACAACTTCCGGGGTTGTTTCCGCACTCAAGCCTCTCTTTGCCAAATATGGCATTCCCGAAGAAGTGGTTAGTGACAATGGACCACAGTATGCATCTCAAGAGTTTGGTGATTTTGCGAAGAAGTATAACTTCAAACACACCACCAGTAGTCCGCATTTCCCCCAAAGCAATGGGCATGCAGAGAGGGCAGTACAGACGGCAAAACGACTTCTTAAGAACTCCAGTGACCCACACGTGGCCTTGTTGTCATATCGTGCAACACCTCTACCCTGGTGCGGACTATCACCAGCACAGTTGCTCATGGGACGGCAAATTCGATCCAATGTTCCACAGGTGACAGAAGCATTGATTCCTCAATGGGTGTATCTCAGTGATTTTCGACAGAAGGATGAAAGGGAGAAGCAGAAGCAAAAGGCTGACTTTGACTCCCGGCATGGCACAAGAGCACTTCCAGAGATCCCCGACAACACTGCTGTTTGGATCGCTTCCGATAGCAATTGCCGTTCACCAGGTCGTGTCACTACTTCCGCTGAAACTCCTAGATCATATCTAGTAGACACTCCTTCGGGCCAAGTGAGACGAAACCGATCGCATTTAATTGTCCAGCCTCAGCCCGAAGATGCCACTCCTGGGCAGTCGACAAACAGAAGTCCCATCATGACCCGATCACGAACCAAAACGAATATATCCCCTCCTGAAAGACTTTGAACACTATCCTAAGAAAGGGAGATGTGGCATAACTCTATGTACTGTTCATTTCCTGTATGTTAATCATCATTATTATGTAATCACTTCCTGGTTGGTATTGCTATAATATCGTGTGTATTCTATGCTGAGTTTATTATTAAACAGTTGCAACATCATAATATTACATGTATGATATCACCAGACACCTGTGTAACAGATACGAAGGATGAAGATAATTAATAGGTACATGTACATGTAGGTCTGAGGTTGTAGCACTCACTTGTTTATCAGAACTACCAACTGACTCCATCTCACTGTAGGAAAATGAATATGTACAGTTATATACCACCACGCTAGCGCTTTAGGTTAGATCATGGAACGATTAGGCAATGCCAAATTGATTTCTTGTTCGAAAGACATTACATACATGTAGCTTGAAGTAGGGTCGGAGGTACATGTAGGTTAAAAAAATAAAACTAAGATGATGTCACTTCCTGAAATAATTGGCCTTCGGCACCCAAAAATGTAGTTATTTTGCTCCAATTTATCACAGTGAACTCGGCAATGGTCGTCATTTTTTTGGTTTTCTGCTAATAGGGTTGGTCTGGTTCTCTGAACAGGAAATTAATTTGACATGGCCTTACTGTTCTACAGAAGACATACAGATACCTTACAACCACGCTAGTGCTTTAAATTAACTTTAATCGTCAGATTATAGAACAATTACTGTGGTACTCACGTTGTTGAAAATAGCGAAACTCGACTTAAAACACAGATCTCTGCAGAAAAAAAATATTATTACGTACCTTGAATTTTACAACAGTGATTGTAGCAATAACATAGTGGTTAGGGTTAGACTCCATAAGTAAGATTGCCCCAGACAGTGTCACTCCATAATATTAAAGCTAGACAACTGTAGAGCATTACCTACATGTACATGCATCGTTCTAGAAGAGAAATGCACATGTGCAGGGAGCACACGGACCAATAAGTAGGTGTGGTTGACAGGCATGGGCAAAAAAACGTGACACTCATGGCCCGTGCCAAACGATTTGAAACACAGAGGCCACTTTTTTGACAATTCAGACAGATCAGTTCGCTGTGCCTGGATCGCCCAAATTGCAAGTGCAAACTGGCAATAAACGATGACGACGAGAGACTTATAAACCGATCACTTTACCCCTTGTGTATGCGTGCGGGGCAATATCTCCAGCAAAAAGAAATTAATCATACACTTGGCTGTACCTGTACACGTACATGATGTGTGAGGGTATAAGGCTTCTAGGCTGATGTAAGACCTGTATCACATAATACTCATCTTCTTTTCAAGCAGCAGCATGAACAGATACACACTCAGCACAAACAACTAAATGAGATACAGTCTTCTGCACAGTTAAAACTAACAACAAAGCAGTCAGCCAGAAAGTGGGGCTATCCAACAGCATGTACATCACCCTACTGCACTCTCCTCAATTTAAACTAGACTAAATGGTTGAGGCAGTCTGAGTTAGCCTTGGAAATAGGATTGACAACTTGTGTACCATTTTTTTTTGGGTTTTGCTGCATGCTGCATGTTCTTGTTAGTGTGACAGCTGCTTGAAAAAGAAGATGAGTGATACAGGTCTTACATCAGCCTAGAAGCCTTATACCCTCACACATCATGTACATGCACAGGTACAGCCAAGCCAAGCGGTATGCGTTGCCATGGTACAAATTAGTTACTACTCCCCCCTTAGTGGTATAGTCAAGTGAACAATGTGTGTGTATGTAGTTCCTAGTGCAGTAACAGGCAAACACACACACACACACACCAAAGGGCTATGTTGGGGGGGGGGGGGGGGGTCTGATTTGCCTGATGATGAGCTGATTGAACAGAGATTGTCTGACAGGCAATCACCGCAAAAATAGCACACTCAGCTGAGGGCCAACATCTACATGCATCTAAGCCACACTTCAGGTGGTGAAGCTATTTGGAATAGTATGGCACTAAGTGGCTCCTGTAAGATCACAGGCTTCCTGGTCCAAAGGAATCTCCCTCGCCCTTGCTATTCACAACCCATCCATCAGTCAACCCTTCAAGACTACACCCGTCTAAGCTCTGCTGGATGTACATGTATACAAGTGAGTGGTGCCTTGATCTGTATGGTACAATTCCCTATAGCTTCACTGTATTGTAGCAAGAGTGTCGGAGGTGTTGTCAAAACAATGGAGCACTTCATTTACGCTCACTTTGGTCAGATTATAGCGCAAAGTAAGGCTCCCACACAGACCAATACTTCTCTAAACTAGAGCTCGTAGAGCACCCCACACGCGCTGCATCCACACGGGGCTAAGGATGAGATAGCAGAGAGCTGCATCAGCAGTGTACTAAATACAGATCTGTTGACGATCTATACCTACAACTCTATGCGCAAGAAAGCACGTGGCCTGGGTACGGTCGATAGGTGTGGCCAATAAAAGCTCACTACTTGTGACGCTCGTGGACCTTGCCAAACCATTCTAAGCACACTGAGAGCATTAGTTTGACGATTCCGACAGGTCTTTTGTGCCTAGATATCGAGATCTGGCCATTTTTATGTTGACGACCGACAAAACCGATTGCTTTACCCCTTGCGCACGCACGCACGCGGGGCAACTACGTACCACCCTGTCTACTCAATGTACTAAACCACGTTTGATGAAGGGTTAGGCACCGCAATATACTCTATACTTCAATCTGCAATGGTGATTCGATTCGCCGGAAAAGGGTTGCGTGGGATCATATACTAGTCCATTTACTACAAAAGGATCAGGGCTATAGAAAAAGTCGATCAAGAAGTCAAGCAAGCTTCAAGGGAGAACCAAGGCCATGTTGTCGTCTTGATTGCCATTGCAGGTGAAGTACATGCCACATTATGACGACTACCCCTTGGTAAAAATAACAGAGAGAGCTTGCTGGTATCAGTGCAATTAGACAGTTCAAGGTAAACTTCCGGTCACAAGCCAGCCAAACTACAGTTTAGCATCAGTGCCCGCCCGCTTACTCATGCTGGGCTAGAATTAGAGGGGAAAAGCACCAAGCTATAATATTATTATACTCAACAATGTAACCTCCCGCCTGCGTGCAGCTTGAGAGTGAGGCCGATGCTAAACTATACGAGTGTAGCTTGCCGTGAGCGCGATCAAGCAGCGTTTTCTCTCGAGATAATTACGCCACGGAAAGAGTGCGGTTATGGGAAGGTCTGTTCCGCATGCCAGGAATTCAAACACGATTCAAACTGTGTGCATCGTCTCGAGTGCGATAGCGACCGACAGATCGAGTATATCCTTTTGCAGCCCCCTCCTCCCCAAGTACTAAATTCAGACTGACTCTACCACTTTATGCATAGTCAGTAAAGACTTTGTACAGACAGTACGCCATGCAGGAAATTTACCTCACACAAGCAGAGATTAGCTCACAAATCGAAACGCCTCAGACATTACTTTCATGCTATTACCACTTCGATAGTAGATCAAGCATGCAGGCGTAGCCGCGCGACCCCCACCTCGCGCTACTAGTTTCATTTACACACACACACACAAACACACACGACTTACTTGATCACAAGTTTTCAACTTTGACCTCATTCACGTGGAGGAGCAGCCTATATGCACATGCGCAGAAGGGCAGGGGAGGGGCTGAATGGTGCACATTTGGCAAGGGTGGGGCTGAAAGTATGACCTTTGACCCTAAACCTGGCGACTGGAGGGAGGTACAAAACGGAGCTATTCTGGCAGTAAAAATACTCGGTGGCTGCTCAGCGGCTAAAGCAGAATCCTATGAGTGCTTTTTCGGGGCAATTTGGTAACCTTCCACCCACGCATTAACTTGGGACCTTAATGCATCGTGCTCAACGTACCTAGAAATGGCAGGCTTAGACAGTTTGAAGTTTGAGCGAGATTTCGAGGTAGCCCGAGTGACACTGTCCATCGATCAACAAAGGCCTCTGAGCAGTGTGGGCACGCGCTTAGTGCGATCACCAATACAAAGGTCAGGAGGTCATTCTGTATTCCTTAGACACATGGACCGTTTCACTTGTCAGCACGTGGTATGAATTAGTGTACGAACACAATTATACCGAAAATGTAGCGCATGCGCACGCAGTGGATACCAGGCCTTCGATCCCTCAACCACATACTTTCTGCCCATGCTCAAAGTACCTTTCCCACTCCCCCTCTGGGGACGAGGCTAGGCATTGGGGGTAATGGCAATTGAACCATCAAGCAAGGCAAAAACTGGCTTTCCTTGGCTTGGAATCCAACAACACTGGCCTCAAGGGCTAAATATGTTCACAAATTAATGTTTATACATGTATGATGTCTACCACCACTCTTTATTGAAGTCATTCATGTCCACGGAGCTACGCTGATGCAGTGCGTGAGAGCTCTAGTCTCTATTGGAAAAGTGTTCTGCCACTAAATCTTCACTAAAGTATATAAATGCCACTAGATTTTCTTACATGATTTGGGAAAATTCCAAAATTTTTATCCCAAGGTACAATGTATACACATGCTCTGGTGGTAGCTCTGCTGTGCAAGCTCAAGGTGGTGGCTCTGTGATGCAATCTGTATGGTGGTAGCTCTATGGAGTTAGGTCTAGGTACGCGTTCAAAGTTCACTCCATTTGCATCTGTGCATGCACAATGTCATACAACTTCACAGGGCAAAGAATAGCAGAGCACTGAGGAGCAGGCCTGAGACAAAGAGCTGACAACTCTGAGTTCGTTAGAAACATTTGGTAGCTTTAATTTGCCAGTGATTTGTTTAGTCTTTGAGCAACCTACCAAAATAGGGGCAGGGGGGGGGGGGGGCTCAGGGCGCTTGAGCACCCTGGGCCCCCAAGGTTGTGTTTCTCATCGCTACTAGGTGAACACATTAATGAGAGGTGTGGTCATTATGGCTAAAAATGTTGCATGCATGCAAAGCGTGCAATTGGCTCAATACCTCCCTTCTTCAAATCTTGGACATACCCCTACAAGAGACCTGTCAGCACCAGTCTTGAACAGAAACCAACAAGCTGGAGATAGATCATCTGTTTCAGCCGATGTTAAATCAAACATTCAATTAGCTTGCTTGTAGCTCCCCTCACAAGACTTGAAAATGCAAGTAGCCCACTTAAACAATATCACAAATCAACCTGCTTGCCTGACTTCAGGCCGCTGAATGTACACATAAGTGCCCATTTATTGCTTGATTTATAAATAATAGTTAGAGACCGAGTCCAAGGTCTCTACGCATTTTAAGAGATCCAAAGGCCTAATCTTATAGACCTCCTCTCTAAGAGGTCTATAAGTGAACTGAGAGGTCTCTAAGTGAAATAATGGACCCCAACTGACCAATCAGATTGCTGTATTTGTTACAACTATATTCTAAAGTCCGTCCAAGAACCTAGCGTTTGTGCCTACAGCTATTGCCATGGGTGGCACTCACAAATATCAATTAGTTATAGCTTCTAATGCTCAATGGCCAGAGATATAGCCTCTTGTGACCTCTTGCAAAGGAACGGACGACTATAATCCCACATAATTAATGTGATGTCATGAGCTAGTCAAATTGTGCATAGTTAGTCAATAGTCATAACTATTGGTGGGGGGGGGGGGCACAGAGGTGTAGGTAATTCCTATTCCACACCTACGGGTGCTCCTGGGCAACCACTGAGAGAGGAAATGCAGATACTCCCCCTGCCGATCTGATTGATTTGCACACTCCACCTGGAATGCCTGGGGAGAACATCAGTGGGATGATGGCCACGATGAACTCACATTGTAATTGAACTATTAACTCTCTCATATTTACATATCTATATTTTAAAGGAGTTTAATTAAACTGTTGATCATAATTAAAGGTTACAAAGGTTTGCATGGTGCTGCAAGGGCTATACTGTAGTGTTCTGCAAAAGTGTCCACTCCTGGGTAAACGACTATGTACCACATTTCAAGGAATCAAGCAATAGCCTCCATGCAAACGTACATGTATGCATAGAAGTTACATCCCGGGTAAGCACCTGTGCGGGCAAAATTCGCGAGCTATGTTTAAGCGCCCATGGGTGCTTACCCCTCAAAAGGATGAGGTGCTGAGTAAGCTAACAAAGTCCTACATGTACATGATGTCAAGTACAACTGATGAAGCATAGCTACCTAGCAGTCTGTTTCGGGTTTAGTACAGTATTCAAAACATGATCGATCTACATGTACTTGCGTATAGAACCCAACCAATGCGGAGAGATAGTATGCTTATTCAAAAAACAGATGCACATTTATTTTAGGGAGTGTCACAAAGGATGGTTGCAAATATATATTATGGATACTACATATACATACAATGAAAAATATTTTTCAGAGCAATAATTTTCTCAGTG
The DNA here is from genome assembly GCA_963930775.1 of Cliona cf. orientalis. Taxonomy (NCBI): domain Eukaryota; kingdom Metazoa; phylum Porifera; class Demospongiae; order Clionaida; family Clionaidae; genus Cliona; species Cliona cf. orientalis. Next base: position 33,965,892 of record OZ005689.1, on the reverse strand, counting down.
TCATTACAATGATGGCATGGATACGCGTCTTGGATGCGCCTGGTTGCTACGAACGCACAGCACAGGCGGAGAGAAAGTCTGCACTACAAGGCCCAGGATTGGTCGGAACTGTAGGGCCGTGTGCACAAAGTACATAATTACAAGTATGTTAATGTCACAATCATGGGATAATGTGGTTAGTATGTATGCATGATCATCTATTAACAGTACATGCTCAAAAACATAGAGACGTAGTTTATGCACAAACACTATCCTGCCTGGGCAAGATTGCCCATTAGTATTACTGTGCGCATGCGCAGATGGAAGCGGTTGCAGAGGCCACACCCCTCACAGCAACTAAGTGTATGTGTGTAATGGCGACCTTCTCACTCTGCTCGAACAATGCTACCGGACTACTGATAGGTATCAGTGGCGGATCCAGGATTTCTAGAAGGGGGGTAGTAATACAGTCTTGCGTGCAAAGCGCGCGCAAAATTTTAGAAGCCACGCCCACTTTGGGGCAAAACCACGCCCATTTCGATCGTTTTTGAGACAAACTACCAGCCCTACCAGTCCAATCGATGTATTTTCGAACGAATTTTCTTCTGAGCATTCTAAGGTGAGCCATAGCAGCAGTTTTCTTAGATCTATAGCCAGAAAGGGGGGGTTCCATTTAGTTTATCATCAGTACTTCTGAGTGTTAGATGCAGCCCAAAGGGGGGTACACTTGCACCCCCCTTACCCCCCCTGGATCCGCCACTGGGTATGATAAAGAACAGACCTCGCCTCTCACTTCGCTCGAGGCTCGGTGGCTAGCTAGTGCCAGCACCTGCTTAGCAGGCCTCTCGAAACTTGTGGCGCTTTCGTGCCGATCGTTTAACAATGCATCTATAGCCCCAAAGCACTCTAGTAATTTGAATAGAAGCCGCACCCCTATTAGTAGCAACCCTCAAACAGTAGCCGTACATGGAGCTCTGCAAAAGAAACAGTAGCCACATGCATGTGCAAGCACAATTGAGTGGGCGTGGCCATAATCACAAGCCATGAACGATTACTAGTTCAAGGAAAAAATATGGTATCCTTGGCTTGGTTCTGCTGCTTATTTATCAATCATATATCTCAAATATTCAAAAATCAGTCCTGAAAATCAAGTCTATTGTGACAATATCACCAAGAGGTGTCGTGGCATCAGCTGTACTCCAGGGTTTCTATTTGTAAAGGGTAATCAAAGTGTGATTAAAAGTTTTGAGTCACTAACTGGGCAGGAAATGACCAAATTGGAGCAGCCAGGCTCTCGGTTTGGCCATGGTATGATTCTTGACATGCTAGAGTACAGCTCTACCTGTAGCTACAGTACAACTGCAAAAAGTGCCAACCGTGAATGACTGCCACTGCCATGGTTACAACTCGAGATAAATAAGATCAAAAGTTACCCCGATAGCACGCTTCACAGCGCAGATTTGTGTCTGCCTAAGGCCCTTGAGCTCGAACCACACTGCACTGCCCGATTTCCGCGGATCTGACCTATGATCTGCGTTGATGACAACCATTACCTGCTATGTTAAGGTCTACCACATGGTATCTGAGCATGCACATTGAGTCGTTGCCATACAAGATCACACACAAATAAACAAATAAATATAATATATATACACCACTTCTGGTTTCTCGTGTATTCGGGCTCGCCCCAAATCACTCCTCAGATTAGATATACCGTATTTCTTCTAAAAATTCGGCATGGAAATAATAATATTGCTTTAGCTTCGCCGAATTTTTAGAGGTTAATTATATTCATCATTCTGTCTGCGTGCGCATTTCATTCCCGTTTATAGCATATACGCATGACGACCTTTGCCGAAAAATTAGAGACTATATTCAATCATTCGGTAAAGGGTGGCGAATAATTAGAAGGGCCGAATTTTTAGAAGAATACGGTAATACGATATGTAAGTTTCTGTCTATTACTATAGGAGGATTCCACACAAATGTGTGAAAGAGTTTCAATGATATACGTACATATGATATTCAGCACCCTTTCAGGAAGTTCTGGCCAGGTTCCTGTCACACCCATTGGTGGGAATCGAATGTATTGCGCTCTATGGGAATAGCGTGCATTTTGGAGGCTGCACAGAGCTTCAGGGTAGGTACAGAAAAATGGTGCTAGCTATGACATTCTAGGGTGCTGTACACTATGCAGCTGAGGCGCTTTTTCAAGAAAGCAATTATTTGCTTGGCTAGTGTGATAAATGCATGCTATTCCGATAAAGTGTAATACATTCGATTCCCACCACATTCGCGTGGAATCCTCCTATAGACACGGTCTAGCAAAACTCAAGCACTGAAGCCTCATCTGACCTGACTTGGAGGCTACGCAAGGTTCTATCTTAGATTAGCAAAAAAAAATCCGAGTGACAGTGAAAGTGTTATCAAGAGTATAATATTATATAAATAGTGGAAGCGAGTATAGCTCAGCATGCTTGTACATGTACATGATATCAAAGTAAGGCAGACAGTATCAAGATTCTCGATCACCACTGTAGGTACATGTAAGACTACCCCTTGGTGTATCACCAATAACAATTGTCAGCGTCCATAAAATATTGTTGAACCTCAGGCTTGGTGTACAGGAGTGGGCCACCCCTTGCCCCTCCCCCAATCGACTATACACACAAAATTAGTCCCTCTAGAGCCCAAAACCCTTGGCGCGTTGTATGGCACTTGTCTCACAATTAGGCAAGAATACAATATTAGGCGATGCATGCAAACTGCATTGACTCCCTAGGTTAGTACGAGTAGTTGCACATACATTAATCCTGATAAATGAGGGGTGTGGCAGCAATCTATGGGCTGACTAAGGTACAAACTCCTTTAATATCTAGTCGTGTCCCGAGTTTGGGAATGTGACTTGACTGTAGCTTGTGTATATCCATCTCTGAAAACTGCGAGCTTGATAATGACACACGCTTCGCTGGGTAAACCATAGATGTTATATAGACTGAGAGCGAGCGTAGCTTTTCTATAAATTATAATACGTCCCCAGACCCCGCCCTCGTAACACTCGCACGCGCATGCGTATAATGGGCCTATGCCGTATATAGTGCGAGACACATAACGTTCTATTTATACGTAAAGTCATAGCAGAGTGCTGGGCAGAAGGAAGTCAGGAAGCTTAGAATCAGCAAATGATGCCAAAACTGGCGGACAAAGCATTTTCTACAAAATCCATACAAATCATGTGTTTGGAACGCCATAAGGAATGTTATAACACCGCAGTTTGGACTTACAAACTAAGTATGTAGCAGTTAGCGTGGTAACAGACAGACGGACACACAAAACCACTACAGTAACCCTCGTGCATGCGCCGAGGCAGGCCCGTAGGCAGGGGGGGTGCAGGGGGGTGCACGTGCACCCCGCTTTTTTCAGCCTAATAATTGCATGTCATTTCACAGAAGTTCTTAATTGCATGAGCAATAGACTGAGGCTGCATGCTCTCCTCTCTATCAGCTTGACAAAACCACATTAGTGCAGCTAATTAACATCACACCTCAATCAATAAGCAGTTGTGACCAATACATGCATAATTATTATAGTAGTCACGAAACCCATACACATGTGCACCCCCCTTTTAAAAAGTCTGGCTACGGGCCTGCGAGGGTTAAATATTTTGACGTCAAAAACACCAAAATTAAAAAGCTGATGTTCTATAAATACTAAGTTTAGTTATAGTTCTCTGACCCGCCTACCAAAGGGTTCTGAGTAATCATCTAGTGAGCCAGTCCATCCCGTGCGATGGGCTGGCCCGCTAGACTTAGTACTTAGCACATAGTCTCATGTTCTGAAATTTGTACTACGGTAAAACTTATATGACTTACTACTAGTTACATGTATCTCGGGGGTGTTGGTCGTGTACTTTGACCCAGGCCATGCATGGCTATTGTGCAATTGCGCATGCGCAAACCGGGATCCCATAACCCCGCCCAGCTGGCTATTAAACAGTTATTTGTAGTTAAAGCGTCACAACTGCGCACGTGCATGAAGGCACCGTGCGTGCAGTGCAGCTACAATTCTTTTAAAAGTGACAATCCAGACTTTCGAAAAATCTATTCTACTCGACTTGCAGAAGATGAGAGTGCGATTTGTTAATAAGCTAGTTAGGACGACTTACATATAAAAGGTATCGTTTCCGATAAATTTGGTGAATATCCACCCACGTACTATTACTATTTATTTATTAGCATTGGACCTTAAAGCCGGCCATATCTAGTCTATTATCGTAGCCATGCAAAATAAAAAGGATATTGTATTTAGAATCACGAATAGTGAAGGGATAGACTGAGATGGCCACATGTGAATGCCTGGCTGGTGTTGTTCTCACTGGTATATAGGTGAAAATATATTTATAAATTTTGTGCACAATGTTATGTACTGGAGGTATTTTGCCGAATAAAGCAATTATGCTTACCAATTAAGGTTGTGTACATCTGAACTATAAAAGTGGAATTAGCCACCGTAACAAAAAATTAGACACATGTCATGTGCTGTTGATAGTGGTACTTAGGATAAGAATCTTTGAATACTTCAGGCAAAACTCGTCAAAATAGTGATCCATGTATAATACGGTAGGCTGTGAAATACCAAACCAGTAAGCAAGGTCGTTCTCCATCACAGAACATCTCAGTCAACACATGGCAAGAAACAATTCATTGAGTGGTGTTAAAGCTCAAGGAGTACCGCTACTATCAGTAGCTATACATGTAGTGGATTTCAGATCGCTATGATCGTCGACTGGCATCTATATGGCTTATAGACTGTGCACACACTATATTGACGACCTTTTACCATATGCACCATTAGAACTATGCAGCTACTGGGGATGTGGTCAAGTAGTTACCCCACGCACATGTGCAAGGGGGTAAAGTAATTGATCATGTCGTCGTCGTCGTTGTAGTCATTAGCAGAAAAATTGCCATATCTCGACGTCTAGGCACCTGAGCGACTGGTAAGCACAATGAATCAGTCGTATTTGGTGAAAAACGGGCTTCAGTGTGCTTTGAATCGAGGGATATCGTCCACGAGCGTCACAAATGGTGCCTTTTTGTTAGCCTTCGTAACCACGCCTATCGACAGTGCCACTCAATGCATTATGTATGCAGGCCTTGTGCGTTCTGCTCATGCATCTGCAGACTGGAATGCAAAGCCCTATCAAATCAGAATGTAAGATACCTATATCTACATGTACCTAGTCTAGATCTGGTGCAGAGAGAGAGAGAGAGAGAGTCAGTGGTGTTTTGGCTGATATCACCACGGGCTTATGGGATCTGATACAATCAAGCAACAGATCTACAGATTGCGCAATGTGTGCGCAGGTATCTGCTCAATAGAGCTTTAGTTTGTGAACATGATTTGACTATGGATGCTTAGCGGCATTAGATGGTGTTACCATAGTAACATAATATACCAATGTACATGTATAAGTTATAGTTAGGATACTATGTGTTGGTAGCAGTTACCATAGCAACATAAATTTTCAACCCCAAATTGCGGGACGATAGGGAGTCATTAAGTTAACGTGTCAGTAGTGACTGCTACCAAAATAGTTAGATGTTGGTTTTCCAATTCTATGCTTTGCCCCTTCCCCTTGTAGAATATACAAACCAACATCTAATTATCATAATATATGGTGCAAGCTCTAAGGTGCAATCTCCATGGTGCAAGCTCTATGGTGCAAGCTCTATGGTGCAAGCTCCATGGTTCAAGCTCTATGGTGCACACTCTCCATGGTGCAAGCTCTATGGTGCAAGCTCCATGGTATGGTGCACGCTCTCCATGGTGCAATCTCCATGGTGTAAGCTCTACCTGTGCAAGCTTTACTACTACTATGCAATCTGGTGCAAGCTCTACCATGTAAGCTCTATGGTGCAAGCACAACGTCAAATGTATACAGCATATGCCTTATAACATTATACAACCACAGTAGCATAACAAGTTGATGCAAGAATACAATATTTAGCGGTAATGTGACTTCACTATTATATAAAGGAATAGGGAATAGCAACAATTACAAGTATAGCAATGGGTGATATCTTGAGTGGTAAGTAAGCACAGGATTATATATCACTAACCTCTATTGTGGCGGTCATCTTTAGTAGTTGCAGCTAATGAGCTCCACCATCTTCAGTGGCGACTGGCTGAAAGGGAGAGAACATTGATGGAGATAGAGAAGAGGTGGAGAGCAGGAGAATGGCTATTTCATGCAGGTAAAATTAATATAATTAACTCACTTAACTACAAGTATATGCATAACGCCAGATCTTCATCCAAAGAGGGGCCGTAAACGTAGGAGAAAAAGGAGGAGAAAGCATCCTCCATCTTCTCTGTCTCGCACTGCTGGAAACTCCCTCCAGTTACCCACTCCTTCTGGAAGCAGTAGTCCCGGGCCTTCTGCCACAACATTGGAGTCTCCTCCTCCTCCTCCTCCTCCTCCTCCAACACGGGTAGAAAATCTCATTGACATGGATGCACCTCAACCTACTCCTGGACAGTCAATGGAGGGACTAATGGCTACTTTGAACATTCAATAACTATCCAATGACCAATATCTAACATTGTTATAACTACATGTTTCAAACTGTGACACCTTTCTTAATTGCAGTATCTGTAGAAACAATTATTCTCTGGAAATGGTCGACGTTCGTTCACGTTTTCGATTAAACTGCATACGTGAATTGTGTCCATGTGCAATTTTTTATAAATTGCGCGTCGAATACTATCCCGTAACCTTAATAGAGGGGGAGGATTGGGATGGGATGCCCTCTCTACTACACGTATCTTCGATATACATGTATATGCATAGTACATGTACAAGCAGCTATCTGTCTCAGCTGATTCAGTCTATTGTCACTATAAAGACCAAGGGATATCGATAAGTAGTACAAGTAACAGTTGCGTACCATGCATGATTCATTCCCAGAAAATTGGGAGCTTTGCCACTGACTGTTACGTGGCTATAGATACTATAGAATTGTACAGCTCATATAGCTAGCTAATGAAATTGCATAATTTAGTCCTAGCCTTCAGGTTTGCTGTAGATACTTTTACTCATGCCTTACTTTTTCTTGCTTTCTAGCCGTCTACTTAAGTTGGATGCGAGCTATGATGCAGCTGCATTTTTTGGTGAGCTTCAGCAATATATGTGGTTGGATACTCTCTCTCCTCCCCCTTGTTATTTACTCTTGCTAAAGTACACGTGGCATGTTACCGTCAGGAAGTAAAAAGATCACGGACATTGTAAAACTGTGCCAAGCTGTTGCAACACTGCCAGATCATCATATGATGATTAATTTTTCGGAATTTCCATGAAAAGTAGCACCCACGAAAAATTACCCACCCTATGGTAACCACTGTCCACATGTACATGTATAGTATCCCACCCCCCCCCCCACACACACACACACACTCACCATATTCATCATAATGGCCCCTGCACTTCCATCTGCAATGATAATTCTACTGACACCAGCACACTATACCTGAATGGAAGGAACGTCATACACCTGTAGATCATGTACATGTATGTCCAAATATTTGTTGATTTACTAAAGAAGAAAGCAGCATACACACTGTACTAAAAATGCTGGCCTCATCCCCAGATTCCCTGATGTTTTTGAAATACAGTACAGAATACTTCAAGTGAGCAATCAAGTGCTTATTTTCAGGCCCATATGCAGGGTGGGGGCAGACGAACCCACTTTTTTTGGCCATTTAGAGTATTGGAAATCTAGGTGTAACTTGCATGTTTCTGTACACAGCTAAGGGTTGCTTTCCAAACTAGAGCACATACCACAGGGATGGTCTAGTACAATAGTTTACAAACATAACATGGACAGTTAATATCTCTACCTTTGTCATACGGTAAAATCATACACACTTTACTACTACAAACGATAAAAATTTCTATATGTACCTTTCAAGTTAGAGTAGCCCGACTTGCTTGTCTCTCCTTAACTACGTAGATGACAGAGAAGCTGTCCTCTTGCCATGCTTGGATGAGTTGTACGAGTAGAATATGAAGCACTTAGGGCTTTGGCTGACTCGAGGTTGACGACAGTGCCACTGCCCAATCCTTCTGCATGGAGAAAAGGAAACAAAAAGTTCAGCAAAGTGATCGAGCTATAGTGAACTAGGAAATTAAAAGTCCTAGAATCTCAGAGAGGTGGCTCTTGAGGAATGCAAGATTGACTAATGAATACTTCTAGATTGGTAGGTCCCTTCAATGACATCTCAAGTGAGGATAGCAGGTTTTCACTAGGAATTTTGTCAAGGGGGGGGGGGCAAACGCGATAATTCCAGAGTTAAGGGTGGCGCAAAGATTATAGTATGTTTTTTCATCAGTGAAGAATGATATTGTGCTCATTAACTTCATTATATTGGGGGGTCTGGGGGTATGCTCCCCCAGGAAAACTTTTTAATGTTTGAGACTGTTTCTGGTACTCGGATGGGGAGAGTCTGTCAGTAATATCAAGAGTATATACTCTTGGTAATATCCACTGGTTCCCCTTTATTTCAAGTCAAATGTTGCGAGGATGTGGAATGTGTCTCCTACTGTGCGTTGCACGAATCCCAGCTTCCAAGGGGGGGGGGGGCCAATGACCCCTCCGCCCCTCCCCCCCCCCCCCCCCCCAAATGAAACCCTGGATAGTTTAGTAAACGGATCACAGATCAGGGAACTAAAAACTTCACTCAAAAATCTGATATTTTTTTTTCTGAACTGTCATCTAGCAGGGGTTTGAACCCATGAGGCTTCGTTTCACCAAAGCAACATGCAATGTACAACTGCAGACTTCCGATCTGAGGTATCCCTTGGGTAGTAGAGAAAATGTATTTGATTGACTTTCAGCTGCTCTTTCTGAGAGGTCACTACAATGTAGCCTGCAACTAGTGAAATTATAGTACGTTGAATTATCCTGGGATACTGCTTATTTTGTCTTCGAGTCGCTAAAAGACAGAGAGACAGAAAGAAGCGCTCTCCAACAGCTGCTAGTGCAAACGGCCATAAGCGAGCATGGAGGTGGTACACCAAGATGGTGGCGGGGGTGTGTCCATGTACGGAGATATCCGGAAATTTCCCGTTTTATGACACAATTGCAACGTGTCTATTGCCAAAAGGTTGGGTAATAATCATCTTGGTAGTCTCGCGGACCAGCAGTGTGATGGGCTGGCCCATGAGACTATCCTCTTACAGCCTTGTCCCTATGCCCTTTTCTGAAATTATCTTGCAAAGGTAACTTACCGCTAGCTCTGGTTCCAGCACCTTGCTTGGTGACGGAATGTACAACACGTGGGCACAATTTTCTCACAGAAGATGTACCTATGGTGGAAATTTATAGGCACAAATAAAATTGCTTGCTATTCACTTCCTCTGACCCAGTCATCACAGGGATGGAGTATCTAAATCAATTGCCTTGGTACATGTAGTCTCGTGGGCCAGCACACCTGGATCTGGCCCACAAGATTCTTATCTTGGAACTTTGACACATCAGATCATCTCATGTTCTAACGTAATTGAGGACTTACCGCCAGCTCCTCGGTTTGAATATAGATATACATTGTAATCTATGGTTTGAATGCTTGAACATACAGTACGTACTTTGACCCAGACCATGTGCCAGGGATTGATTTGCGCGTGCGCAAACCTCCTATAACCCCGCCCAACTAGTTATTCAATTTTGCGCGCGCGCATGCATGGTACAGTGTCACAACCGCGCACGTGCACGAAGTCTCGCGCGCGCGTGCGCGTGGGCGCATTGCGGCAATAGTACTTTTTAAAGTGACGACCATAACCTTCGAAAATCGCTTATACTTGAGTTGTAGAAGATGGGAGTGCGATTTTGTGAATAAGCTAGTTGAGACGGTCGAAAATATAAATTTTCAGATGATTTTTGAGAGTATCCACCCACGCACTTTTGTCTTCATTAACATCGGACCTTAAGCTTTTATGTTCAGAAATAGCGTACTATATGTACATACAAAGCTAAAGTAACTAACTACGAAGGTTGTACAATGACTCCTTCGTGTCAATAAAGCGTCCATAGCTATGACAACCGTTCTAGGACGCTCTACAAAGACTAATAGCTAGTACACTATTTTTACATAAATTAATTTAGCGGTTACGGGTAATGACGTCATGTACATTCCGCGTATAATCGGTTAAACTCGAGTCATTACACACGAATTATTAAACACTAAGTAGAAAAAAAAACAAAACTTAAATAATGTAATTCATGGGGGATTTGGGAGCATCTGGGGACATAATTTTTACATGGGCGCGCAGAATGGGTCGAAACTAGAGATTTGACCTGAAAGAATTTTGATTCACGCCTTAGAAATAAAGTTACGGCCCTTTGAAGTTTCCCATATGTTTGTACAGGGAAGCCATATGTTTGCAATGTTTCCGCCCACGCGCTACGTGAGGGGCGGGGCCACGCGCGCACATAAACGTGACGACCTTTACCAACTTTTTGACAAAATTGAGATTTAGGCTGCCTGCTTGCATTGTATGGTTCCACTATGCATCCAGCTCGATTATACGGTAGTTTTTGGACAATTTTTTTCTGCTTAGTGTTCTGGTCGCCTTGAAAAATTGAAAAAAAATTAAAAATGTATATTATATATACACTAATGTCATTCTTGCATGGTTTGGGAGAGTGTAGGGCATACTGCACTTTGGGGATGTCGCCAACATACACTCTCCCCCTTTAACCGATTATGGGCGGGGTTGTACGGGTCAATTGAACTTTGAACTCCGAAATATTTAACATGAAAATAAAGCGTCCTATAGACAAGCTTATTGTAGCTAAGTAACAGGCCTTAGCTACCTCTAAAGGCTTTGTTGACAACTACATAAGTTGCCAGAAGCCTCACGTTCTTCTGTCCCGCCGTACACTATCGAACTAAACGCTGTAGTAGCGTCTAAAAGCTTAGAAGCCTTCTTACCTCGATCATGGCCGCCGTCTTCAAGTCTGCCGCTCGCGTTCAAGGTTGGCTTCACAAAGCGGCTACTCGTAGGTAGTCGCTATCCACTCGTCTAGCTATGGACCAAGCGCCATGGCTGTAGCTCTGTTGGTTCAACGATAATAGCCTCGAACTTTCGCCCGGGTCGATCGTAATGGCGATCGAGCGGCTTGGTTAACGGTGTCGGTCACACCCACTTAATTGCTACCGGCGCGACCTGAAGCCATAACTTAGTAGCGGCGGTCAGCGGCTAACCACAAACCGGACGTAGAGCGTAGTAGCCTAGCACTATGCACGAAAAACGCGAAGAAAACGGCTTTTGACGCCATTTGGCGTCAATCGCCTATAACGTACATTACGTATATGACGCCAATTGGCGTCTATCGCCCATAATCGGTTAATGGTGGCATATCCAGTGTTAAGTGAAATAATATGTTCTGTGCTCTGCGTAATTATATATAGCTATAGCTGCAGCTACTGTGGCGGCATGCATTGGCTTACTGCTAATCGCTATCTATACATGTATTGGCTGTTTTTATGCTGTGCTGGCTGTGGCCCATTGGCTATATTTACCCCGCGCGCATGCGCAAGGGGTAAAGTAATCGGTTGTGTCGTCGTCGTCGTCGTCGTCGTCGTCGTTAGCACAAAAATCGCCATATCTCGAGATGTAGGCATCTAAGCGACTCGTAAGCACAACGAATCAATCGAATTCGGCGAAAAAATGGCTTCAGTGTGCGTCAAATCGAGGGACACGGTCCATGAGCGTCACAAATAGTGCATGTTTGTTGGCCACCGTAGCCACGCCTATCGACAGTGCCCATCGATGCATAATACATGCCATTATGCTTTCTGCTCATGCGCACAACTAACAAGCGTGTGACTGGTAAAGGTTGTCGATGTTCTAAATACACGTAATTCTCGTGAAGTGACTGAAATCTGAAGCCCCATGGAATCAATCAGTATGTAAGATAGCTATACTATTATTACAACAAAATATAGGTACAAGTTCATGTCTTCCTAGTCTGGGTGCAGAGAGGGCTGTTTCAAGTGTCACCAGAACAATTAAGCAGCATTTCCATTATTTCTCTCAAGTTCACAAAAGTATAGCCATGCACCGAAAATAAATCTATAGATTGCACAATGTGCGCGCGGGGTATGTGCTCTACAGAGCTCTAGTATTATAATGTATTGGCTGTAATATTGTATAAAGGCTGTTTTTATGCTGTGCTGGCTGTGGCTCTCTGGGTATATTATTACAAGTGTAAAAACAATTGAATAAAATTGAAGGAGGAAGTAGGGATGACAATGCCAAAAAGTACACAAACAAGATTTTTAGGGATAAGAGATAATCACAACCACTATACATCCCTACGCTTGGTTTTCTTGATTATAATTCCGGACCTATTGATGTCAACTTATTCAAGGCATGCTATCCTTGGAGTGTTCTTGACTTGCATGTGGGAGAAATTCATGTTCTCCCTGTCAGTAATTTTTATAATTATTATCATGCTACTTAAAAAGCAAGCGTAGGATGTATAGTGGTTGTGATTATCTCTTATCCCTAAAAATCTTGTTTGTGTACTTTTTGGCATTGTCATCCCTACTTCCTCCTTCAATTTTATTCAATTGTTTTTACACTTGTGTCTGTTCTTTTTTATTGCATGAGTGCAACTATAGTAAGTATAGATATAGATGGGAGGTGCCGAAGTTCGCGCGTGCGCATAAAAGTAGTAGCCACGCCCTTCGTTAACTTTCCTTAGCTGTTTTCAAGCGGCCAAATAGCGATGAGACTCTAGTACTAGTATAGCTATTATTGATTTATCGACTATCTTTGTCACTACTGAGCTGGCTGTTATGCCGACTACTGAGGGCCGTGCCGCGCCCGTACGTTGAGGCCTCGAGTCTCCATATCCCAGCGCAGTACTCTGAGCGCTGCACGCACTAGCCTCTATATTGCTAGGTTCGCTTAATCGCGCTTGCGCTCGCGCTCGCACTGGCCTAGCTCGTGCGGGAGAGCCTGGCTAGGCTAAGCTAGCTTGGTTCGAGGCGCTAGCTAGCTGGCTTGCATGCTAGCGGCGGTGGCGCGCGCCGCTGACTACAGTCACTACTTCACCATGGCAACGCATTATGAGCATGCGCATTAGATGACAAAAATGGCGTATCGGACACACCCTCTGCTTAATGCGCCGTACACGCCCACCATTATGTGACTGGAGAGATAACGCAAAACTAGCGTGTCACTGCACTGCGCGCTACAAAATAGAGTGGATTTATATGAGAACTAAGGTGTGAGGTCCAGAGTCTTGAGTTAGCCCTGGAAATGACAAAGAAAGAAAGAAAGATTGACAAATGGCTATTTTATTGAATATCTGGTTCTGGAATATACAATTGAATTGATGGAAGATCTTGGTCTTGTAAGATAGATAATTTGCTGTAGATTCTGATTTTGACACTTAGAAATTTTGTAAAGTTACCTGTTTTGAGATATTTGGATTTTTGCAATGTATTACTAGCATATATGGAGTATCTGTGCCATCCCTACTTATAGAGTCTACCGACTCTATGATAATGTATTGGCTGTAATATTGTATGAAGGCATTGACGAAGGAGTGGCCCCTGTGATGTTACCAACCATTCATTCCTCAATTGGGGGAAGCCGTAAATTACATGTACATGTAATAGTGATTGCATGCATGTAACCCGATGAGGGTTAAATAATATTTAAAGGACCTTTGGATACAGTTAACACTCGAGGGGCCACTCCATGTGGTAGGCAGGGTCAAGGATGCATGGGCTAGTTGCGCATGCGCAATCTCGGATGATTCCTCGTGCTGGTTCAGTGAGTAGCTACCGTGCGCAAATCTGATCTCTGCTGTGATATTTCAGACTGTTCGATCGCCCCACCCACCCCTCCCTGGGATGCACAGTGGATCAGGTACGTAACTGGAATTCACATTGTATTACACCTTTTCTTTTGTATACTGTTCTCTCCGCCTTCGGGCGTGACACCCGCAGGGGCATTGCACTCACTCCTTCACCCCTTTCTGTTATTTATTTTATTTATTATTAATTTTTTTGTGTACATAGTCTCTTGCATTGGCTTACTGCTAATCGCTATCTATACATGTATTGGCTGTTTTTATGCTGTGCTGGCTGTGGCCCATTGGCTATATTATTATAATGTATTGGCTGTAATATTATTGTATAAAGGCTGTTTTTATGTTGTGCTGGCTGTCACTCTTTGGCTATATTATTATAATGTATTGGCTATAATATTATACATTATGCATTATCCAACTCAGCGTACCATAGTACTCTTCATAGAGAATTGTAAAGAGATCTATGAATTTATGGGCTGCTTCAAGATCATCCTGGGTGATCATCCTGGGTGATTGAATTTGATAGAATGCGAATGCTCTTTACTAGCAGCAAAGAGTGGGCGTAGTACTTATCTGGCAAAATCCCTGATAGAGTAGATGGTATATAGTACAGAAGAAAATTGCGGCACTCTTGAGCTGCGTATGTATGGTAATAGATATTTTTTGTTGAAATCCACCATAAAGCTGGAAATATTGGCCAAAAATATTTTGTAGGTACAAGTGACAATAACCAAAATTAATTTCTAATTGCCTGCACCTTTCCAGTACTGTCTGTGTTTTTCAATACTCCTTGGAGCTCTTTCGACAGATTGAGGTGGGGCTGTGGTGACTAAACGTCTGTCCACTTCTGTAACCTGATTGTCTATGTACCTGCACGTGCATGTGCAGTACATGTGCGTGCATGGAGACAAGATGTGTGGTATACTGGTACATATCATGTATATATATACATGTACATGACTAGACATAATTGTACATCATGTAATACAATGTTCATTGAACAAACCATTCATTCTTGCTGTTTCCAGATTGCCGATCAAACCACAAACTGAGAAGCTTTCTGACCAGCCCCAAAAGAACACCGTGCATGTAGTCCACTGGAACTCCCTTGACAGCATCAAAGCTGGGTTGAATTTGTAGAACAGACTTCCCTTTTATTCCATAAATAACCTGCAGGTAACACATACTAGGAGTCTAAGCATACAATACACAAAAGTGGTCGGCCACTTATACAGGAGCCTGAAATGTAACCTTCGTCTTTATTGCTTCATTGGCATACTTGATGGTGGCATTGTTGCTTCTCAACTTGGTACTCTGTTGATAGGGGTAAACTCTGGTTGATCCTCGTCCTGTTTTCCTTCATGTTCACATGTAGAGCAACCAAACTTGCCATTATACTGATTACAGTTCAGAAGTGATGCTTTTGCTGGTAAATCAGCTACCACCAAGAGAAGCTTTACACGAACAATGACATCTTTTGCACCAATTTTCACCCTAACTCCTATAAATCCAGACACACAAAAATAGGGTATTAACAACCAACAATAATTTCTATGCTGTAATTTATACACTATAGTTCCATGGATCCATGCTATATAGTGCAGTGCATGCATACATGCCTGCAAATAATATAATATCAATGTAACATACAGATATATTTGTTGGTAGTTGCCTAGCAATCAAAGTTTTTATAGGAAATTTGTCAGCTATGGGAAGGGGATGGGTCATCATAAAGTATATAGGCCAATGATGAACAGAGGTCAACTACCAACAAAATATTTATCTGATAGTAATTGGGGTGTATTCGACCATGCATCTCATGCACCCAATTACTGTCATGTAACTGTTATATACACGAGAAAACGACAGCAAAACAGTAAAATAATCACACGAAACGTACCAATACCAGTACATGTATACAGTTCCTACAAGTGTATACCTACATGCATGCTCCATATTATCACCATGCATATGCATATTATCACAACAATGTGGCTATAACATCAACAGCAATAATTATCTACACTTTAGAAAGTGCTAGTTGCTAAGCAACTAACTATAAGTGCATCATGTGCATACATACACGCATACGTACACACACACATAGCGTTTTAAACACAGTGTACACACATGCACGCACACACATAATACGTACACACATCCACACATACATAATATTATACATACAACACACACGTACACCTGCACTAACACACACAATGTATATAGCTACAAAATGCCCCCTTTTACATCTGCTACAGGATATTATTAATGTTTGATCATCTCCACCACCTTCCAGGTCTTCCCACATCGTAAAATACTTTGTCATACAGACACATAGTTAAATACACAATGTCAACATACACAATAACAATACGCACATACATAATTATGTGTGCACACAGATATACAGTATTTTGAAGTGGGGGGGGGGGGGGGGTGGAGTGGGGAGGCAAAGCATTTCCAAGTTATACACAATGTTATTATAGTAATCAGAAATACATGTGTATATGGGTGGGGGGTGCTGTCCCCTGTCCCCCCCACCCCGTCACCTATGTGCACACACGTATAATATGTATGTATTATACCTTCTGTTTCCATCTCCTTTAGTTTTTCCATTATTGGTTGAATGCAGTCGTTGAAGGCTTTTGACAGGAACACCAGACTCCACCAGTTATGATGTGCTCCTTAGCAGTTCTATTATCATATTACAGTAATAGTAATACTATTGAGCTCGTAAGGTAGCATACCTGATTTGTGGTGGAAGCTCATTGATAATAAATTGAACAGGCCACACCTGCATCCCTGATGACCGAAACTTTGGTGCTCCATCATAGTTCATGGTCAAGGAGAGATTTTACTGGCATGAAAAAAATCATGCTCTCCTGTGTACCCCCTTCCATCGTACACATCCTGAATCTCTCCGGCCATAGATTCCCTTGTAAAACTATACTGGACCATTCCAACAAAATTCTCATCTGTAACAATTATAGATTAGTAACCCTTAAAGTTTGTAACAATCAATTTCACCTCGTGTCTTTTCAGCAATTTGCTTTTGTAACGGAATTTCAATGAACACTGCATCATGCTGTCTGATAGCCAAGCATTTAGATTTCATACACTTGATCGCTCCTTCAAGCAAAGGGGTTGAACAATTTCCATAAAATTTGCGTACAATTGTTTCTGTGGTAAAGTCCACAAATCTCCCTAGCATTCTGTGAAGTGAGATGTTGAAACCATTAGGCATTGGAAGAAGGGAGGATACAAGCTGCAACATGTCTTCAATGCAGGTGTAAGTTAGCCTGTGTCTGCCGGCTAATGACAATAGAGCAACAATTGCCTCCTGTTCTGCAACCTGAGAACCCTCAAAAAATGGTACTCTTGAGCATTGCACTGGAGACTCCACAACTATAATATAGTATAGAATAGTGATCATATAGAATAGTGATCATTGTGTCAGGATTCGAAATTGGAAGAAAGTGCCCCAGTATATATAGAGGTATTAAAAAAATGCTAGTGGTTTGATTTATAATTTAATTATTATACTTATTGTGTGAGTTCTTATAATACAGATGAAACCCTGGGGGTGCATGTGCCTACCATAATAAAGTTAGGTATTCTAAAAAGGCTTGATGTTTCGTTTTGAAGCATCCCATGGCCACACACTTTTGATGCTACAAAGAGCCTTGTATACATTTAACTTACTTCTTAAACATAACATATATTATAGTGTTATACATACCTGCATCACCATGAGTACTCTCCAAATAATCCGAGTCCTGTGACCAACTATCATCCTAGTCTGAATCCATTCCATAGCCTGTAGAAGAGTTACCAATGGTCACGGTAATTTGTGCAGTGTACTACAAGAGTAACTGTTAGCTGTGTAATACATACAAACCTGAACTCATCATGCTCTCTCCTGAATCATCATCACTATCAGTCTCATCAGACTGGATGTGTTTATTTATTTCTTCTGGCACTAAGTCATCACTGCATAAGAAATCAGTACACTCGAGCTCGGTAGCATCACTGCTTGCTGGTTCAAAGGAAGTGCAGCTGGATACTGTACATGGATGCATAGTACGTTTATAATATTAGTATGACCCCAAATTACAACAACCTGAAGTGCTTTCTTCATCCAAGAAATCGTAGCTACAGCTAGAGCCCAACTCAGTACACTCGAGCTCGGTAGCGTCACTGCTTGCTGGTTCAAAGGAAGTGCAGCTGGATACTGTACATGGACGCATAGTACGTTTATAATATTAATATATATGACCCCAAATGACAATAACCTCAGGGACGGATCTAGGATTTTTAGTATGGTGGGGTTGTAGGTATAATTGCGCGCAAAGCGCGCGAAAAATTTTGCGACCACGTCCACTTTTAATCATCTTGTGGTGCCCCAGAGAGTAACTGTGACCTAGTAAGGTACTATAACACTGTAGCTATGTATGGAGCTTTACCACGCCTAGCACCACAGCTGACTCTTGTGGTCTACAGTAGATTATTCATAGCTGAAGCCATGTTCAGGGTGTACCATTAACCATTAACCACCGTGCACCACCTGTTGGTTTGAGGCCAATTATGTACTACACAACTTGTCTGCTGCTAACCATACAGTGGCAGCTACTGTGCCAAGCTATAGTAAGCCTTGTATATAAGTGGGAGGGGCTGCTCAAAATCGTTTGGGGGGGTTGCAACCCCCTGAACCTCCCCCCCCCTAGATCCGCCCCTGAACCTGAAGTGCTTTCTTCATCCAAGACGTCGTAGCTACAGCTAGAGCCCAACTCAGTACACTCGAGCTCGGTAGCGTCACTGTTTGCTGGTTCTAAGGAAGTGCAGCTGGATACTGTACATGGATGCATAGCTAGTACGTTTATAATTTTTTAATATGATCCCAAATTACAAAATCTGAAGTACTTTCTTCGTCCAAGAAATCGTAGCTACAGCTATAGCCCAACTGATCACAATCTTCATCATCGCTATTAATCATCAAGCAGAGACGTTTGCATTCATGCTGGCGATCAACTTCGGTGCTCTCAGACTCAGCGCTTGCTTCTATGGGGGGTGGATAGTGTCAAAAGTACAGTCACTGTTTTGGAGGAGGGTGACTTCACTGAGGAGGG
Organism: Cliona cf. orientalis; assembly: GCA_963930775.1. NCBI lineage: Eukaryota > Metazoa > Porifera > Demospongiae > Clionaida > Clionaidae > Cliona > Cliona cf. orientalis. Next base: position 33,946,895 of record OZ005689.1, on the reverse strand, counting down.
GGGTAGTTTCGACTGGAGGGGGTGCTTTTCAGTTGGAGGATACCACTTTTTGTGGAGGAGGGGTGCGTTTTGATCTCGAGGAGGGGGTCTAGCTCATCTGGAGTAGGGGGTCATACTTCCCGGAGGAGGAGTGCGTTTTGATCTCGAGGAGGGGGTGTAGCTCATCTGGAGTAGGGGGTCATACTTTGCTGGAGGAGGGGTGTGTTTTGATCGCGAGGAGGGGATCATACTTTCGCTGGACAAGGGGTACATTTTGATCTCGAGGGGTCTGCTACCTCCACTGGAGGAGGGGCATATTCGAAGCAATGGAGTGGAGCTAGCAGTTGCCAATAGATGCCATTTGTGTGTATTATAATTATGTGGGTGTGGCACATTTCGCGTATGCGCATAAAAATTCCTCGCATCACGTGGCATGGCCTGTGAGCTTTGAATTTGGACGTGGCTATAGGCTGGGAAGCTACGTAGTGGTGTGATTCTGGACTGTTGTAGATGTATTACTGGTGTCTCTTGTACAAAGGTGCTACATTTATTCAATGAAGCACAGATATTAATTGGTAATTTGACATTAAAATTGTTCGTAGCACATATAATTATTGAACCTTTAATTTGTACGACAGGAGACACCACCAGCGCATTTACACTAGTCCATAACAACTCATTTTCAAGCGACTTGCTTCCCAGCACACATTCCGTACCGTCATGGTTCCAGTACGTAGCGCGAAGACTAAAAATTAATAATGTTAACGGATTTGCGCATGTGTAAAAAATGTGCCACACCCACAATAATATTCCGTTCAGTATCGGCCCCTCGATATCAAATGCATCCTCGTCCAACCAGAGTATCACCCCCTACTTCAGATGAACTAGAGCCCTCCTTGAGATCAAAACACACCCCTCCTTGATCCTCCAGCAAAAGTGTGATCCCCCCCCCCACTCCAGATGAGGTAGACCCCCTCCTCGAGATCAAAATCCACCCCTCCCCCAGCAAAGTATGACCCCCTACAGGTTGACCCCCTCCTCGAGATCAAAAATGCACCCCTACTACGGATGCACTAGACCCCCTCCTCGAGATCAAAACGCACTCCTCCACAAAAACTGGTATCCTCCAACAGAAAAGTACCCCCTCCAGTTGAAACCACCCCCCTCCTCAGAGAAGTCACCCTCCTCCAAAATACTGACTGTACTTTTGACACTATCCACCCCCCATACGCTTCAGTATTCGCTTCTGCCAGCCTCTTCGCAACGGTAAGGCGAAGTCTACGAGCAGTGCGACCACTTAAATCGTTGGTAGCCATAGAAGATAGCAGTGACCGTCCCTGTCCGCCAAAGAGAACTCTTAGCTTGGCGCATGCGCAAATAAGCGCGCGTATCATTGCAGCTGCAGAAGTTTTCAATTACAATTCAGCTATAATAGTGTCGCCATGGCTTCTTTTGCATTGATTGTGTGGAAGGGTAAGAACCCTAGCTGGAGTGTTGTAAGAGATTCATTGGTGGACGGTACTCTGGTGCCTGGCAAAGATACTTACGCTTTGTGGGGGAAGAAGAAATATGAGTGCGAAATTTTGGCAATTGCAGGTAACATTAAATACGTTTGGTGAATCATTAAATTTAACTTTTTTATCGTCCCGGCTTCAGACAAAGAAGAAGACTTGGATGATAGCACGAGTCTCTTCCAAGATACCTGGGAGGCATACTGCAACAAAGTCGCTTCAACGCCGGAGGTATGGCAATACTACTGGGTCTAGCTCGCATATCACTGTGTTCTAAAACGGGCGGTTACATTAGTGGTTTGTTTATAGTCCTGGGGGGGCTGACCCGCGAACCTTTAGCTAGGATGCAGTCACAGCCACCGCCTTCCCACAAGTACTTGAGTTAAGTGGAGTAGCTAAAAACTGATAATTCCCTGTGGCTAGAGACTTGAACTATGTGCCTACATATAGCAAGATATCTAGCACATAAATAGATACATACATAATACATCATACATCAGAGGCATAGGAAAACGATTTGGTAAATGGGTGCTCTGGTGCCTATGTTTACACCAATCGATAATACTTCAGAGCGAAGGATGACATCGTGTTTGTTCCACTCAGAAATTTCATGGGTGCACCAGCACCAGTCAGTGTACATGTACACGTATTATATATACACTAATTTTGCCTCATGCATATTGTTGGCTCTAAGTTAGCTCAATCAATACAGTAGCTATTATTATGTGCAGTATGCGTTGCTTGTGGGTGGGGGGGGGGGAGGTCCACATTCGTAATAACAGTATTATTATCAGGACACAAGTTCTCCCTATTGTCACTAGCCACACCCTTCAATCTCAAGAGAAAGAGGATCCGGAGACCATGCATACGACTAGACTGTGTTCTGGCGACAGGATTAATTTTAGTTACGTCCAATCAGAATTGAGATTTGAATTTATTGTGGCACGCAAGACTACTCCCTCCCTCCCCCCTCCCAACACACACACACACTCTCTCTCTCTATTGATCTTCGCTTGTCTACTTTTTGCCTCTCTGTCTCCTCCAGTATTCGAGCATGACTCTGAATTTAAAATTAATTTAATGTTTGTCAGTGGTATGTTAGTGCCTGCGCATATTATGATTAACAAACCATTTTTATGAACTACGTATAGAGGGAGGTTGCTCGGAAGAAAGTGAACACTAGTAGTACTAAAAACATCAGTCTGAGAATGGCCTCTCTGTGGCTGAGAAGGAGCTATATCTCACGGTTAGCTTAATTTACATTATAATATTATTTTTATAATAATGTCTGATTTAAGTCTAAGAGATATGAAGTCGACAGCTCAAGTAGCAAAACAAAGGATAATAGCAATGAGGTATGTACTTTGAATAATCATGATTGCTATGATATTATTATATCTCATTGTTGCTTGGCTCTCTCTCCCCCGCCCTCTCTCTCTCTCTCTTTGCCACTAGTCGTGCAGTAAGAATAAGAAATCAAAAATGGTAAAGTTCTATTCAGTACAAGTATGTAATAAAGTAAATTAGATTTAATTTATTAGGTACCACAAAAAAGGGACGTACTGCTGCAAAGTCCACGTGCACATCTCACCCCCAACCCTCTGTAAGTTTGCTCGCCCTTATATATTTTACTAAAAGGTACCATACCTATCCCACTAGCTTATACCCTATACTGATATATTGGTGAAGGAAACAGAAAGGGGGATGCATGCCCATCCCTCCCCTCCACCCCTCCCCCCCCCCCCCCAGCAACCCAAACCATGCTATGTCTGTAAACGTTATTTGGTATCTTGAGTGAGTCAGATAAACCCCTGGTCTTTTAAGTATCCAAACATAGAAGAATGGGTGTGATTAGGGAAAATGGGTAGCTATTTGGATAAGTGTGCTTAGGTATAAAGGTCCGTCTAAGACTAGTTAGCTAACAGTATTTAATAATGTCAACATTTGATCATAAACGAGCTACTGATATTGTGCACACACAACACACTAGTCCCTCCACCATGGTAACGGTCATCTACAATGGACACAGATGACAGTGATGAGGTATAATATAGCTACTTCACCAATTGAATGTCGCTTCTCACTCTGCTCTCTCTTCCCTTACAAATTCTCCATCTCTCTCCCACACACCCATAATCGCATGTCTATTCATTTTTCTCTCTCGCGCACACATGTACGTACATGCACATCTCTCATATACACATCCTCTTTTCCCTGACTATAACAGATACATAGTAAGAAGCAAACACCAAAAAAGGTACGTACAAGTCGGTGTCTAACATAATAACGGCGTGCATATAAGTGTGCTTAGTTAAAGAGGTCTGTCTAAGACTAGTTAGCTAACAGTATTTAACCGATTAGTGCCGAGAGACGCATTATTGCGTCATGCGCGTGCATGCCGTTAAGGGCGGGAGACGCAAAAATGCGTCAGCTGCATAGCGCCATACATTCGGGACAATATCTTGCTAACGAGGCCTGGGCGGAGACGATCTTTCCACCGACGATAAACCACGATAGTCGAGGTAAGTATTACTGTAGTAAACTTTGCTACCATACATAGAAGTTTATTCCACAAATTTGTATCAAAAATATAGCCATACACGCTAACACCTACGCTATGTACGCTACAATACTACCATGCAAAAACGCTAACTACCTACGTATAAACTGACTATAGAAGCGCTAGAACGATGACTAAGAGGCTCTACACTGCTGAGAAGGTGCTGAAAGCTGTGCTGGAGGATGTGGACGATGACCAGGACTATGATGACCCAGATGAACCAGTCATGGAGGGCTCTGACGATGAGTTTTCGGACTTGGAACTGGATGAAGATGATACTGATGCTGATGTAGACCTACCACCACCAAGGTCTCCCCTCCTGTTGTCCCCCAGCACACCATCTCCACCATCACCACCCTCACCGTCTAGCTCTATGTCTGACTCTCCATCCCCACCTGCAACATGGATGAGTACATTGAAACCAGTTGAAGTGAAGCCATTCACCTCACCAGTGGGTCCAGCAATAGCGATTCCCGAGTCCCCCAGAGAGGTCTTCGAGATGTTCTTCAGTGATGATCTGATGAAACTGATGGTAACAGAGAGCAATAGGTATGCAGAGGCGGTTATGGGAAATGAAAAGTTTGCTACCTGGACGAAGATCACAGTGGATGAAATGAAGGCTTTTCTGGGGTTCTCGATCCTCATGGGAATCAACCAGTTACCTGCAGTGAAGGACTACTGGAAGAACAGCGAGTACCTGCACTAAGCCCAATCGCTGATCGAATTCCAAGAGATCGATTTTTAGAGATCTCGAGGTATGTTCACTTTGTCGATAACACGACTCTGCAACCACAAGGCTCTCCAGGTCATGATCGCCTTGGAAAAGTTCGCCCGGTCATTGACCATCTTTCTGCCAAGTTTGCAGAAGTTTATCATCCTCACAAGGAGGTCGCAGTCGACGAAGCGATGATAAAATTCCAAGGCAGATCATCGCTGAAGTAGTACATGCCGAAGAAGCCCATAAAGCGAGGGATCAAGGTGTGGGTCTTGGGTGATAGTCAGACCGGGTGCTTTTCCAAGTTCGATATTTACTGTGGAAAGGGATCCTCACCCAAAAAGAACTTAGGAACACGAGTTGTCAAGACCCTTACCGAGCCGCTCAAAGGGAAGTTCCATCACGTGTACTTTGACAACTTCTTCACAAGTGAGCAGCTGATGACAGAGTTGGAGGAGGATGGTGTGTACGCGTGTGGAACTGCGAGAAAGGATCGCAAAGGCTCCCCGGAACAGCTGAAGAAGGTCAACCTGAAAAACAGGTATACAAAATGAAATATTCATGAATAATCATTACCACCTACTATCTACTACTTACAGAGGAGAATCTGTAACGGTTCAAAAGGGCAAAGTGTCGGCGTCAGCTTGGCTTGACCGGAGGGTAGTTACTGCCATGGCTACCAACTGCCAACCAGATGACTCGGGAACAGTCCTTTGAAGTACGCAAGATGGTTCACGGATTCCAGTGCCGTGTCCTCAGTCCATCATCATGTACAATACCTACATGGGTGGAGTGGATAGAGGGGATCAAGTACGAGGCTACTACCGTTGCCGAACAAAAAGTAGGAAATTCTACAAATATATTTTCTATTTCTTACTGGACATGGCCATCACCAACGCCTTCATACTGATGAAGCACCACACTGCCAATGGATCCAAGATGACAATCAAGGATTTTCGGCTCGAGCTGGCATCGCAGTTGATCGGTGAGTATGTATTATAGCCGGCGCCGACATGGACGTACATCATCCTCCATCCGTCCCCTTCCTCTTCGGCACTTTCCTGTCAAGATCAACGATGACTCCATTCCTGCCAAGAGGAGACGAGGCAACTGTGCCCAATGCAGGAAGTCCAAGAACAGCAGAATGAACACAACCTGGTTCTGCAGAGAATGCTCAAGGTGGTTGTGTCACTCAGGAGATCCTGATGACTGCTTTTTGCGCTGGCACACACATCTACCTATGTAGCCATAATACTCTAATAATCAATAAACAAAGGGTACATGAAATAGTACCCCACCCTCGGCCCTAATCCTAATCCTCTGTGAATGCATGATGCATGTGAGGTACATGCATGTGGAACTACCTTATGGTCATACATAAAAATTTACTTACATGTACCATCCAAAGACCATCACTCGATTTGTGTATGTACGCGCCTGTGTGTGTGTGTGTGTGCGTGTGTGTGTGTGCATGTGACTTTATGTAGTCATGCCTACAAGTACATCCATCCATCCAAAGCAGTATGTGATGTGTGTGTGTATGTGTGCGTGTGTGTGTGTGTGTGTAGCAGCAGTAGTAGTACCACCTGTGCCTATAGAAGTAGTGATTGTGAATAATTAGTACATGCTGATAAGATAACATAGAAGGCACTGATGTGGACATGTCAACATCTGTATGTATGTATGTACATGTATGTGTGCGTGTGTGTGCATGTGTATATACATGCGAGCGTGTACGCGTGAGTGTACATACACAAGTATACAAAGCAATTGAATAAAATTGAAGGATGAAGTAGGGATGGCAGTGCCAAAAAATACACAAACAAGATTCGTAGGGATAACGTATCACATCCACTATACATCCCTACGCTTGCTTTTCTCATCCACTTCTGATTCAATCTATAAAGTGTCGCTCTATTTTGATATTTATCCATGGGTATACAGTTACTGTATTGATTTTCCATTCCTGCTAGCATGTGCCCCATATAATATTATGTGTGTGCACAGCTACTCAAAAAACAAGCGTAGGGATGTATAGTGGATGTGATACGTTATCCCTACAAATCTTGTTTGTGTATTTTTTGGCACTGCCATCCCTACTTCATCCTTCAATTCTATTCAATTGCTTTTTATACTTGTTACTGTTCTTTTTTTAGTGCCCTCAGGGCCTGGTAGTTCATGATTGTCATTAACTTTCATCAATGCCACCTAGCTGACTAATCTCGTGGGGACAGAGGCTGGGCATGAGACTATACATAACCATGGCGACTGGTTTGCCTATTCATTGTTTAATGATAAAAATTTATTAATGCATGGAATTCGAAGTCAACTAGCTACAACTTCAAAAATTTTTTCTGGACCTAGCTACATCCAAACGTGCTCCAGCAGTAATACAATACCGTAGACTCGGGTTATTAAGCGCATGCGCTTATTACTGTTGGTGGTAAGGAAATATGCGCTTAATAAAAAATGTGCGCTTATTAACGAGAGTAGTTTAGCCACACCCCCTCACGGGCGGTCGTGATCCGCACGAGGGATCGAAGTATACTGCACTGGTAGAGCTATCAAGTGAGTAGCAGAGCCATCAAAAGGGACGGTAACCTGATCAGAAAGCTACAGTGAACAGCTAGGCTACATCTGTTGAGTATGCGCTTATTAGCCAATGCTAGTAGTAGGAAGGCAGCATGCGCTTATTAAACAATGTGCGCTTAATTACGAGGTGCACTTAATAACCCGAGTCTACGGTATTATTATAGGGAAGCAAGTACACCACTGATTCAGCATGTTTGTGTGATCTTAGCCTTTGAGTCAGGCAGCTATGGTACCCCAAACACACCGTAACTTTCAAACTTGAATACTCTTGTAAGTGCAAATCCCAGGCAGTCTTTTGATAGCTATAGCTAGCTAGGACTTCTTTTGCATCACACACTATTGAACGTGCATCAGTGGGGTTCTCGAGACAGCTCAGGTAACCAGCGTCCAGATTTGACCTGCGAATGAAGCCACGCCCCTCGTTGTCTCGATCCTGAAGCTGCCAGGGCTGACTCGACCGGCACACTTGAAAGAAGGCAAGAAGCGACGAAAACTTTCGGTTTCTGGAGCATATTTTATAGGCCAGTAAGCTTACTGTTGGTAAGTAGCTACCACAATCGACAGTTCACTGAGCTGATCAGCTGAGCGCTCGATCAAGCAGGTCCTGGATGTGCCGGCGCATGCGCGCCACCTACATCGGTCACATGACTTCACCATGGCAACACCGTATGAGCATGCGCATTATATGACAAAATGGCTAATCAGACACACCCACTCGCAAAACGCGAGCTGCACACACCCACAATTAAATCGCTTTCCTGATAACACAAAATGAGCGTGCCACAGACATGCGCGCTCCAAAATGGAGTGGATTTATACTCGAACTAAGGTGAGCGGCCATGGTAGTCTTGAGTTAGCCCAGGAAAACAGAAAGAAAGAAAGATTGATAATGGCTATTTTTTTGAACATCTGGTTCTGGCATATACAATTGAGTTGATGGATGATCTTGGTCTTGTTAGATAGATAATTTGCTGTGGATTCTGATTCATATGAAGAAGTTTTGAGCTAAAGCGGACATTTACCTAGCAAGGTGTCACCATAGTGTCATTCACACTCTCCTTTGAAGTTCCAAAGTGTTGACAATGCAAGTGCCACGCAGCAGCTGATCGTGCGATTCGCGCGCTGCACGCGCGAATAACTACGAATTTTAATAAGCTATGAGCTTGTGCCCAACCCCCTTCATGCAAGGTGTAGGAGGGGCTGGATACGACACTAATACTATAGTGCACTGATCGAAAAATTGTCCAGTTGAAGTAGAGGCTATCCAGAGCTATCTTAGACTAGCTGGACCCCAGCGCAGAGTGCGGTGCACTCTAGCCCGCCATAAATCATGGAGTTCAATAACTTCGACCTTCTTGACAGGCCTTGAGTAGGATGGGCAAATTCTATAAAGCTGGCTTGCTGGTGACTTATCAAACAGTATACCTTCGTTAAGATGTCGACCTTGCAATGCCTCGATGCAGTGAAGAATCGCCGCACAAGAGTGCCCTCCGTGGCTAACTTGCGCCTTCAAGGGGAAGTGTTGTCACCGGTTCGACTTCCAAGGAAGCAGGCTACGAATGCCAAGAAGCTTTTTGAGGTGGAGGTAGTAGAAGAGAAGGGAGCACTTGTGAAAGTGCACTACACTGGCTATGGCAGCCACTTTGATGAGTGGAAGCCTAAAGAGGTAGTATTAAACAAGCCAAACTTCCAAAAGAGCACTGAACAAGAGTGGTCGGCGGTTACTGAACTAGCCTGTTCCATCAAGAAGCGCTTACTCCCTAGTAGATCAGAAGATCCTGAAGTCCGAATCCAAATTCCGTGTGATGGTGCTACTTTCCGATCGCTGCAGAGCAAAGGGGTTGCTGTTGGTGCCGAAGCTCGGGTTGGATCTAGCCAGGAGAAGTACACCATTTCTAGCTACAGTGATTTTGATGAGCTTTTGGGTCAAAGGTGGCACATTCGAGTGGTGAATCCAGTTGGTGATTTCTCCTATGTCATCCTCAAGACCGTCTGTTTCTACCTCACCAAAGGCCGACCTATTCTAGATTATGAGGTGTCTCATAATGAAGATGGAACATTAGATCTAGTGCCAACATACATCGAACAATTACACTCCCTCATTATTTACATTTGTTAGAGGAGATGGTAACAAGAAAGATTTACTAAAATTTAATTTTGTTGATATCATGTTGTGTGCACCGTCACAAATAATTGTATGAGACAAAAGCAATAACTGTGATCTTGTAGTTAAATACAAAGGGTTGAAAATTAGAATGGAATGTAAACAAAGGATATTGGTCAATAATTACATGTACACAAGGTGATTCTTCACTGCATCAAGGTATAGCAAGATAGATATCTTAAAGAAAGAAATACAATGAAGGATTGAAAATTGGTGAACAAAGGGTATGGGGCAATGTAGTGCATGGGGTTGTGTAAGACAAAACTACTACTCTGGTTGACATTGAGGTATCTTCTTACCATCGATAACAACCAGGTGAGAACAAAAAGGTGAGTGCTTACACACTTTGCATGGCTTGGAACATGTGAGTCGGTTGTGTTCTTGTTTACCACAGTTACTGCACGTAACTGAAAATCGCTTGGTTCGCTTCGCACCTGAATGTTCAAGATGTTCCATGCGGTTTTGTTTTTGCATAATCTGTGTTAGACATTCTTGACCACGATGTGAAGACGATCTGAAGTAGTCCTTAGTCATGCAATCATTGTATTTTTCCAATCCATGTTGAGTAAATGGTAGTAGTGCACCATGAATCTGCATGAACTCGCTCACGTGCATCATACAATGCATGTAAGGTGTTACGTGTTTTGCTGGATAAATATCGGTAAAGGTACGTACAAACTCCTTTGACCTCTCCTCAAATTGTGTTGCCATTTGTTCAGTTACTTCATGGGGTCTAACAGATAGCAAGCGATTTATCTTTAAAAGCTCTCTCCATAGTCCTTGAACCTCTTCACAATGTGGAACCTCAGGAAAAGTAACAAGAAGATTGATGTTTTCAAAGAGGATTAACTTTTCTGGGCCTGTGAGTGTACGCCATTTTAGTTTCTTGCTTTCTCTTCCAATCCAGAACGAAAAACCACTGATTCCCAAAGACTTTAGAGTAGTTTCGTACTTCCTAATGTATTGAAGCTTCTCAAGGCTGGCTATCTTAGTTGCTTTTTCAATTTTGTCCAGTCGTCTCAGCTCCAAAAGAAAGAGATCAATTATTGTGTCTGCGACCCTCAAAAACATGTGAAGGTTGTCGACCACAACATGTGTAAGGGGAATTGTATCAAAAATCGGCTCAAAGGTTACATTATACTTCTTGCATCTGGATCGTGCAATTGCTTTGTTTTCTTCAATGGTTCTAGCGCCATGTGCACTATCAGTGATGGACCAAACCTGTGTTGAATCGTATCTTTCCATTGCAGGGCACTTGCACCAAATACAAGCGTGAGTACTTGAAGCAGAGTCAATCCCAGAAATCATGGCAAGAAATTTCCAATCCCCACCCAAGTAGAATTCCAAGTAAAACTTCTTGTCAAGTACAGAAATGCCGCTTTCTAATTCCTTCACCTGCTGAATAATATCAGCGAGATAAACTTTCATGGCACCATAGTTCTCTGACTCCTTGAAAATGGCAATACAATGGTTACCGGAGGGTCCATATGCCTTGTCCCCTTCTTCGAGAATTGTGAATGCAAAATTGACAACATGCAGGTGTTTTTCGATGTTCGTTCCATCGCCTGTGAGCTTGACTCTCAATTTGCAGTCTTGTAGAAAGGAGGCATCCGCTAGCGCATTGTCAATCTGTATAAGGTGACAAATCGGGGATACATAATAATATGTCAAAATGTAATGAATTTCCCTTCCCCCCCACCCCCTCCCGATCTTTTTCTCCCTCCCCCTCCCCCTCTCTTCCCTTCCCCTCTAGTCTCCCCACCCCTCTCTCCCTCCCTCTTTGTCGCCTCTCCCTCTCTCTTGTCCTCCTCTTCCTCCCACCCCCCGCCCCTCTTTCTCTTGTGACAACTTGGTGAGCATTATTTGGATACACATCAGTGGTAAAATACAATATATTTGCCTCCCCCTCTCTTTCTCATCCCTGCCTCCCTCTCTGTCGTCTCTCCCTCCAGTCTCCCCACCCCTCTCTTCCCCCTACCTATCGCTCCCTCTCTCTCCTAGGTGTCCCCCCCCCCCTCTCTCATCTCATCTCTATTCAAGACTAGGGATGAGTACTTAAAACACTTACCATCCTTTCAATACAAACTTTCAAGCGTTCTATCAGAGACTGTTGAACTCCCTCTGTACCCTCTGGTGTCGGATGTATGTTCCATTGAGCATTTAATTCGGAAATACGTTGCTTCAAACGGTAGTGACGGGGCATCTGACGGCATAGCGAAGCCATCTCGTGGTATGCGCTGCCTGAAATGTGGTATCTGTCCTTTACGTACAGCATCATAGAAACTATGTCTTGATCCTTTTGAGTCATATCTTCTCCATGTATACCCAAAGCTTTTTCGATATCTTCTTTCAAGGTAATACTCTCCAGTTGGTGTGTTTGACTATTAACAACGGTAATCTTCACCAGAGTGAGTCCATCTTCTTCCAGCCATGATAGTGCTGCTGCACATTCCTCCACTCGTCTTTTTTTTTAGTCTCCTTTCTTATCGTTTAGAATATCTTTTAGGAGTACTCGTTGGAGCTGATGATGATGATGCTGTTGGTTGGATGTTTCTGAGGATACGGGTAGTAGCTTGCAAATGTGTTTCAAGGGTCCGTACTTGTTCTTTTAAACTCGAATTCTCCTTTGATGCAGCCTGACTTAATTCATCTGAATGCACAGTCAATTCCCATAAAAAGATCTGACGAGTGCGACCACCACCTGTAGTTCTTGCTTTACGTCGGACATAGTTGGCACGATTTATTAGCACTCCAGCTGGCGCTCTGTATATACCAGCCCAGCATAAACTGATTCATTGATCCTTTCAATCCAGCGCTTGACTACAGACCCTGATGGAGAGGTCGAATCTGAGTTAGTTAGATGATGCAGCAGCCTGCTGCATTTATGAACAAAAATCATAAGTTAATATTAAGCTCTAGCCATACTGACATTCACAAATTGACCTACTTTGAAATAATCACTGTCAGATAAGCAGATACAGGATCTTCACTTGGAGATTTTCCATCCGCGGCAAAGCAGCACTGCACGAGAGCAAGCAAGAACATGGCAGCTGTGAAAAGAGCTGGTAGGGTTTTACCCGGCATGATGATTTGTTGGCAGTAAAGGCTGTAGAACTGTTAGAAAGGGTGAATAAATAATTCGTTTACACCTGCCACTGAGCGCTCACAGCTACACCATCTTACCTTGAAAAGAAGAAAGAACAGAGTCTGATTTCTTCCACGATTGCTCCAAACAGGAAACCATCTACGCCTTAGAATCAGCTGTTAGCTTGATCAACACTTCCAATACATGCCCGTTTCCTGTTACAAATTTTCTCCAAATACGTATATTTGGAGCAGACTCGCACTTAAGCACCCTGCCTCTGCTATTCCTATTATTATCTAATACTAATGGGAAGAAATACATTGCCATGGCAGGAGTTTATGGTAACTACTTGAAAGTGGTATCAATCAAGAGAAAATACTCCAAGGAAAATAAATGTATGTTACAAAATATGCTAAAATGCTTATATAAAAAGTTATATTAAATAGAGTTTTCAATACAAATTTCCTATACCTACAATAGTGTGATAGGGTGCGACTTGGCGTCAAATGTCCCCAAACCTCTTCATATGTTTGACACTCAGAAAGTTTACAAAGTTACCTGTTTTGAGATATTTGGATTTTTATAATGTATTATATATATGGAGCATCCGTGCCATCCCTACTTATAGAGTCTACCGACTCTATGATAGTACACGTACACACACACCCTTGAATGTACACATACTCACATACTCACAAACATGCACGCACACACTGTAAAAAACGATGAGTATACGCAGCCTTATTACTGGCTTAAAACAGTATTATATCATTAGATTAAGACTGGTTTCCGCTGGGCTTATACCTCTGTAGGTCGGTTGCTTATATGTGCGTATTCGGGCTTAAGGATATCGTTTAAGCCTTGGCCGTATAAGCGCGCTTATCCATGTGATATACGTTCAACTTATTCGGTCTTATACTAGGGCGAATAACGCTCTATACCAGACGTATGCTAATGCTTATACGCGTCGATTTCGCGCGCGCGCGCATAAATGCAATTATGTAATGCATCCTATGCGCGTGTGGTTAGCGAGCTAGCCATGAGGAATGTATATTAACCGCACTAGCCAGCTGTACCGCCAGCGCTATATATAGGCACATGATCAATGGCGTCACTATGATATAATAATCATGTATATATATAGCATATAGCCATAAATGGTTAAACGGCTAAAATACACCAAATCAGTTTAAAAAACAACAATAGAATGTCCAGATGGGATTTGCTCATCAGATCTGCAGAATGACATAGGAGAGAGAGGAGAGAGAGAGAATGGTGAAGTAAGCGAGTGAAACGAGAAAGAGAGAGGATGGTGGGGTAAGAGTGTATGAATGGAAGGTCTGTATGCAATATGTTACTAGTAGCAATATCTACCTGTAGTGAATAAATCTGACTGACACATCAAGATTGGTGTTGGATGCAGTGCATTGATCCAAGGTTTATACTCCAAGCCTGTTTAAGAAAAGATAGTCATTTATGAGACACATGATTCTCATCTTGGTGCATAATACAAATTACCATGGCTAATAATTTGTATTGGGAAAGAAATTTCTGAATCAATTTCGTCAACAGGCAGAACTACCCTACAGGAGATAGTGGGAGCTAACAAACGTTTATGGCATGTGCTCTTGCTCTAATGTTTTACTACTTCTGTCTTTGTCTTCTCCTTGATCTTGTTGTACTAGGTAGCTATAGCCCCTCACTTCTAGCTCATTACGTACACAAGGTTCATTTTAATCAGCATACAGCATTGGCTTCACAATCTGGGAAAAAAGACGGCACTTCTATGACAGGCGCACTACAGGATCAAGCAGGTCCCAGGGTATACATGTAAGTATGAGTACCAACATCAAGCTCAGTTAGAGATCGAGAAAGAATGCAGGGGTACTACTAGTTGCTACTGCATAATTGCTTCACAACATGTAAAATTTTACTGTGATAAAAATTCAATACCAAAATTTGCGGACTGAAATGTTTTGCCGATAGGCATTGGTGGACTCGTGGTGTACCACACTTAGCAAAAGTATATTGATACATATTACATTAAATTTTATATACCTGAGTCAATCCAGAGGGTCTGAATAACATGATAATTGCTACAAAGTCCGCGCCAGCTACAGTACATGTACAGATTGGTAAAATTATGATGATAGTAGAAATCATATTACTTGTTTAAATATACCTGAGTTTTTTCCAGATTTCTTTTATACACTGAAACAAGTATGTATAATGTCACAACAATGTAACTATGCACTACAATAATGATATTATTATGCATGGGCTGACTATAATTATTTGGATCAGCATGACTGTTACAGTATTCAATAATTATTAGAAATGGATAAAATTTTATGTCATGATGTTTTAATATATGAACCCATTCAAGTCAGTACCTCAACTCAGATAGTCAGGGTTGCTCCTGATTGATTGATTGATTGATTATTGATTTGGCCCCTGAAAGGGAGTGGCAAGCCACACACACACACAGAATAACATAAAAAACAATGAACTGGCTACGCACAAATCAGGGAGAAAAATGGTTTGGATATTCAAAAGACAACAGTGGAAAGGTTCTGCGGTAGAAACTCCCTAGCACAAGGCTAGACAGACGAGGCACTTAAATGTATGCGCATGCGCAGACAAACGGATCTGTAGGCCACACCCCTTCACTGCAGGTGGAATTTAATGAGCCAAGAGACTTAGCTCCACTCCAGCATGGATACTATAGTACCGATATAACATCGAACAGTTAACTCACCTCTTCAGTCTTGCTTTGCAAGAAGCATAGATATGCGAGAAGTCGGAGACTTTGGTGGGTACAACGATGACGTTCTCACTCCGCTCAAACCGGCGTCGATGCTGGCGCCGGCGCAAGATCGAGAGATTAGGGTTCTAGGCTATAGCTAGCTAGCTATACTGCAGCCTAGGCCGAGGGCCGGCTGGCCTCATGCAAGGCTGTACTCGTAAGTACTCGAGTATACTTGAGTACTTGAACTCGCGATCGATGGCCGGCCGGCCGGCCGCGCCGAGCGCGCGGCGCTTCGCGCCTCGTGCATCTCCGGCTCCATGGTTACCATGTTTTTTGCACACGGCCCTACTGTTCTGACCAATCGGGTGCATTATGACACAAAACGACACTTTCTGAAAATATTTTTCGTTGTATATAGTATAACCAATTCAGATTGCCACAATGTCATACCTATTATATACATGATCATCATAGTGACAGCAGGTGTTGTATACCCTGGCCAAATTGAGCTACCTTCGAGTAACATCATAATGCAGGTGAAACCCTCGAACCAGGCTTGCACATTGCTGCCGAACTGTCCAATATAATATATACAGATGTCACCTTTAGCAAGAAATAAACGAGTGACAGTCTGGTATTCACGTTATCAGCCACTTACAGGGTTAGCCTGGCAGTGCCACGGTGTTTAAACCTCTACGATCCAACATGAGATACGCACCGGGAATCCAATCTGTTGAAAATAAAACTGTACGCTATGTATATGTAGATACCTGAGCAAAAAATAAACGAGTGACAGTCTGGTATTCACGTTATCAGCCACTTACAGGGTTAGCCTGGCACACGGTGTTTAAACCTCTACGATCCAACATGAGATACGCACCGGGAATCCAATCTGTTGAAAATAAAACTGTACGCTACGTATATGTAGATACCTGAGCAAGAAATTAACAAGTGACAGTCTGGTATTCACGTTATCAGCCACTTACAGGGTTAGCCTGGCAGCGCCACGGTGTTTAAACCTCTACGATCCGACATGAGATACGCACCGGGAATCCAATCTGTTGAAAATAAAACTGTACGCTACGTATACAGTAGTTTCCTCGCTAAACACCGGCCGGAGAGATAGCAGTCATGGTCGATCAGAGCCTGGGGGACTCAGGGCCAGAACTAGCCACCAGAATTTGAATCCATGTAGCCACGTGTCGTATTGCACGTAAAATTATTGAAATTAAATTTTAATGCCAGCGCGCGCCGTGACAAGACTGCAAAATTTGGCGCGAACTAGTGACCGCGAATCTTGGGCCCAACAATGCTCAAGGATAGATGGATGCCTCTAGAGGAGTCCGGCGAGAAGAGAGCGCGAAATAGTATCAAGCAGAGACTACTAAAGACAGCAGAACGAAGTTGAGCAAGTTTCACAATAATTATTATGAATAGTTCGGGAGCTTCAAGTGTGTAGCTATACAGTGGCTGTATGTAGCATGCTTGCAATGTTAATTATGCCCCACCCACTTACACAGGAAACTTGCAAGTGTACCAAACCAAGTACGCTTCATGAAAGTTCTCTGCTAGCATGAAGTTTATTGTCAGAGTTATGTATTATATTCCTTGGCTACATGCATTACATTATGCTAGTTATGACAAAATGTTGTACTGAACATTCACAATGCATTGTGTGAGGGTAGAGAGAACAAAGTTAGCATGTTCAGTTGACAACAGCAGACTCTATTGCTTGTCCGTGGAGCAGCAAAATGCTACACCAAACATTACCCCCAAATAGCACCCGAGGTCAACGTCAGGAGGGGGGTGTGCAATCATCCGCCAGTGACATCTGAGCATAGGCTATGATAGCTATCCTTTTGAGTCCTGCAAAAAGAACATCATCCTTACCTAGTATTTTAAGTGGATGCCTATGGTTGTACTTCTTTCATTCATTAGTATACTGACTCACACATAACTAGACACCAAATTATGTGCAACACAGATCCTAGGGTGTGCTTTATTTTGAATTTATTATTAATACGGAATGCTATTACATATGAATGTGCCTAGTATTACTAGCACTGTGGTTGGCTGAAACGGGTTTGGACAATAGTCTTTGAACCTGTGTACGGCTGACTATATGCTGGTAAACATAATATTTCCTAGTACAGTATGGGCAGTGTACGGTTGATCATATAAAGTGAGGAGTGTGAGGGATGTGAATTATAGGTAATGAACTAGCACTATAATTGGCTGAAACGGGTTTGGACATTATGATAGTCTTTGAACCTGTGTATGGCTGATTACATGCTGGTATATGCTTATAATTTCCTGGTACTGTGTGTGTGTGTTTGATTTCATACTGATATAGAGGATGATTGAACCATAGGTACGTCGTGGCTAACTAATTAAATCCAACAATAAGTTTTATGTTTAGAACTAGCACTGTGGTTGGCTGAAATGGGTTTGGACAATAGTCTTTGAACCTGTGTACGGCTGATTACATGCTGGTAAGCCTTTTGGTAGAATTAGAGCGGCTGAAACCAGGATGAATGAATGAATGAGGCCCCCCATAAAATATAATGATAATAATATGTGATATGTTTCAAGATGCATAAATTATTAGTGTTTATGTTTGCAGATTGCCATTCATACTTCTCTAGGTACTGAATACGTGACACTCATCTGGGGGAAAATGCCTCTCATTAAAACCTAGTTAGCACTGGAGGGTGATTGTGGGGGGACTCGGTTAACAAGTGACTGCATAAATTTATCCAATGATCGGCATCTGTATGATCATGATGTTCAGAGAGTGATAATTAAAAAAGTACGCTGGCTTGTCATTACCCGGTAGTACTAATTGGCTCATCTGAGTGCACTACAATAATACTGGTATACTATAAAATTCTACATACCATGGAGACTGGAGTCCCAGATGATCTGTTCGACAATATCCAGGTAGAGAATGCAAAGCAGGGACAGGTACTCAGAGGGTATTTCTATTAAGAGCACACCTATTCACAATAAGAAACACTATGAATGTAATCGGCTGGTTTTCCAGCGAATCGGGCTGGATCATACCGTCATTGACTCCTGCGTGGATATCATGACAATGGTTGGTAGAGGTAGCTCAAAACATGGGGCGACTCGGGGTACTCGGGGGGGGGGGTGGGGGGGTGGAATCGAGCCTGACTCGGCAGAGCAGCCGCGTGATTACCTGAGCCTCACTGGCGGTGATCAGATATCTTCTCTGTAACAGTCTAACTGACGTCGACAGTATGCATAGCATCAATGCAAGCCTTGAAAGATCTTCGTGAAGGTAATGTCGAGTTTTAATGATGTCATAGCTCCACATGCCAAATGTCCATAATTATACAGCACTAACAAGTATACATACACCTACATACTCACGTACACACATCCATAAATAAAAACATAATATATGTACACATAATACAGTCGCACAAACACATATCAAGCATACATACACACACACTCGAGTACTCACACTCACAATACACTACGCACAAACACTAAACAAATACACTCACAAGCATACACATACTGTTGTACGATACACAAGGCAAACTTACGTCAGTTGTGAAAATGCCAGGCAAGTTTTGAATGTGACATTCCTTGAGCAGACCTTTTGTAAATGAAAGAGAAGAGTTTATAAAGATCTGTAAATGAAGAGAAGAGTTCATAAAAGAATATCATTAGTGTAGGCACACAGACGTAAGTGGCCACATTGTAAGGCTTGAAGAAACAGGTAAACAGAAACGCTAACCTAGACTTGTACATGTATGTACAAAGCTTCAATCAGGCAGGGCAAGTCACAGACTCTTGGCATGCACGATCATCAGCTAGCGCTTTCTACGTATCCAGTGGCCAGCGTGTACTATCAACGATCGGGTAAGTCCTACAAATTACGGGAAAGATCTAAAGCTATTGCTCGCTCAGTCGCTTATATCATGGACAACTGAAGGAGACAGAGCAATGTAGCTACGCTGTCAGAGAGAGGTGCAATATTGGCTATTTAGACAATTTTATATTATTTATCTTGTTTATACATTAGTATATTATAGATTTGTTTTTATTAACTATATTATATTGCTGTCTACAGTGTATTTTGTCAAAAGTAGCTATAGTAGATGTAGATAATATCATGAATGTTTATGTATACTTTATACATTAGACTACATTTTACTTCATACTGTCTAATTTTAATTGTAATCTGATAATAATATTATCTCAGTCAAATAATTATCGGTCTACTTTGTATAATATATCTATATTAAATTTTGATTTCACTTTTTACAGTAATTAGACTATAATTTTATTATAAAATTATTATCTATGTAATATGATAATTTTGATTAATCTGATATCCCAGTCTAATTTGTCTAATTTGTATATTTTGTCTAATTAGACATATTAGATTACACTTTATATACAGTAATTTGACCACGCTTTACTTTATACTGTCTAATTTCAATTGTCAAATTTTATAAAATTAATATGGCATCCCAGTCAAGTTTGTCTAATTTGTATATTTTGTCTAATTAGACATACTGAAAGTGCGGTTACCAAGTGATAACTCTAGTGCTATAATAAACCCAACAGTTGTGATAAAAGTGGAAACACCAACTCTTGTTGGAGGAGATGAGGACCATCCACTGTGGGATAAACACAAATACTTACATCTCAATGGTGATAAGACACGAAAGTATTTTCCAAGCTTTATTGAGTACAAGACTTGCATAAACAGTATCAATAAAAAATAGCAAGAATAATATTATATGAATATCATTACAGTGCCGGTACAGTATGACAATATTATAATGAAACAGCTAGCAAATAAGATCTACCATGTGATGAATAATACAGGGTAGATCAGTTTGGGGGGGGGGGGCAGTCAGGCACCCACATGTTTTATAACAAATGTCATATATTTAGTACAGTTCAATAAACAGAGCTTGTAGCTAGCTAGTTAGATCCACCTTCATGCATATGGCTATTACATAATTTTGAATTTTTTGGTTGAACGAACTTTGATTCAGAATTGATTATAGTAGGTGAGTTGCTAGAAATCAGTGTACATGCATCAGAATAATAATGTAGGTCTAACTCTAGCCATCCAGTTTGGGGGGGCAAGGCCCACTGATCTTAACTTTTGGGGGGGGGGCGATTGCCCCCCCTGCCCCCCTGTTCCGCCTCCCTTGTAATATTAGCAGCTGCAGCTGTCTAATAAAATAATAATGATATTATGTTATACTTGTATGTTAGAATTAGCGTGCAGTTATTCTTCTGTCGTTCCATTGGCAAAAGAATCACAATATGCTCTTTCGGTTATCTTAAACTCTTGTAGGATTCGTTTAGCTGGTGGTGTAAGGTTGTCGTACCTTGCTTTGCTGAAACGCTTCACTCATTGGCGGTTAACAGGTGTCTCAATTTCAATGATCTGACCGAATCCCAGTTCCTCTGTAGTCTTAAAGAGCTCCAAGGCTTTCTCTACTGTGTAAGCTCCCTCATACCTGATACAAATATGTTTCTGTGCCACAGCTGAAGGAGCTATGTTGCCCTGGTTACCCGTTTTCATGAGCAGCAAACGGGGCACTCTCTTGTACTAAGGCAACTGAGATTCAACAGGTCCTGTATCATAATATCACATTCAATTTGCTAATTTTAACATCCTAGTACTCTACGTACCTTGCTTCAATCCCATCATTATTTCTTTTTGGCCATTTAGATGTTGTACTATGGCCGCTGAAGCCTTCATGGATGATTCCATTATTTTATATGACCATGATGGTTGCTGATCACCTTCGCTGGCTGCTATTACTATGCTAACAGCCTGTTCTAGGGCATCTTTTGCCACAGCTAAGCGAGCAACATAGCCACGACTCTTGGCATAAATTCCCAGGAGATTCTCGTTGTCAGTAGCTTGTTTCTGATCAACAAGTTGGTCATGTGCCTCACGAAATGCGTCATAAGCTGGACCCTCTAAGGTATACTCCTGCTCTTGTTTGTGGTTGTCCATCACCACCTACATAATATTGTATATTGGATCAGATTTGAATAGGACAAACAACCAAGTCTTACTTTAAGCATTTTTTCCAAGTCTGGAATATCTTCCGGTACAGGCACTTTCAAATTATCAAGGTACATATCTCTTTCCGGTGGAAAATTGAACAGCTGCCGATCAACAAATCCAGCAGGATCATCAGCGAGTACCATCTTTTCAACAAAGGCAGGCTGAATAAAGCCTTCAAAAAAGAATATTATTATCACCATGTACAATATTATGATATTGTGCTATAGTAAATCATGCATATAAGCACAGCTAACTATGTATACAGAGAGACCTACTTGTAAAGTTGAAAGCAGTTTTTGGCAAAGTTGCAGAATAACTACGAAATTTTCTTGTCCAAGCACCCCCTCCATTTAAGGAGATTAGAGTTTTCTTATCAAAGTCAGATCCTATTTTAGAGAGTTTCATATGAACAGTGGAATACAATAAATCATAATCTTGCACTGCACGTATGTACCTGTATGCTTGAATAAGTCAAGCTGAGCACAAAAGGAGGACATCTCATCAAACATTCCCAGTGCCTGGTGTCCATTTCGCTTCAGAATGCAGTGCAACTCTTCAAAACTGAAGTTATCGACCAGCAATTGTGGTGGTGTCTGTGGTTTGTCGTCAGATATATCTTCTTTCCATTCCTTGATGATTTCATCTTGCAATCGTTCAAATGGTCTCCGAATGACTCGAAGGGCGGCTGTTTTCTTTTCTCCTTTCTTTGCAGCCACTATTAGCCGTAGTATTGATGGCTCTACCCACGTCAGATTGATACGAATGTGTCCATTTACACCAATGCAAGCTGCTACTGATGTAATCAGCGGGTAGAGGATGAACTCTTCAGGAACTCCTAAAGCATCAGCATGGCAGTTGACTAGACGGTGCAGGGGTCTCGACAGCTGGCTGGAAAGGTCGAGTCTTCTCTCATTAGCTGCGCATAACTTTTGAGTGAGGCTGGCCATTCGTTCCTTTTGCGCAAGCACAGCTGCAATGGATGCGTCACAATTGGCGTGCTTTATTTTCAACATTGGCGGCGCGCACATGGACCAAATGCGCATGCGTAACATTGTTAACCTAGCAACGGTCCTGGGTTCTTCGCTGGCTTGCGCATTTTCCATTATCCGAGGATAGACTGTGCTAAGGACAGACGGGAACTCGAGACACGATAGTATTTGCAAGATGGGTGCTCAGGTATTCATTATGACTTACCTTCAACTGGCTGCTTTGCTCTTTGCAATGAATCACTTCCCTGAAGGCCTACCAAAGAGGTGGGATACCATTTCACTATACGTGGGACTTTGTTGCAATAGGGAGGATTCTCATGCTCAGTCACTGGATCAACTGAATACGACACACTACATATCAGTTGAGATAGTAAGTGACTCGAAAGGTCAACCAGCAAGAAAAAGGATGCGAAAATCTTTTACGGGCTCACCACAGGAATGTAAGTAAGTAGCAACAATTCTATGTAATCCTGACTATGTTAACCTATGCCATTCCACCGAAACCTTTTATCAACCATTGTTATGTGCACCAGATGTGTCTTCTTCATTGAAACCATTGGTACTCATTCCACCCATATCTACTTGTTGCAATGCCAAAATTATTTTACGAAATCGTCCAATTGTATATACATCAGGAACTTATATAGCAGCAGCATATTGTGGCCATTGTAAAACATGCAGTACAACATACCACCCTAGCTATTATGAAGTGCAAAAAGAGCAGTACCTTTATAATATCACTAACCAAATATACCTACAAATCTCATCTCAAAGTGCATTTGAATTGTCATACCTAGATAATGTTACAAATCAATTATCTATTTGCAGTAGCACCTTTGAATCAATTGCCGAGCTGTACACGATCAATCATAGACTATCAGACAATTTACGTTTATCAAAATTGGTTCAATTTTCAAGAGTTCAGTCGTCAGAAATGCCATGGCGATTAATTTCACAGAGACTAGAAGAAAGATGGTTTATCTACAGGATTGGCTTATTTCATCAAAGACGAGGCCGAATGAAGGTGAACATGCATACTGAATTTGTCAATTGTAGGAGAGACTTGGAACTACTCTGCAAGGGTGTATATGATATAATCATCACAGAAGTACCGAAATGGCTCTTCCATACATGTAGTACTCCCGGTTGCACTCAGAGATTTGCTGTACTTGATGGAAATGAGAAACTAACAAGAACTATGTGCTCTGCTCCACAGTGTAAAGTGAAAATTCCATCAGGTGGAATTTCTGTGATGAGTGTGTGCCCAAATACACCACAATTGGGAGGAAGTCATCATCATGCATCAAAGTACTGCAGTGCACACAGTGATTTAGAAGAGGCTTCTTCCTCATCTCAAATTCTTGACCTCGGCAAAGACCCAGACAACATCAAGCTCTGTCACTTGAATCCTCAAGAAGTCAGGACTGTCACGGAACGACTGGGACTGTCAAAATGTGGGCGATGGCTGTAGGAAGAAATCTAACGTAAATCATTACCTGGATAGAACAGCTGGGATAGCAGCTATCGTACGTCCTTGTGGAATAATTATGAATGTGACCGAAATGTATACCTGTGAATCCATGACTCAGATGTACTTATTCCTGCTTGGAACATTTGCTCATGGAAAGGACATCAGCCACTTGAAGTACTTAGGTTATGATAGAGCATGCGGACTTGAGCCATTTTTACAAAACCTTGCGAAGAAGGATATCTATTTGGCAAAGTATCTCCTGAAACACACACAATTCCTTGTTGATCGGTTCCATGTTAAAGGTCACACAGAGAAGTGCTGCTTGCCCCCAGCTAACAATCCAGATTGCAGATATCATCCAGATTTGCCGGTATTCTCTGAAATATCTGGTGTAAACACAGAATGTGCAGAGCAGGCATTCCGTTGGCTAAACAAGCTCAAATTCTCACTTCGTCAGATGAGCCGCTATAAGTTCAACTTCTTCATATATGAGATGGTGAACATGCATAACACTCTGCGGGAACTTCATTTAAAAGACAGTAACAGGATGTAAAGTATGGTGCGAGGAGGTCTTAGACTATAGCTGGAGTAGCTAGTTGCTTTATTTTACTATCCATTGACACTGATCACTACTGTAATAGTCATCATGTTATACTAGAAAATCATGCATGCAAGAGAGTGTTATCACAGCATTTGTGTATTATAGTGTATAGGTGGATTGGCATGCTTAAACATGGCTAGCTAATGAGAGTATGATGCAATCGTACAGAAATGTTTGGCAGGAGGGTTGAGATGTTTAAAACTAATACATTAACTATATTTGGCAAGGGGATTGAGGCATTTAATACGTATGGCAAAGGGGGTTGAGGTATTTAAACATTAACTACGTATGACAGGGGGGTCAAGGCATTTAAACATTAACTACGTATGACGGGGGTCGAGGCATTTAAACACTAACTACGTTTGGCAGGGGTCGAGGCATTTAAACATTAACTACGTTTGGCAGGGGAGTCGAGGCATTTAAACTTTAGCTATACGTTTGGCAAGGGGGTCGAGGCATTTAAACATTAACTACATATGGCAGGGGGGTTGAGGCATTTAAACATTAACTACGTATGGCAGGGGGGGTCGAGGCATTTAAACATTAACTACGTTTGGCAGGGGGTCAAGGCATTTAAACATGCATTAATTATGTATGGCAGGGGGGTCGAGGCATTTAAACATTAACTATGTTTGACAAGGGGATCGAGGCATTTAAACATTAACTACGTTTGGCAGCGGGGTCGAGGTATACATTGGCAGAACCCCCGTAGATGTGTTAATTAGGTATAGTATAGATTGATGTTCCTTTAAAATTATATCGATATAATATGCATAAGGTCTCATGTAATAGACATGCACACAATAACTGTATACACAGCACATTATACACACTGTATATTAACTCAAGTATATACTATATAAAGTGACTTAAATCTATTGTGTGTATAAAATATGTCTAACATTGGTCAACTATTGCAATAATAGACACCTTATACACAATATTCAAAAATTCTGTTGACTCTTTATACTACAGAAACTTATAATTACCGAGCGAAGCGAGGTTTATACTCAGGTCGATCGAGTTATTGTACGGTTTCTTTGCAAGCTTCTAAAACTTTGTTCTTGCCTACTAGAGGGAGTCCAGCTCCATCGCCGGCTCCAAGGATGTCAAACAAAGTGACCTACTTTCACGAAGATTGAGGGCAGCCACAAGTCCACGGTCGTCCCGGACTCCATGATCCACCAAGTAAATTTTTGCGTCGACCTTAAATAGTCGCTCTTCTTGGTGAACATCGACGCTGAATTCTTTTGGGTGGCAGCAGGCGTCAAACATGGTCTTCTATCTTCTGGATCTTTCATAGCTGCCACATGGCTGTAGTGTAGTATCACCGAAGTCCAGTCGCCCGATGAACAAATTTTCGCGACGCCTAAAATCTTCGTCCATTCTGGGCTTGAGCCCGCCTGGTCCTTTGCTTCGACCAGCTGTGGCAAAAGTTGATCGCTATGCACTAGCTAACTCTTAGTCTTAACTCTATCGCCAGTGTCTGTCAATCAAAACATTTGTAGAACCTATGCCTGCAATAGTTTCTGTACTGACTTGACTCGCATGGTCAATGGCAAGGTAAAGTCCTGTTTGGTCACGTGGTCTATAGCTATAGCGGATATGACAATATCCAGCAGCTACTCAAAGCAGGTAAAGGGTCTAGAGATCAAATACACTATTAGATCAAGATAGAGCTATCTAGTCTCAGACCCTTTACCCACTTTGCATACTAGCAAACTTCACTGAACCAGGACTTCAAAATCAAAATCTCCCAGACCCCAACAAACAATATTCGGTATCTGCCATAACAGACCCCGGTGCCACAGAGCTGAGCGAGGAACCCTACACTTTAGTGTATCACTAGTATTATTATATGCTAGCTCAACACTGTATATTGTATAATGTGACTTTTTAACTGATCTATTGTATGTATAAAATATGTCTAACATTGGTCAAATGTTGCAATAATAGACACTTTATATACATTATACAGGGAAATTCCGTTGATGATACAGGAACCTATTAATTATAAGATATATTATCAGTGACTGTATAATGTATAGTTCTAACCATTGTATATAATATATATAGTATATCGATAGTATGTATATATCGGTAATGATACTGTAGGCATTATGCTTGTATACTTTAGATTGTCTAAAATATAAAGTTGATGTATAAATAGTCTAATCTGCCAATATTGCACCATTATGCGCTGTCAGTACATGCTGAGTCAACTGGGGACTGATATTTCAAGTTTATTCCCCTTCGTACCCCCCCTTACCTTACGAATTCACTTACCGCTTGGCTTTTGTCCCTCGAAATTTCTTTGATTCACAAGATCGGCTGGCATTCTTGGTATCAACGGGTAGCTTAGGCAACCATCTCTTCATGTTGCTAATACAAAAGGTCGACCGTTTAGGCGATATGACCTCCAGACTTCCGTGATGTCAAATTTCTCTCCACCCATAAAATTAATTCCGTCCTGTCAGCGCGCATGCGCGCGTAAATTCCGGCACTAATCAGTTAATAATGTCAACATTTGATCATAAACTAGCTATTGATATTGTGCACACACAACACACTAGTCCCTCCACCATGGTAACGGTCATTCTACAATCTCCTCTCTCACACACACCCATAATCGCATATCTATTCATTTTTCTCTCTCGCGCACACACATGCACACATGTACGTACATGCACATCTCTCATATACACATCCTCTTTTCCCTGACTATAACAGATACATAGTAAGAAACAAACACCAAAAAAGGTATATACAAGTCGGTGTCTAACAACGGCGTGCATATAAGTGTGCTTAGTTATAAAGGTCCGTCTAAGACTAGTTAGCTAACAGTATTTAATATCAACATTTGATTATAAACTAGCTATTGATATTGTGCACACACAACACACTAGTCCCTCCACCATGGTAACGGTCATTCTACAATGGACACAGATGACAGTGATGAGGTATAATATAGCTACTTCACCAATTGAACGTCCCTTCTCACTCTGCTCTCTCTTCTCTTACAAATTCTCCATCTCCTCTCTCACACACACACATAATCGCATGTCTATTCATTTATCTCTCTCGCGCACACACATGCACACATGTACGTACATGCACATCTCTCATAATATACACATCCTCTTTTCCCTGACTATAACAGATACGCAGTAAGAAGCAAACACCAAAAAAGGTATGTACTAGTCGGTGTCAAACATAATAACGGCGTGCATATAAGTGTGCTTAGTTATAAAAAGGTCCATCTAAGACTATTTAGCTAACAGTATTTAACATTTGATCATAAACTAGCTATTGTTATTGTGTACACACAACACACTAGTCCCTCCATGGTAACGGTCATTCTACAATGGATACAGATGAGTGAGGAGGTATAATATAGCTACTTCACCAATTGAACGTCCCTTCTCACTCTGCTCTCTCTTCTCTTACAAATACTCCATCTCCTCTCTCTCACACACACATAATCGCATGTCTATTCATTTTTCTCTCTCATGTACACACACGCACACATGTATGTACATGCACATCTCTC
This sequence comes from Cliona cf. orientalis, assembly GCA_963930775.1. Classification (NCBI taxonomy): domain Eukaryota; kingdom Metazoa; phylum Porifera; class Demospongiae; order Clionaida; family Clionaidae; genus Cliona; species Cliona cf. orientalis. The sequence goes on along the minus strand of OZ005689.1, from coordinate 33,918,853 downwards.
ATATCCACATACTCTATTCCCTGATTATAACAGATACGCAGTAAGAAGCAAACACCAAAGAAGGTACAAGTCGGTGTCAAACATAATGGCGGCGTGCATAATATATAGATCTAACTGTGCTTAGTTATTAAAGTCCATCTATAGCTAACCGGACGCCGAGTGTGCATGTATGCATCATTAAATTTGTTAGACTTCAAGGAAGCCCATATCTGATGAAGAGAGACCCAAGGAGAGTACAGTCCAACCTCGATTATCCGAACCCCTTTGGCCAAGGGGAAATTTCGAACCGTTCGGATAACATTGACCACACCCAAGTCACACCCATGGATTCAATTGTGCATACAGAACGTACCAACGCTTCCATAGTAATCACAATACACTATATATAAATGTGCAATAATAATTATTGATACATGAGCTCTGTTAAATTGAGTGATACATAATTACTGTACTTTATTTAGCGGCTTTTTGCGTTGCCTTTTTTAGTTCTTCTATCATGCTATCCGATCCCTGATAAAATTTGTATACACAGGGCACCTCCAATCCCTTTCCAAGTTTCCTTTTTCCTGTAATTTCACATTTGATGTTTCCTCCTTTCTCTAGAAACTTCCAATAAGCGCAAGATAGCTCTCGTGAAACACGCCCTACAATATTGCTGCCTTTCATCAGGGTGACAGCAAAACGATCGTGGATATTGTAGCGTTCTTGCTGAAGACAAAGTTCTTCACCGATGAATGGGGTCCACACTTCCTTGTATATGTGATGCCCACGTACAACACCACTTTGAGTGAATGTGCAAGCAGCTGAAGCATCACTGATAGTGGCCAAGACAATCGCTCTCAAGACCAGCTGCCGGCCACGTGAAAGCTCCACCCACCTATGATTAGTTGATGCATTATGCATGCAGTGTGCACGTACATAGGCATTATGCATGCATGCTTATTTTCAGGATAAAAACTTTTGTTAATGTTGAAATATCATATTACATTAATATATTATAATAATATAATATTAATCCTTTCGTGTGAAGTAAGCACTCAGCTTTGATTGTCGCATAGAGTCCATCCTCTTGCTGGCTGATAAAGCATGTAGTTGGAGCACCGATGTATTATACACTGAAGCTTCTGGTTGGTATTCTAACCACGTCAAACATTGTTCGAACATGTGAGCTGCTGCACTGTGTGACACGGGGCACTTTGATGGTTCCAGATCTTCTGAATTTTCGGGCTCTTCTTCAGAGTTGACGTGAGTTTCTGGGGATTTGGAGACATAATCACAGATTTCTGAATCTGTTAGAATCTGCACTCCAGAATCGTTGGCATCACTTTTAAGCCATGCTATAATCTCTTCAGCCTCTAAGCTGAATCCCAACTCGTGAAAAAGATTCTTAAAGCAAGTTACTCCTGATTCATAGTCATCGCAACTTGAATGCTCCTTAAAACTGGAAACTGCTAACTTCTTTTCCTTCTCTTGACTCGGAAATCTGACTCTGATCCCACGCCAAACAAAGAAAGATTTGGCTTCCGTACTCACTGGAGTACATGCAGCAGAATTTTCTGGTTGTTCACAATGATCTTCATGTAAAGAATCCACCAGTGTCTCAGGCAAGTTATCAATCTGAGTCAACGTGCTCAGAGTTGAATTGAGTATGTCGCCTGAGGATGATGTGAGTGGGATTATCTTTTGCCATGACTTTCGTATGGTTGTGGAACAAATTTCATTCCATGATTCTGCAACAAGCTCAACAACAATTTTCATGTTGATGCTTTTTATAAAGTCGATAATTGATCCACCAACATCATCCTCAATGATGAGTCTTCTAAGAAGCTTCTTATATTTCATCTTCACTGCTTGAAGCACCCCCTGGTCCATTGGCTGAATGAGTGAGGTCACATTGGCAGGAAGGAAATGAGCAAATATTTCACCATCATCACTGACTAACTCTGACTCTTCCGGGTGAGCTGAACAATTATCTAGTAGCAGAATAGCTCTGGGCTTTTCGCCAAGAGCTATTAGAGACGTTTGCACTTGACGAACGAAGTCCTGATGAAACCATTCACGGAAAAGTATTCTAGTCATCCAAGCATTTGTTTGGCCTGAGTACTTCACAGGGAGCAATTCCATCCTCGTTCCTTTGAAACACCTTGGTCTCTGAGCTTTGCCAATAAGGTGGATGGGTAGCTTTATACTACCGGAGATATTTGAGTAAACATTGAGTGTTACTCGATCCTTAGATTTTTTTCTTCCATCAGAAGATTTTTCATAACTTGATGCAAGAGTACATTCTGGTAAGAGACGGTAGTTGAGACCAGTTTCATCACAGTTGAATACTTGATCATATGAAAATTTCTTCTCCTCAACAAGTTTCCTAAATTTCGGAACAAACTGATCTGCAGCTTCCTTATCAGCAGAGCTTCTCGCCTTGAAACGCCAGTTGCCTTATGCCATGTCTCTTGCAAAATCCGTATTTCCATCCTTCACTTGCCTTAAATTTTGATTCTTCACCTTGTAGGATTCTGCTCAACTCAAGCGCTTTCTCGCATAGAAGTGGGCCACTTATCGGAACTCCTTCAGATCGCTTTTGTTTGAACCACAAGAAGACAGCCTGGTCCAGCCGTCGATCATCGCTCAGTTTCATTACCTTGGCCTGTTTTTTCATGCCCATGTCCACCATTTCACGCAAGAAGGCTAATATCTTCTTTTTATTCTTCTTAATATCAGATACAGCGCTCTTACCAATCCTGATTTTTTCTTTTTTCCATTATTACCGCATATGACACTGACTTATCGAGCAATTCGACAATCTTCATCTTATCCTCAATTGAGAGAACAATTCGCTTGCGTTTCTTAGCGCTGGAGTTAGAAGTAGCCATTCTTGAACCAATGAACACAGCACGGTGTGTGCAGCTGCGCAGCTAGCTCGCACGTGCGCTGCGGTGGCTCAATACGCATGCGCAAACCGATCGCGCGCGCTTAATATTTGAACTTTGACCCTGTATTCAGACTGCACCTCGAGTTCGGTTGGACTGTACAAACAATAGATTCAACCAGAAGGAATTTGATGGATTGCTATCAGGAGTCAAGATACCCTTTACCCAACAGTGAGTTTGATACTGGCTATAAATATTTTGACTTAGAATAAAGGTTCTAGCCCGTTGCTATGTGGTTACTAAGGTATACAAGGTACTGTATATGTGATACAGTCCCTCCTTGTAGGGCTCATGTCCATAATGATATTATGTTTGCTATTATACAGTTCCTCAGGGCCAGGGCAAACATTATACAGTTTTTGGGGGCTAAAAACATGTTTATTGTATCCATGGAAACAATGGGTTAGAAAATAGTTATTGACCAATCCCTCGCTTTGTATGCAGTATAGAAGCACTCATCCCTTGGGCTTTGCCCTTGGGATTTGTGCTTCTATACTGCATACAAACCTCGGGAGTTGGTCAATAATTATTACATAAGGGGAAACTTGTATTATGTGTCAGGCTGTCTTGTAATCTAACATAATCTGTGTTTAGTCCACTTAAATATATACTCGAACATGATCCTAATCGAGCAGAGGCTAGTTAAGAGCTGGTTTTGGGGACAGATCTAGAATGTGTCAGATAATAATTTATCCCCAGTAATATAAGCATGCCTAGTTTGGTAATAATCTTATTGATCATGAGATACTGCAAATCCTAGTTCTAGTTATTTATGGTAGATATTAATTTCATAATAGTCAAACAAAGGAAGTAGCAGTAAAGAAGCTGATTATGTGGACATGAGTGAAGATGAATCATCCGACCCTGGCAGTGAAAGTGAGGTAAGGGATTTATGTTCAGGGTTTGATGAGTGCTACAGCTATTGCATAATGTTGTAGCTAGCTATAACAATAATTATATAGCCCACTGTATGCGAGCCTAATGATCTGGCACTGTACCCCTTCACTCATTTGTTGCTTCCTACCCCTGAAACCCAAGTCATTAATAATTACTTTATCTTAATTCATTTTGAAAGTTTGAACAACTGGTGTGATTTTTTTGGTCCATTTGTTAGGCCTAAGCTTTTTGGGCAATTTCCCATTATTTTAACAAACTACAACCCCTCGCGAGTGAGGGCATCTATGAAGCATCTCACCAGTGCCATTCTCCTAGCTATGCTGTATTCGTCGATAGAGTACTGGAGCAGTATTGGCCGATGTTGGAGTTCACTGAGTGCAGAGCAAAGGGTGTGGTTGGTCTCTGGCACTTGTACTATCTAATTAGCTGGGGAACTTAATGTTCAATAATAATTTATGAATAATTCAATAATATTATTATAGGAACTATGTGAGTACGAAAAGCTGCGTGAACAGCGAATGAAGAAACTGGACAAAGTCAAGAATTTTCTGTGACTGGTAAAGTGGCTAATAATACTACAATAAATATCTCATTATATAATTATTATTATTATAGGGTCCATCAAATTCAGCCCTTTTAAACAAAATTGAGGCACTTCAGAAGGAGCAGCGGATATTGAAGGTCTGCCATTGTAGTTTAGAAAATTAATAATAATTATTATTATAATTCATTGCTCAATATTATTCTTTTAGATGTAACTTGATAAGCTCTGCACTAGAGTTGCTAGGCACCACCAGATCCTATCAAGCTCACCAGCTGTAGTGAGCCCTGCCACGATGACGCCATCTGGTAGTCAAAATGAAACTCAAGGCATCAGCTGCAATTCTGCACCACAAGATACCTGGTAAAAAGGATACTTTATTAAGATAACAATTAATTATCATAATAAATTTAAAATGCAGAATACTAATAGCGGTACCACAATTATCTGTGGAAGGGAAGTAAATAAGCTAAACCTGGCAACAGCCATGATCCAGATGACTCCAATACAGATGGCCCTTAAACTGATGGCATGTCTGTTCTCCAAAGAGATCGTATATGGTACACCAACTGGCACTACAACATCAAAGGATGAGATGCGGATCAGAACAGTAAAACAACTAGATCCTGCAATCATGCAGTTTATTGAAGGTCAGTAATAACACTATAAAGGTACAAAATCTCATCATCATCATTATAAAATTATTACAGAGAAAGTGAATGCCAGGTGGCCCGAAGGATACAAAGAGGCTCACCAACAGGTGACACGGAAGTGTGTCGATGCCTATGGCAAAAATCCCTCCCTCAGGCATTATATAGCTACAGAATAAACTATACTATAATATTATGTAGCTACAGACAGAACTACGCTACTCATACTATTATTATAGCTTGTTTATTGTTATCACTAAGAGTATTACGTTTTAATTACCTATTACCATGGAAACATTCAATGAAAGCAACTATCCCATGCGCTGTTTTTGCAACAATTTTGCTATTTTTTGCAAGAAACTGACTTATAAACTTGCATGATTCTTGCAAGTAAGATTTCATGCTCTATAGATCTTGCATGGTTTTAAACTGCAAGAAGTCTTGCAAGATCATGCTTGTAAGATTCATGCAAGTTCATGCCAGATTGTGGCCATTTCTCTTGCAATTTGCAAGATTTTTGAGCAAGCATACAAGATTTTCAGACAAGATGTGTAAGATTTTGCTGCAAGCCTGACATGCAAGGTTCTTGCAATAACCTAATGTATGGGTTAAAGCAATACTATTTTGACAAGTATGTCAATAATCTGAGTACAAAACAGTTTTGGAAAACAATGAAATATCTGAGAAAGGATGCAGTATCGATTCCCACCCTCATAGACGATGATCATAAGGCTATTGCGGATCAAGACAAAGCTAACATGTTGAGTTCATTCTTCTCTAAATGCTTTAATTCATCACTGCCTCCTTTGTTCGACTCAGATCTAGACATAATATCACCTGTCTCTGGTATAAATAGTGGCCCTGACAGCTCTGATAGCAGTTCTGGTGACAGCCCTGGCAGTTCTGATGATAACCTTGATAACCTGTTATGCACAGAAGAAGTTCTCAGATTGCTTCAATCAATTGACACGTCTAAGGCAACTGGTCCAGATAAAATTTCAGGGAAAATGGTAAAGGCAACAGCTACCTCAATCGCATATCCAATTTCAATACTATTTAACAAGTCGATAAGGAGCGGCACATTCCCAACATGCTGGAAGGATTCCCTTGTCGTCCCTATACCCAAATCAAATAACCATAGTAGTCCGAATAACTACAGACCGGTGTCCTTGCTATCCATCTTGGGCAAATTCTTGGAAAAACACGTTCTTTTTCATTATTAATTTTGGAAGAAACCCAGCCCATTTCCAACTACCAATGGGGCTTTCAAGCGGGCAAATCTACAGCAACTGCATCAATAGAAACTACTCACAGGTGGTTACAGCTGCTTGAAAGTGGGGTTGAAGTGGGAGCTATATTCTTTGACTTTAAGAAGGCTTTCGACTCTGTACCACATAGGGCTCTACTCCAGAAACTTCGGGATCTGGGTGTCGACAGCATTTTATTGCGGTGGATACAGAGCTACCTCACTAATCGCAAGCAAAGGGTTGTAGTTAATGGAGCAACATCTCTACCTGCAGATGTACTATCTGGTGTCCCACAGGGATCGGTGATTGGTCCACTACTGTTCCTGATATAATATAATGTGTGTACCGTGAACCTATCGAGTGACTGCCGCCTAACTATGTATGCAGATGATATTCTTATGTTTAAGATAGTTTATGTCCACCCAGTCAGATATGGAGTTAATATCTTCTTGAAATGTTGTGAAATCCTCAGCACACTCAATTGGCTTCAGTTTAATGTGTAAAAGTGCAAATTAATTTTATTCTTATCTCTAGAAAGAAAAACCAACTGATGCATCCAGATTTGCTGCTTTGCGGTCAGCCATTACAAAGGGTTGATACCTACAAATATCTTGGTTTGCTGGTGTCGAGTGATTTGAGCTGGTCTGATCATGTAAGCTCAATCTGTTCTAAGGCCAGAAAATTATTGGGTATGCTGTATAGGAGATTCTACACACACTCGAACTCTGATGCACTTTTTCACTTACCACTACAATTGGTGAGGTAACAGGTGCAATATCTGTGTTAGCTAATATAGCTCCTGAAGATCTGTGTCGAAAGAAATTCAGGATGATGGAGAGATCTCAGGATACCCAAACTACAGCATGGTGGTTTGTCATAAGCGCTAAAGAGACCATCCTAAAAAAGGCTGGAGGAATCATGGAGCTCACTTTCTCTACCAAGAAAATGGAGGCTCAAGCCGCTACTTATTTTCACTGATTCAGAGGATGCTGAGAAACCACATACCCAAGTACTATCCCAAGCTGACCCTTGCATCAGCAATGGCCCTAATGCTCAGGAACAGCCTTCATCTCCCGTGACCACTGATGACGAGGCCACGTCTAATGAGCAGCATAACCAAACAAATAACACACTGACTGATCCTCAATTAGCGTCTGACACTAATGAACAGCATACAACACCCCAATCTCCTACCCAAGCGTCTCCCCACTCCAGCCCTGAATCCAAAGATCATTCTTTTTTGGGACAGCAAGCCCTGGTGGTAACATAAAGCAGGGCAAAGTAGTGGGTTCCGATTCAACTTGCAATAACATTTCAAACTTAAACATTTTATACTTCAATGCCCGTAGCCTGTTACCTAAAATTGATGAACTGAGGCTCACTTGTGAAAAACCAGGCCAGATGTTATATGTATCGTGGAAACATGGCTTGCCAGTGACATCAGCGATAATGAAATAGCTATTCCTGGCTACAATGTCACTAGGCTGGACAGAAATAGGCATGGTGGTGGCCTTTTATTTTATGTCAAATCATGTTTATATTCTCAGGTCCTGCTGCAGCATCCGTTTGATTTAGAATATGTGTTATTTTCTATTTCCTACCCTAATTTCTCATACAAAAGTCATATAGGTCTTTTTTATCGTCCCCTTAGTTCTCCTTCTGTTTTCATGGATTTTTTGTATACCTCCTCACAAAATATTAATGTTTGTAATTCCTCTAATTTTGTGTTATTAGGTGACTTTAACATAAACTACAATAATCCTTCTCACCCTTATTTTGCTCAGTTGTGCAATTTGATACTTTTTCCCTTGTACAGGTAGTTCCAGAACCCACACGTCAGTCCCTCTGGTTCAACCTCACTAATTGACTTACTTAGCTATGATTTCTAATTTTTGTATGCTATCCTCCTGTACCGTGTTGCCTCCCTTAGGTTCATCTGACCACAGTGGGGTGCAACTGTTACTGAAATGGAAGTCCAGGAATACTGCAAGAACCAAGTATAGACAGGAAGGTTTGGAGATACGACCAAGCTGATTTCGATTCTGCAAACTCAGCTCTCTCCTCAATCAATTGGGATAACACCCTGTGCCACACTGACGACATTAACGAATTATGGACGATTTGGAAGGGCAAATTTATGTCTATAATGCAGCAATACATACCTCAGACCTCCCTCAACAACAAGCGTAACCTGTCATGGTTAGAGACCTGACCAAATCAATGAGAGCTAGGAACCTAGCATACAAACGTGCAAAGAGACGGAAAGACCCGTTTCTATGGAATGTGTACAAAAAGAAACGTAATGTTGCAAATCAACTCAAACACGCAAAAAAAAAGTATTTCTCTCAACTTTGTCCCTCTAAGCCTAAGTCATTTTGGAGAACTGTTAAAGTTATGACCAAGGAAAACAGCAGAATTCCTATTATAAAGGATGACAGTGGCAATATTATCATCTCTGATGATGCAGCCAAAGCTACCATCATCAACAATTTCTTCTCAACCTGTTTTAATGAAGTTCCTCCTCTCACTGATAATGACATAAGCACATACTTTGCTGACGTAGCTTCCAATCCTCCTCCAGATCTGAGATGCTCTAAAGATGATGTGCTGCACATGTTGCAAACTCTCAACACAACCAAGGCAAGTGGTGCGGACGGAATCTCTGCAACCATGCTGAAAGCAACTGCACACTCAATTTTTGAGAGTGTGACATATCCATTGAGTTAGGCGAAATACCACAAGAATGGAAACTTTCAGCTGTGAATCCCATACCCAAGAGTAAGGTGAAAGACAAGGCCAGCAATTATCGACCAATATCCTTGCTGAACATTCTAAGCAAACTCATGGAGAGACATGTTTACAAACTCCTTCTAAAGCATCTTGACAATGTGGCCCCCCTTGCTGCACAGCAATGGGGCTTCCATCCAGGGCGTTCAACAGCTTCTGCACTCCTCGATGCAACCCACGAATGGCTCCAGGAAACAGATAATGGTAAAGAAGCATGTGCTATTTTTCTTGATTTAAGAAAGGCTTTCGATTCTGTGCCCCATTGCTCCGCTCCCTCCTTGATAAATTGAAATCTCTACTGGACTAAATGAACACCTCCTAAAATGGCTATTCTCCTACCTCTATGGGAGAGAACAGTATGTTGTTCTTAATGGTGAACGCTCATCTACACGGCAGGTGCTTTCAGGGGTTCCTCAGGGATCCGTACTAGGACCACTTCTGTTCTTGATTTATGTTAATGATGCCACTCTGGAGTCCTTGCACATCAACAGCAAAGTTATCTTGTATGCAGATGATATACTACTTCATAGAATTATTACATGTCCATCCGGTTTTACTGCACTACAAGCTGATATCAACACTCTTTCCAAGTGGGTCTCAGTAAAGAACTTGACTCTCAATGCTGCAAAATGTAAATACATGATTATTTCCAGACTGAGCAGGAACTCCATTCCAGCCCCTCCCATTACACTTAACGGTCAACCTCTCGAAAAAGTTTCATCCTACAGGTATCTAGGTGTAACAATCTCAAAAATGATCTATCATGGAATACTGGTGGTCTTCACAAATTTGGAACCCTCGCCTCATCAAGCATACCAATCAGCTCGAACAAATTCAGAAATTTGCTCTCAAGAGGTGCTTCAAGTGCTGGGGCAGTCAGTTACTCAGACCTCCTGCACCTCTCAAACCTTCCTTGTCATGCAGAACGCAGAAAATTCCTCAACCTCTCTTATTTTTTTAAACTTATTAATTGTATAGATTTTGCTAACTCCGTTGATACTTCATAATCTAAGCTACCCCAACAGACAGGGCAGAACATCTCATTGTGCAACCATTTGCTAGCTCCAATTCATTTTTATATTCTTTCTTTCCCTCTACCATCTCTCATTGGAATTCTCTACCCCAGTCCATTGTCACCTCTCCCTCTTTAATTTCTTTCAAAAGGTTATTGCACTCCCACCTCAACTCATTTTAACTACTTACCTTTAACTTTAACTTAAATTTACATCAACTATAGCTTTAATTTATGTAATATGGGTGCATACAATTATTATTAGTGTGTATCACTGACGTATGTATCCTGTGCTGAAGCATAAATGTTTTATTTATAGAGAAAAAAAAACAAAAAAAATCCCAATTCTACATTCTGCACATCAGGTTTTTTTAAAATCAGGGATGCTTGGAAGACTCTTAGAAATAAATCGCGTTAGTAATTTCTTTCCTTGAAATGCTTGATCTTTACCAAGGTAAACATTCCGAAAATCCTTCATTTGGAATGGGTTTACAATCTTCACTGAATAGTTAAATAAACCTTTGGGAGCAATAGGAGGTAGAATTTCCAGTTCCTCATCAGATCCATTCACAGTCATATCTCCTACCTCATACGCTTCTTGGATTTCTATTTCCTGCACACACAATTAATGTTGTACTGACACTGACTCCATTTATTGCACACTCGGTATGATTGTGACTCCCGCACCTGAATGGCTTCGTGAAGGTGGCTGCTTTGAACATTCACATACTCCATATTTTATAGACGTTGAGTGTGAAGACACCGTCCTGTCGTCGCGCCTGAACTGACTAGGTAAGGCGGGACAAGGTCAAAGTTCAAATAGGGCCACGTGCGCACATGTGCACGCATACGCATACGCGTATGCACTGTTCAAACACACATGAAATCAATTGTACATGTTTCCGCATACTACGCATGAACCATAAATCAATTAATGGCCCTGGGTGGGGCCATTCGAAATGAACATAAAGATTGAGCTAGGGTCGAATTTTGTCGTTCAAAAACGACAGTCGATTGTTATTCGATGCCCAAGAAGCTTAGAAGGTGAGCTAACTTACAGTAGTTCCATGAATCTAGCTGTATCTCGATAGCCCACTGGCAGATTAGCACCCACAGCAACAGGCTCTGGGTACGGCAGCTGTGCCAACTAGGTGGGTCAAAATGAAGACTTATTTCACCTTTGTATAGCACAAGTAGCCTCCGTAGACAATGGCAACAGTTAGTTGAAGATGTACATTGTGACAAAATCTGATTTTGACTTTAGCTACTAAAAATGTGCATTGCGCGTGGATCCCATAGTTTTCCAAATCCTGTCACATATTGTGGTCAGTGTAATAATGTGTTCAGAGAATAATAATTGGTCAGTGATTGAATTCCTGGTATGAGACTTTCTGAAATATTTTGTACGTACACACTGCATAACCTCTTTGATAGTCACTTTTATTATAAATTGATTGTGCCCCTTACATGTCCCTATACTTTATGTACAACATTTGTGAACCACCTTGTCACAAACACTGTTTTCATGCTCTACAAGTATGCGTAATATCACAATCATGGAATGTGGCTAGTATGCATGATCAGTACATGCTTCCAAAACATGGAGACGTAACAGTGTCCCGATTGTTCATTAGCACTGTGTGCATGCATACATGGAGCCTGTACCAATTATTGCACAGGCCACACCCATCCTCACAGCAAGTAGTTGCTCTGGCTCCAAGTAAGTGTGCATGGTGACGTTCTCACTCTGCTTGAACGTTGCTACCGGACTACTAAGAGGTATGGCAAAGAACAGACCTCGCCTCTCACTTTGATCGAGGCTCAGTGGCTAGCGCTAGCGCCTGAGGCTCGTACGACGTTTTAGCCATATTTCATTTAGCGGTAAAGTATTTGAATTACCGTGCATGCCCTATTCACCATCGACGATATGACAAGGGATACCGTATTTCTTCTAAAAAGTCGGCATGAAAATATTGCTTTAGCTTCGCCGAATTTTTAGAGGTTAATATTCAACATTTTGTCTGCGTGCGTGCGCATTCCATCCCCGTTGATAGCATATACGCATGACGACCTTTGCCGAAACATTAGAGACAATATTCAATCATTCGGTAAAGGGTGCCAAATAATTAGAAAGGCCGAATTTTTAGAAGAAATACGGTATTATGACGGTAACAATAGTAAACGTTTTGCACAGGCATGGAAACAGAAAACTGTTGTGCTTCTACGAGCTGTTTCTTTGCCCACCATGTGTTTCTTTGTTTCATCCAGGTGTAGCTAACTACGGTCTGGGAGCACAATATAGCATATTTACAAATGGTTCTTCTCACAAAATAGGGCCCATGGGCGGTGCACTTTTCATTGGGCTGGGGGGTGCGCTGATATTGGAGGTATCAGTGTAGCAATTAAACACAACCAGGTAGCTTACCCATGCTATCTTGGGTGTTTGGATTCGGTGGAATGGACTGGACTGGACTGGAATGGTGGAATGAATTGGAATGGATTACCGGTAGCTACTATTTGCACTATTGAGTATTAGAATTTGTCAACCCTGTACCAGAATATTATTACCTGCAAAGTAATTGTCCCTAGGGCTTAGGGCTTAGGGCTTAGGGCTTATGGCTTATGGTATACACACAAGTCATGCTGTACTGACAAGAGGCTATGTATGTTATTTCCTTATGTCCTGATCCATATCTACTTTCAATTCTTATTATTGGGGCAAGGCTGAGCGAGCCCCACATAAACGGTACAGCTGTGCGCTAATTTTATATTATCATATTATCATGGTATGTCGGTCACGTGAAATTATACATCCCAGTGATGCTCTCTATGGACATAAACGCGAAATATTCTATTGCGCATTCTCATACGATATACCTGGGACACGGGCCGTATATAAGCCGTCCTAATTTAGCGAATTGCAAATTTACACTTCAGTCTACACTAAGGTGCCGGTTTTATCAGAAAGCGGAAGTACTGTGGCAAGCGCGTCATGCGTCATGCCTAGTATTGATGAGGTCACGCATAGCATTATTGCGTGTTGTGGTTTATGAATATTCAATTTGTATGTGGACTGTTACATATTCATGAGTTGGGGTATCACCCTGAATGTAGTGTAAACCACAAAGTACTAACACAGGATGTAACACAAGAATACAGCTACAGTACTGGACTATACACTGTGTGCAGCTACAATGTCTGTCTACAGCCTAACTTCACATCTTCCTTGGCTTGATTCTTTCCTTTTGGGCTGTGGTAGGTAAGAAGTCAAATTTTAAGACTTGTGTTAGTTGAATGATATAGTGTGTGTGTGTGCATAAAAGGGCAGGGGATAGTAGCTAGTTTGTTGATCCTGAAATGATCAGCTCATCATATTGGATGTGTGCCTTGAGCATCTTGCTCAGTAATGTTTACACTGCTAGTACACTGCTAGAGTATATAGTATATGTGGCAGTCACAGGTAGAAAACGTACATTATTCCTATCACTTTTTGACCACCCTTTTTGACTTTGCAATATTATAACTCCATCATTTAGTGTCCCAGAAAGCGTAAAATTAATTTTCAGTAACTTCTATCTATGCGCTATAAGTGTACCAAATTTGGGCTTGAGATCACAAAGTATAGTAGCAGGAGACCTGATTTAATTAAGCTAATTAAAAACGGAATAATGTACGTTTTCTACCTGTGACTGCCACATATAGTGTTTTGCAACTTTCACCATTTGGCTTTGCTTAATCAAGTGCTCTTGCAAACTATGACATCCATGGCTATATTGCTTAACCTGAATTTAACTGGGTCAGATGAAAAAGAACACAAATTAGCAAAGCCTGACTGCTCAAATATGATTGTTTCATTGGTCACAACTGGCCTGGTAGGTATAATATTATTTCTGTAGCTGTAGTCACTTTAACTCCAGTACAATTATTGATGTAGCTGTTAGCTGCTTGCTGGAGTAGAATTGAGTGTGACTGCTGTTGTTGACTGTTTTACAGATCAAAGTGTAGATTGACATTTTGAGCATGCATTGTTAAAATTCACAATTTTTAGTCATGAGCAAGAAGTATTATTTGAAGTTGATTTGAGTAGATGAATATTTGCTGCCAGTTTTACAATAATGATTGAGTAGATGGAGACAGTCGACTATTATGCTCACATGTGGTATGGTATGGTTATTCACTAGACTTCAGTTGAATTATGGTTAAGCAATATAGTTGAGATGTGATCTGCTATATGCACTTGATTATTGATACCAACGGAGTTTGCTGCTTTCACACTAGGAAGGAACCTTAGGTGTAATATCTAGTTGTGTGTGTACATGGCCACACATTCATATTTGTTGGCACTTCATCTAATCATTTGAGACTGATACTTGCTCTTCCCCATCACTCATGTCTGAATCAGTGTCTATTCCATCATATTGGGCGGGTGGAACTACTGGTATTACCTCATCATTTTGTCCAGCCCTCTCATCCTCTTCATCGCTTGTCTCATTTTCCTCTTGCACAGCACATTTAGGACATGTCCCACCATTATTATGAGGATTATTACATAAAGCTTTACATTTACATTTTACAGTACATGGTTTGCACATTCTACAGCAGCTCCTACAACCTGCTGTAGATCCGTGACACTTTTGAGATTTGCATCCACATCCCTTACCAGTTGTTACTCTATTAATTGCCTCCTCTTCATCCCATACTACCACTATTTTATCTCCCTCCATTTTCCACCCATGTTAACTAATACTGAGTTCTGACTGCTGGCAGTAGGAAATATATAGATTTAAGGACATATTCTGACCTCAGCATATGGTATTTTAGGGCTCCCAAGCTGGGTATCAATAGGCATTCATGATCTTTACTCCCTGAGCTATGATAAAAGCATACCCTTCCAGTGAAGTCGTGCCACTGAACAAGGGATGTAAAGGGACATATATTCTTATATGCCAACCATTTTAACAGCTGCTGTTTTTCTTCATGCAATGGTGTGTTTGTTAGCTGAAAGTACAAGGATGATATCTGTTCACTATTGTATAGGGTTTTATGCTTAAGTAAATATACACAACATGCTAGTCTATTCCATGCCTCTAAATTAATCTTTTTGAAGTGGTATCCATCTATTCCTGATACTGAACATGACTACCTCAACAAAAACATTATCAGGACATATGTGACAGAGATTGTCGACAAAAGCCTTAACAAAAGTTTGCTTACTTGTACGGAAGAAAGTGCTGATGTAGTCACTCCCTGTTAGTATGTATAAGGTAACACGAGATAATAAAGGGTGCAGCATGCCATTTAGTTTAGGGTGAGAGGTAAACGCATTTATATGTGCATATTCACTGCCTATAGATTTCTCAACATATACTACTTTATTGTTTATCCAGCCGCATTCTAGGAAGGCCAACCCATATACCCATATATCTGTATCACTCCCTATGATAATGATATTCCGTGATGTGGACATCATACAATGATACCAGACATTACAGTCTGCCTCCCCATTCTTATTCTGAGCATTGGTAAGTATGTTGGTCCCCCATTGTATATATATACTAAGTGGGCAGTTTAGGTCCTCATAGTCTTGAACAGGTAATTGCTTGCTACACGACAGTTGTATGAACTGGCATTAAGTAATGTATAAAGTTCTGTTTGAGCTGGGAATTAGCTAGAAATTGCTGGTACTCATTAGAGTGAGGAGTTGCCCCCTCGTCACATACCTCACACTTGCTTATGTTTATTTTCCCAGTTCTTGTGGATCTGGACACATGCAACAGATCCCTAGGTTTGGGTAGGTACTTGGGCTTGTCTACAATTATTCTAATTATGTTTGCTCCTTGTTGTACACCTAGCTTAACAATTTTTTCCCACAGATAATTGGCAAATGATGAGAAAGTTTCAATATCTGGGGGTGGAGGCTGATGTAATAAAAACAGAAAGTCCACTATAAGTTCGTGGTTGGCAGTGAGAGTTGGATACTCAGTAACAGAGCTTGGAAGAAGGAAATAGGTCAATCACTACGTCCCTAAACTTGCTTTTATCACACTTTCTAATCTCACCATGGGGATCACAGACAGCTAGTGGTAAAGGAAATGTTTGTTTGTGGCCTGCGCCTGGATTTAGTAGACCCTTATATGCACTAGATAATAGTAGTGTAGCCTGCTTCAAGCGAGTATTTAACCTTGATGTTGTAGTTTTAGTTTTAGTAAAAGTTTTTAATTTTTGCCTAGTTCTCTTTTGCCTTAATTCAGTTGGAGGCTCCAAGACATACTGCAGAACATACGACAGCATACGTTCTGTACCCTTTTGACCTATTTGTAAAAGATCTTGTATGTTAGCTGCAGGGAGCTGAGGAGGGGAATCAACAAAAATACTACAGTGTCCTATTACCTGTTGATACACAAAATAATTTCTTCGTTTTAATGAAACTATAACTTAAATTTGCTCTCATGCATGACATTGTACTGTTTTTGATTTGATTGCTGTCTGTGATGCGTAAAGATATACAAGTCCAAGCCAGATACTACCTGATCTAAATAGGCTATAAAGTCAGCAAGCTCCACCATCCTAAAGTATGATGGTCTGGTTGTTATTTGTTTTAATTTTCTATTTACAATACACTCGTGTGCCTCATCAAGAGCCAGGTTATGATAGGGTCGACCCTTTACACTAACAGTCCACTGCCCATCCATAAATTATTTTAAAACTTCATCGGGGTACGTGTAAGTATCAGCTAATGTATGAATACTAAGGACTTCATATTTATCACGTGCATAAGCAAAAAATAGTTCATTGAGCTTTTTTAAAGATGAGGTACGGAGAGACCAGTTTCCTGATCTAATGGAGAAGTAGAATCCTATGTATGCCTGCAAGTATATGAGCATTTGACTCCAAACCTGTGTAATCTCACTGTTCTCTTGGTTCTTCAAACCGTCTATCCACTTCCAAAAATCCCTAGAAGTACATGTGCATGGGTCTCCCTGTTTAAGGGTATGAAATTCTTCTACTGCTAACTTAAGTAAAGCCTCGTGACATGCTACAAGTACATTATGAATGTCTTGTCACTGTGATATGTCCCCCCTATGACCACATTTCCCTGAAAATTGTTTGAAACCCCCATCTTGTAATACATATTTTATAACCTCTGCAGCTGTCTTCAAGTGCCAGTCACCTGGCACTGGGTACATCCAACCGTAGTGGTCACTGTAGTTAACTTCGAGATTTTTCATAATTGAGTATGTTTGTTGGTCTCCTCCTATGATCACATATTTTGGATATCCATCAACACCAATGCACAAATCCTTTTTTAATCTAAAAATGCACCCACATCATCAGCTGACCCAGAATGGGCTTCATCAACTGTTGTATACACAACCTTATCCGAATATTCAGGAGGAAAATGAGGCATAATATGCTTTTGTAATTTTGTTAACAATGATGGGCCATCAGGGGAGTCACTTTTTTCATTAGCTACATTAAATGTGTATGTACCAAAGGTTTCCCATTCTTTCTTGTCATATGTGACCGGATTTGGGAAAACCCTCCGTATGGGATTTTTTCAGAAAATTGAGTTTGATGCATGGTTGATAAGCTCTACCACAGAGCTAACCCACGTTCAAGTCTTAGGCTGATTGCGAGCTTCGTTGTGGAGATATAGCGCTTTGTTTGTGATCGCGCCACACCCCCAATGATCGAGAAATTACGGTCTGAAGGCGTTGCTATGCATGTGTATGGCATTTCCGCATACTACGTGTGACCCGGAAATCAATTAAATGGACCTGGGCGGAGCCGTTCGAAATGAACGTAAAGATCGAGCAGGAGTTGAATTTCATTGTTGACAAGGACAGGCGATTGTTCTCAGATGCCCAAGAAGCTAAAAAGGTAAGCAAACGTACAGTAGATCGATGAATCTAGCTGTATCTAGGTAGAGAATTCTAATTACCGCCCATAGCAACGGGCTCCGTGTACGGTGGCTGTGCCGACTAGGTGGGTCAAAATGAAGGCTTATTTCGCCTTCGTATAGCACGACTAGCCTCCGTAGAAGACAGCAACAGTTAGAAGAAGGGTTGTTGGATATGTATATGACAAAATCTGGACTTTGACAAATTTAGACCTGAGCTACTAAAAACGCGCATTGCGCAAATCGCGCGCGGATCCCATATGGAGGGTTTTCCCAAATCCGGTCACATATTCTAATTTAAAATGTTTCTCTGTCAGATCAGCTTTACCTACTTTATGACTATTATTACCCTGCGCGCATGCGCAAGGGGTAAAGTAATCGGTTGTGTCGTTGTCGTTGTTGTCATCGTGAGCACAAAAATCGCCAATCTCGAGATGTAGGCATCTAAGCGACTCATAAGCATAACAAATCAATCGAATTCGGCGAAAAACTGGCTTCATTGTGCGTGAAATCGATGGACACGGTCCACGGGCGTCATAAATAGTGCCTTTTTGTTGGCTAACGTAACCACGCCTATCGACAGTGCCTGTGTACTCAATGCATAATGCATGCCCATTGTGTTTTCTGCTCATGCGCATAACTAACATAATTATGACTGGTAAAGATCGTCGAAATTAATAATGCTCGTGAAATCTATAGTCCATCGGATCCGTTGACGGAGCGAAGTCTGCAGCCCTATGGAACCAAATCATAATGTAAGACGGCTATACTATCACAATAAAATATTGGAAGTATCAGTTCATATCTCCTAGTAGTCTAGATCTGGTGCAGAGAGAGTGCTTTTTGTCACCGGAACCTCGGGATACTCTTGTCTATAGAGTGTCTAGATCTGGTGCAGAGAGAGTGCTTTTTGTCACCGGAACCTCCGGTAGCTACGTACAATTAAGCAGCATTTCCACTAATTTTCTGAAGTTCACAAAATTATAGCCATGCACACAAAAGCAACTCTTATATACTCTTGTCTATAGAGTGCGCAATGTGCGCGCGGGGTATGTGCTCTACAGAGCTCTAGTTTTTAAAGGGATTAGTTGAAGTTTTCCTGGAGCTGATTTGTGAAGTAAGTAAATGGAACATCCTTTTCAACTGGCCACTACCACTTGAACTTTTTTCGGCAAATTTCATTTTGAAATCCAAGTTGTCAAAAGTTACCCGCCAGAAAGTCTTTGGAGACACTTCATTGATGGCTTTTCTAATTTTAGCCCACCAACTACCATGCTGGTGAATATGGAAAACACTAGCTGTCACTCCAAGAGTATTTAGCAATTTCATTCCTTTATCACGGAGTTCTTGAGCATAACAAGCTAATCCAATTAAAGTTTGCATAAAAGTAACACTAGGATCCATCATATTTGCTAGTATTGCACACACCATGATGCATTTCATCCTCCTCGAGTGGGCATACAATTCACTTACTTTTTTGATGTACTTGAAAGTCCCCTATCTGATTTTGTAATATCATCCACAAACCCCATTAGTTCATCATTCATGTACTTATTTAATTTAAATGTGCTACCACTTTCATCACCAAAAACTCAAAATTTACACTCTTGGGAAATAAGGCCACCTGCTGCTTAATTAGGGTACGTATAGATTCTGCATGCGTGGGTGAAACTGGCTTATTTTCATTCAGTATCTTGTATAATCAACTCCCTTCCCTGATAGGTCATAGTACATACTACCTAATTTTCTTGCCATAGAGTACGATTTATATCCCCTAGATTCTAGTTGAGTTCCTAGAGTTTCTCGATAACTATCCCATTCACTGTCAGTAACAGCACATGTATGTTGCTGTAAAATTTTATCTTTGAATAGGTTCATTGCATCCCTAACCAAACACACACCCTTATCCTTTAACATTTTTAATGAATATTCTAACACTTCATCACGGATTGATTGATACTCGTAAAACAGTCATCACATACCCAGGCTGATAGATCAATATTGTGTTCACATGTTTGAGATCCTAATTTATCCAAGTAATTTTGTCCAGTATGCCATTGGCAAGAACTGGAAGAGGAACATATCTGACATAATCGATTACTAACTACTTGACACATTGAAACAGTGCGATTTGCACAGATAATACTGTTCTTGTTCATCAACAACCGTATCACACTTATAGTACTCTAACCACGTTTTAAGTTCATCTACGTTACCATACCACTGCTCTGGACCCCATTCAAGTATACTATCACAAGTATAAATGGACGGACCATTACAGCAAAGGATACATGCCTACACACTAAATGTTTCGACAAACCTAACCATCGAGGTTTTCCCGTTCCTCTTGCACAATCCCTATAACATGCATTACATAAACAGCTACCTGTTCTTAATGAAATATTATTGTATAGACTGTTGCAGCTAAGAAAATATTGAATTCGATTAATTTTTCAAAGGGGTGACGCATATTGCTCTCCTGTTTATGTTTATGGACCTTTTGCAAGTCTTTATTTCCACCAGTTTGAAGCCATACTGTGCATTCGCCACATCTGTGTTCACTATCTAATTTACTCTTACGTCCACATTTGGATGGTGGTTGACTCCTCCACTACCTGCACAAACATTTTCCTGGCCTATATCATCTCTGGGACGTTTCTGAGCTTTATTGGGTCGTGGCTTAGCTATATTTGTACTCCCAGAAAGTAACGTACCAGACCCTTCTGTCCGGCCACCCCCATAGCTATTAAATCTAAAAACCCGTTTGAAAATCACAAAAGTGAAAGCAAGTGGAAGCCCTCCACCAAAGGCCCCAACTACTCCAAACCAAACACAAATTAAAGGTTAATACCTTCTTTCTATCTGCACCATTGAAGGTTTTCCAAATATTCCATGGAGTGTAATATGCATAGTGCATAAAAATGCTACATATGATGGACATCAAGTTAACAGAAAGTCTGGTAGCCCTAAGGTCAAACATGTACCTCAAAAATGTGATGAAAGTGCATGTATACATGTAACAAGACAGGACAGGAGACCCGAACACACAGATCGCTATGGTTACAGTTACCAACACAAGTACAAGATTTATCACAATAAAACCAAGAGTGCACATCACAGGATATCTAACAGGAGTCCTCAAGACACAGAGATTCACTACACAAGCACACAGTAACAAAAATTTCGATACTTCACCAAGGGAAGAAAATGAACATGTCTAGAAAATAACTGTACTGGTTTGGGGCATTGAGTATGCTAGTGTTGTGATGAGTTGTGTATATCATTTTACAAAAAAGCCAGGTGTTTTGGGGGAAACAAAAAGGGGAATATGACAGCAACTAATTACTGATTTGCACAAAATTCAAAGTCTGTCCCAGCCAGGCTCGGGTTGTCCACCGTGGCCGCCATTGTCTACAGTAAACAGCCCCTTTCTTGATGTTGTTGGTACTGCTAGAAAGTGCTTTTTGTGCTCTCTTAAAATTAATGGTACCTTAGACAAGGTCATAGCTTGTTCACAACAAAAGGTACAAGCCAGATAATGTAGGTATAATTTTTACCGCCATGTTTGCGGCTTGCATATCATTAACCCCCATATACATAGTACAAATTCCAATTTTCCGTTAAAATGTATGTATGGACTTCCGGTCACCTTAGCGTAGACTGACCTGTGCTTGTATTGATCAAACAAGCTAGCTCAAAAGGAGAGAGAGAGAGAGCGAGACAGAGCTCGTCGTCAGCTCAACAGCGCAAGGACTAGCTAAGAACGCGATCAAGATAGACGTGCTGCTCACTGACTCTGGCACTGTAGGATAGAAACTACGTGGAGGGGACTGTATCACGGCACTATGAGACTGTCTTTCATTGTCTGCTTGAATCTGTCAGTGGTCTTCACGAATCTATTGTGCTATGGCTTTATTTTCGAGTTGCAGCTACTGACAGAGACTTTCCGAGGCTCAGCTCAGGCTTGCCCCAAACAGGCCCTGCATGATACTGACTTGTACAATATTTTGCATTAAATGGCTAGTATCAACCACAGTACCATAGGAACTTAAAAAAAATTAATGGCCAAAAAAAGAGGATGCTCCTGCCAAAATAAATATAATATGCAAATGACAGGAAGGATAACGTGCTTAGATATAAGTAGAAATCACCAGATCTGACATCAACCAACACAATGGTAATTATAAGTAGTAACAAAATTCAACTAAAATGTTCACATTAGTTAGTAGCAATGTATGTTTGTGTTGGTCAAACTTGGTTTATGATTCCTTATATTCAAGGATAAAGCATTAGCAAATTAATGATCGAACCTCTGGTATTTGCTTTATCAAATACTCGGTATGCACAGGTGAAAGCTGCATTGCTATTGAGTAAATATCCAATATTTGGGGTTGAAAATTGGGGCAGCGTGACCGGATACAAGGACTATTACAGTGATAATAAACGTTTCCGTAACATGATTGCTGATCACATGGGTCATCAAACTTCTGCCAACCCTTATGACGAACACAAAGGTCCATAGGGGGATAAGATGGCTTTGGATATCTCTGTATACAGCCCCTGCAAACACTAATGTTTCCACTAACTAGTTCAAAAGGGCTATCTGATTGAGGAGACAATAATGGGCAGTGAACAAGTGGTGGAGGAAGTGGACGGAGACGGCTTGACTCTTGACCGAGTCGCACCAGTTACGGTGATTCTTGTACTAGCACCGGCAGCAGTGTGTGTTAGTTCCACGCTCCCTGTTGGCTATGGTGATGCTGTCCCATACCTGTGCCCACTCTTGTAGTTGAAGACTGAACATCCCCACCACTAGCATATGAAATATTTTGAATAACAGCAGTACTGCCAGCCGAAACTGAAAGCTCAGTACCACTGTCGCTGTCTTCATCGAATGCAATCTGATTGGATGTTTGTTCTTGCAAAACTTCACTGAATGTTTTGTGTGTATCAATATGGACTCTCTTGGATCTCTTTTTGGGTGGTGCACATGCTTTTCGCCCCCGGCCTTTTGGCATATTTGTGGTGACTAGTTCTGTCATATTTGGGACTTTTGGGCTTTCTTTAACCACTGAATGAATACATCAAGATCATGATTATCCTCAGCAGCTGCAACTGTATGAGAGCACACCTTCAACGACTTCCAGTTTGGGCACTGTCCATCGCACACATACTGTCCGGTTTTCTTTGCAGTAACAACATGTGGTCTGGGACCTGAGCTGCTTTTGACCATACGATCCTTTGAGCTACCGCCTGGAACTGTGCAAATGGAGTTGCTATCCCCTAGCAGTTCATTGCCTTTCTTTAAATAGCATTTAGTACCGAGCATGGGATAAGGACTGAATCACAAAATTGGCCAACATCAATTGACAGCAGTCTTTCACTTGGCAGAGACTATGGAAACAACTGTCGACTACAGGAAGGCTTGCTAGAGTGATCAATATATGTCTTAATGCAACACTGAGTCCGGGAGCAGCTATTTTAGATCCAACTTGTACCGATAAAGCCTTTTTATTGTGTGATTCCCTGAGCTAGAGACATATATGACCGTATCTGACAAAACCCGGCATATGGGATCCGCATGCTAGTCGCGCAATGCACTTTTTAGTACCTCAAGTCCAAAAATGTCAAAGTTGAGTTTCGTGCCAAAGAACCTTTCTACTAACCTTTGCCGCCGTCTACAGAGGCTAGGCGAAATAGGCCTTACTTTGACCTACCTAGTCTATACAGTTACTGCTATGGGCGCTAATTAGAATTCTCTTCCCTAGATACAGCTAGATTCATCAAACAGTTTCTTGGGCATCGAAGAACAATCGGCTGTCGTTGTCAACAACAAAATTCAACTCTTTCTTGATCTTTACGGTGATTTCGAACGGCTCCGCCCAGGTCCATTTAATTGATTTCCGGGTCACAGATAGTATGCAGAAACGCCATACGTGTGCATAGCAACGCCTTTGTACCCGGGTATGGCGCGATCGCAAACAAAGCGCTCTATCTACACAACCAAGCGCACAGTGGGTCTGAAACATGAACGCGGGTTAGCTCTATGGTAGAGCTTATCAACCATACATAAAACAAAACTCAACTTTCACAAATATGCCAGGTTTTCTCAGAGACGGTCACACATTCATGAGCGAGTGATCTTCAAGGATCTCCGAGTTTCTGTATTGAACATATAACTGACACTTGCCCTTGTTGATGACAGCTCTCTAATTCATGTTATGACTTTTCTTAGCTCACCCAGAAATGCAGGTAATTCACTCTTATAATCAACTTTCCTTGTAAGGACTGTGTTCATACTTTCTCTAGCATTCGTGGTAAACTGCAGTGGCAGACTCTCTAGACCAGCTTTTGTGTGAACAGGTTTTAGCATCTTTTTCTTCTGCAAAGAGCTTTTGTACTGTTTAAACCACATTCCAAATACATGAAGAGGCTTTTGGACATTATCAGGCATGTCAGGTTTTCCACTTTTCTGAAAGAGCTTCTAGCCCTTCTTCAAACTGCTCATCATCACAGCAATCAATAAGCCCCTCAATATGCTGCGAATCGAATTGCTTTCAAAAAATATCTTCTATCACTACCTGCTGGATGTGCTCTCCGACACCAAGCTCTTTTAGTTTGGCCTTCACATTCCTTTTTATGTGCAATGAACACAGTAAGTGAACAGCACTAGGAAACACTAGTTGAAATGCATCAAACAGGGCTTAATCTGTCTCAGTTGCTACAACAATAGCTGGCTCTCTCAATATCTTCATTTCTCTATTGTCATCTTCAAGATATATGCCTTTTGCATAACAACCGCAAATTCATCTGAACCACCAGTACTGTAGTTTACCTCTTCAGCTAACGCTTAACGTCAGCAACTTGTTCCCCTTTTTGAGGCAAACAGCAGGGATCAGAAGCCGCCAGTACTCCTCCAATACATTGTTTATGATTTGTTTGTTCCTAACCATGTGGAATAAAAAGACTTGTTGGATTTGCTATTACCATGTGGTTGTAGTTCGGGTTCAAAATTCTCGGAAACATAGTACACAATCAAATATAGGTGGTATGGCTGTTTCTTTGAATCTCCCTGATAATGAAAACAATACCAAGTAATAATTCAGCGCTATTGAGCAAAATCCCTGTTTTGGCAGTACAAATAATTTGTGACGTACTATATGTGACCGGATCTGAGAAAACACGGCATATTTGTCAAACACGCATATGGCGCAATGCGCGTTTTTTAGTATCTCCAGTCCAAAAATATGAAAGTCCAGTTTTGGTCATATTTGTGTCAAAGAACCTTTCTACTAACAGTTGCCACCGCCTACTGAGGGTAAACATAAGTTAACAAGGCGAAATAAGCCTTTACTTTGACCTACCTACTCAGTACGGCTGCCGTACACAGAGCCCGTTGCTATGGGCGCTAATTAGAATTCTCTACCTAGATACAGCTAGATTAATCGAACTACTGTACGTTCGCTCACCTTTTTAGTTTCTTGGGCATCGAAGAACAATCGGCGACCGTTGTCAACATAGAAATCCAACCCTTGCTCTATCTTCATTTCGAACGGCTCCACCCAGGTGATTTCCTTCTAATAAATTTCCAGGTGATGTGCAGTATGAATACACTATACGCATGCATAGCATTGCAATACCTTTAGACCGTAATTTGTCGATTATTGAGGGTGTGGCGCGATCGCAAACAAAGCGCTCTAGCTCCATAGCCAAGCGCGCAATGAGTCTCTGATCATAGGCGTAGGAAGCAATTTAATATTGGGGGGGGGGGGGGGGGGGCTGATATTATTGTAGCAAACACAGATTTCTAATGGCATTTATCAAGTACAAAAATATTATGACAACTTTCCAAAGTACTGTTCTCTTCGCTCATTTACACTGATAAATGAAGTCATCACATGATGTACATTTATGCTGTCAGTTCGTGACTTATGACAGTGCAGCAGCAGGATATGATTAAGTCTTTCCTGTGTCATAGAAGACCGAAGGTAATTCTTTAGTCTTCTCATAGCTGAAAACGTTCTTTCAGAGCTTGCTGTTGTCACAGGAATTGTTAGAAACAATGTCAGCAATCTGTGTAGTTCTGAACACAATCTTTTAGCACCAGGAGTTTCATTCAATGCTTGACACACAGTACGAACATTAGTAACCTTCTTGATTGGTGTTCCAGTTGTTTCCCCATAACTCTTGATGATATCTGGGAGCATACTTAGGTGAGTAGCAAGTCTGGTCATGTTCAGATCTTTGTATGCAGTGCGAATAGCTTCAGGTATGACAACCTCCTGTCCATTTCCAGCTGAGAGTATTATTTGTTCAATTTCTGCAACTAAAGAAAAATCATCCTGGTCAAATCTCCTGGATATTTCATTGGATATGACATCCAAAACTTCAAAGTATCTCTGCCGAAAATATTCCTTTGGAGTTTCGTGATTATAGCAATCCGATTCTTCTACTGTTCGCCTGGGGATTCTCCTCCTTCTTGGTAGAACTGGTTCTTCAGTTAAATCCTGTGCTTCACTTACTACACATTCGTAAAATTTATCAAAAGCATCATCATCTCTTTGCCTTCTAAGGTGAGACTCGGCAAGCATTGCAGCCCCTTTGGCTTCTTGGATTGTTGTATCCTTACCCTGCAAAGTACAAGAGAGTTGCTCTGTACTGCTAAACACCATGAAGCATAGTTTGAGACCAAAAAATGTCGAAAATTTCTCTAACATTCTCAACATTCCTCCTGCTTTCATTGCATACTCATCACGGCCTGTAGTGTTCACTTCCTCCAGTACAGTACATAGTGTACTGTAATTCGAAAGAACAGCTCCAATGGCAGCAGTTCTGACTGTCCATCTCGTAGGACAAAGTGGTCGTAGATCACTAGTGTCTGGTGACACTTGTGATTTCAAAGATTGAAACAAAGAGGACCTTTTTGGAGAGTACTTGATCAGCTTTACTAGCTCAATGATCAGTTCAAGAGCATCTCGAACATGAGAACAGATTCGAGCGGCATCTTGCAGGCACAGATTCAAGCAGTGGGCAAGACAGTGTACGTGAAGAGCAGCTGGTTGTTCACTCTTGATCCGTGCAGCAACCCCACGTAGATGGCCCGACATGTTTGACGCACCATCATATGCTTGACCCCTACACTGACTGAGTGGTAGTATACAACGAACAAGGACATCTTTCAATGCACATGTTGGCGTATTTGCATCCGTTTTTGGTACTTGCACTAAGCCTATCGGATCTTCATAGATTTCATATTCCTCATCGACCCATCTGATCACTACACACAGTTGTTCCTTGTAGTGTACGTCTGACGCTTCATCTGCTATCAGCGAGAACCATGGGGCACTCCTGATTTCAGATAAAAGACCACGTAGCACACTGTCAGCCATTAGTTTAATTTGCTCATTAACAATAACAGGTGATAGATACTTCCCATCTGATAACCATGTCCGAAGTTGGGAGTCATCCTCTGCACGCAGTTTTAACAGTTGTATCAAGTTTCCCTCTTTGTCGTCATGTCCTCTGATTGCCAATCCCTGTCTTAGAAGGTACTTGAGTGATGATAGCTGTTTCAGTAACATTTTACGTCTCATCTCCTGATCTTTTTTGTGCGCCTCACTCAGCATTGACCCCACATTTACTGTACTCTTCACTTTTAGGTAAGCTTCTGAATGAGCATGGCTACCCTCATGCTTAACAAATCGCTGTGATGCTTTCTTCCAGTTGCAGAAGCCAAGCTTGGAAAAGGTATCCTCAGCCTTATTACTGAAAGTCATTAGTTTCTTCCTCTCAGCAATAGAGCAGTAATAACAAAAAAGCTTCTTTCTTGTCTCACAAAGAGAGAGCCAGGGATGTTGGCTAAACCATCCTGCTTGTACATATCGTGCTTGATGGGATTGTATACGTTTTGTAGTTGCCAGGATTTGGCTAGACTTAGGCTGATTTGGGCCTCCACGATCTGCCTTACAACAGTCACTTGAACATTCGGTGAACTCGTCAAGAGCATCTTCATCTGGATTATGTTGCCCCTCATCGTCATCATCATGGGGATCATCAGTGGTATGATCAGCTGGTTCAGGTTGCTCCTCACTCGAATTTTTGCCACAATGTATCCTTTTTACTCCTAGACTTAGCAGAGAACTCTGACTGCTACTTCTTTTAGACATAATCCCCCTAGCTAGGTCTCACTTGCAACTCATATAACTAGTTGTGCTTTAAATAGAAAATACACGTGGTGCAGTTCAAAGTTTGATCATTTGTACAGTTGTAGTGTAGTGTATGGGGGTGAAATTTTGGGGGGGCTATAGCCCCCCCCCCCCAGCCCCCCCGCTTCCTACGCCTATGCTGATTTGGAGGCAGGTTAGCCCTATGATACAGCTATCCAAATATACAGCTAACTAAAATTTCATGGATTGATGAATATGGCGGGTTTTCTCAGATCCGGTCACATACCAAATTGGTAATGTCGTAGTTCCACAAGAATATGATTAGGTAGTAATATGGCCCAATCGTTCTAATTTACTAAAGACCCCTCCCCAAACACGCAGTCAGACTTGACAAGTATGTATGTACTAGTCTCTCTGTCTATTATTATTATGTACTTCTTTCTCTCCTGGCATGGATCAACTCGTTTGGTACGTGTACAGTACTAATAGCTCGCCATTGTGAAGCCAGTTTTGCCAACAGCGATTAGCTTCTCGTTCATTTATCGCAAAAATTACTGACTCGTCTAGCATCTAATTGGATAGCGCCATGCGCATTGCGCCGTTATTCTAAACTTAGTAATGTGACTACCGTGGGAAAATTTTGAAATTTTGAGGTGCTTCACGCTCCTTCTCTTCATTATTCATCATGCACTCCAATGAAGCACTCACTCCAAGTCAGTCAAATTTGAATAATTAGTCTTGAAATGAGCCATTACCATAAGCAACAGCATACAACAGGTATAACAAAGCAACAGCAGGCAATACCAGTCAACGATGAACACCACTGGTGCTAAACCCTCGGCGCTGTGAAATTTACATGTATTGTAGTAGTACATGTTGCAAATTTGGAAGCTAAGCCTGCAACACTGTTGCTGTTAGCAGTGTTGTAAATTAATAGTAACTAGAACCACAAGAATGCATTACTGATTGCACAGTATTGCATAATAGTACCACATGCATGCCAGATCAGCAGATCTAGTACACAACAAGCATGGTTGATAGCCTACTGTGACTAGTGATGAGTCAGTAGAGCTGTAAGAAGTATCGCTTGAGGTACACACTACTCGCCTTGAATGAAGCAGATACTGTTTCATTGAGCGAGAGATCGACAAGAAGTGAATAAGGCCATGGTGGTCAGAAAATGTCGCCAGATTTTGAATAAAGCATTTTTAACAAAATCCACGCAATGCATCTATTGTATCTACCACAAAAAGCTTAATGGCAGCTTCTTTTCAACGTATAAAACAGGTATGTAGCAGATAGCACAGCAACAGACACACACTTGCTCACACACAGAATGACTACTACCGCAATCCTCGCGCATGCGCCGAGGGTTAATAAGCAACAGCATAAGACACTGGTCAAAAGAAAGCAATACTAAGCAACACTAGTCAATAAGCAAGTGCAGGCGACACAGCAATAGAATGCAACACGAGGCAACAGCGGTGCACTACAATGTTCCACGTACATCATAATTATACTCCAAGTTAAAGCTAGGACAATCTTAGTGACCTACGCATTAATGGCCACCAGTCACCAGTGGCGTAGCTAGAGCTGGGAGTCTGATAGGGCACAAATATGTGATAGGATCTGAGAAAAGGGGTAATTTCGTGCAAAACGCTAAATTTTGACATTTTTCAAGTTGCCACCACTCATTCTTGGTTTATGAGCACCCCAGCCCTTCTACTAAAGAAATCCAACGTTAGAAACCCTAGCTATGTTCTTACCTGAAATGGTGGAGCTCCAAAGTGAGGCATAAAATGGCCGATTTTCGACTGCATGTGATCCTGGCGATCGCCACGCTCACACCGGAAGTGGGTGGGGCGCAAAACTTTCAGTGAGTGTAGAGCAATGAATCATTGTACCAGGTTTGGCTACTACAGCCTTGAAGATATGTGCGATCTAAAACGAAAATTCAGCCTGCGTGCGAACTTACCCCTTTTCTCAGATCCTACCACACATGTGACCGGATTTAGGGAAACCCTCCGTATGGGATCCATGCGCGATTCGCGCAATGCACGTTTTTAGTAGCTCAGGTCGAAATTTGTCAAAGTCCAGACTTTATCATATATATGTCGAACTACTCTTCTATCTGTTGCCATCTTCTACGGAGGCTAGTCGTGCTATACGAAGGCGAAATAAACCTTCATTTTGACCCACCTACTGTACAGACTAGGTAGGTCAAAATGAAGGCTTATTTCGCCTTTGTAACTTTACGGTTAGCTTCCGTAGACGACGGCAAAGGTTAGTAGGTAGGTAGGTAGGAAAGGCTCTTTCGCATAAATATGACAAAAACTCAACTTTGACATTTTTTTTACTTGAGGTACTAAAAGCGTGCATTGCGCGAATAGCATGCAGATCCCACATGCCGGGTTTTCCCGTAGACGGTCACATATGTGACCGGATTTGGGAAAACCCTCCATATGGAATAGGTGTGCGATTCACGCAATGCACATTTTTAGTGGAAATTTGTCAAAGCCCAGATTTTGTCATATACGTCTCCAACAACCTTCTAACTGTTCCCGTCGTCTATGGAGGCTAGTTGTGCTATACAAAGGTGAAATAAACCTTCATTTTGACAAAGCTAGTCGGCACAGCTGCCATAACCGGAGTCCATTGCTATGGGCGCTAATTGGAATTCCCGCCAGCGGGCTAGCGAGATAAGCTTGATTCATCAAACTACTGTAAGTCCGCTCACCTTTTGTAATAGTTTACCATACTCATACTCCTTTATAATGGTAGAAACAAGTATAAAAAAACAATGTAATTGAAGGATTTTTAGACTCCAATGAAACAAACTTTGCAACTGTTTATAGTGGTGCTATGCAGTTTCTGTGTGGATGAACCCTGGACCCACCAAAAATTAGATGCAGATAGCCATGTCTTACATTGCCCCTGCCTCATGGCAAGTGGTGAAGGATTACACAATACTATTTGAGCGACTATATAAACGCAATTGTGCAAGACGTCCATTAGCTATACCGTACCCTACTCAGTCTGTACGTATACGCAATACTATAATATGAGTTAATGGAAAAGTATATCAGATGGCGTGCACTGATGAATTACCCCAAAGAGGAAAAAAAAAGAATGGAAACAAGTATAAAAAACAATGTAATTGAAGGATGAAGTAGGGATGGCAGGGTCAAAAAGTACACAAACAAGATTTGTAGGGATAATCACATCCACTATACATCCCTACGCTTGCTTTTTGAGTTGGTGCAGGAATTAACTAATCAGGCAGGAATGCGACAACCAAACCTAGTTATCCCCCGAGTATACAGTACATGTAGATAAGAATGATGAATTTCTCCCACACATATTACAGAAGATTCGAATTAAGGATAGCTAGCACCAATGGACCATCAACAGATGCATAATCGAGAAAAGCAAGCGTAGGGATGTATAGTGGATGTGATTATCCCTACAAATCTTGTTGGTGTACTTTTTGACCCTGCCATCCCTACTTCATCCTTCAACTACATTGTTTTTTATACTTGTTTCTACCATTATAAAGGAGTATGAGTATGGTATGTATAATATGCTTTGATCTTTTGAATTTAATGAGGTATTGAAAATAGTGTAGGATACTCAGAATGGAGTAGTTAAATTTCATTAGAACACCTGTCGTGAATTTGAATTGTATTGAACAAAATGCATCAAAAAAGAAATAGGCAGAAATTGAATTTAAATTATTGTCTGCATGATTAATTTTCGGATTGATGGTATAATTTGTAGCTCCATCAAGGTTTAAATCAGCAAAAACCTTGCTTTCTGGCAAATTTCAACTGGGGACTGAGCTGAGCCCACTGACACGCAGCACGAGTGCTAGTATTGGTGGCTCTTTTGAGCGCCATGTAGTCTCTCCTACCACTAAAAACTGTTGTGAGACGAGTCTCGCACGTGTAGAAGGGGTTGTCGCATGAGACCCGGCTGACAGTTGCTCCTCAGTTGCTTGAAGCATAGAATCACCTTCATTCCCAGTGCAGTCCAGATCTCACGGTCAAAAGGTCCTAGAAATATTTTCCTCTGACTTTATAGCCAAGCTTTGGGTGTCTCAAACAGCTTTAGTAGCAATTAGGAGACCATACGTGGTGGTCAATAGATCTACAGAGCCACCAGCACTAGCACTATGTTACACAGGCATTGCGTACTGAATAACGCACGTGGCTGCCTGCCTTGTTAGCTTATATACGTGAAGGAAGTGTGACATCACTGGTGCATACTTCCTGCTCTGCAACATGAATCTGATTGGTCACTTTTCAATGCAGCACGGTTACTAAGCAACTACCCACAAAACCACGCTCACACAGCTGATTGGTAACCTAGCAACAGGATGCACTATAGCAGACCACAAATGCACAGTGCCGCGTGCCCCATAGTCTAAGCCGGATATCGCCCACGCCTCGGCTCTACGGCTATTAGAAACCACTCAGGATGTTGCATGATCGCCACGGGCTCCGCCCTCGGCGATTATGCAACATCCCTCGGGTTTCTAAAACGCCGTAGAGCCTCGGCTTAGGGCAATAACCTATACATATTGCCTGCCGGATCATGTCTTCTACACTAGAATATTGATATCTATATGCTCAACCCCTAGCTAATACCCACGAATTCAAATATGTCAGTCCGCTTCCCTTCCTGAACCAATGACAAGTACTGGCCACACTGATAGACCGAGTGATGATCCTTGGGATGATGATGATATCACTGACTCGCCTAATACCAGTCAAGCGTTTATGGAAGCCTCCATGATTATGACTCTTGCAGAAAAGTTTAATTTGACAAGGTTCAGAAAATATCAGAAGGAAGTTATCACAGCTCTCTTAGCTGGTCAGGATTGCTTAGTAGTTTAACCTACCGGGAGCGGTAAATGATTGTTTTCAATTTCCTGCAGTACATCAAAACAAAATCTCAGTAGTCATCACACCCACAATAAGTCTTACGCACGATCATGTTAAGAATTGTGAAACATATGGGATCAAGGCTGCATATCTTGGTTCTGCTCAACTAGACCTTCAGTTGGAAGAACATGTTCTTTCTGGAGACAGTGATGCTGGTGACACCTGAAAGTAATTATGGCATTGATTCAGTTGCATACTATGGAGAAATGGATATCAGATCCAGAAATGAGAGTTTTGACAGATGGAGGAATGGAGATGTTAGTGTTATGGTGGCTACTAGTGCATTTGGAATGGGTATCAACAAGCCCAATATTCGCCACATAATCCGTTATGGCGTTCCCGAGAACATATGCAGTTGGGCTCAGGAACTCGGGCGTGCAGGAAGGGATGGAAATCCAGCACAAGCAACCATTTTTTATAGTACCACAAATATAGATCATGGCAATGCATAGATAAAGGGGCACCTTGGTAATCAGGAGCATTGTTCAATGGTCCTAAATGAATTTTCAGAGTCATGGAAGTATGTTATGTCAAATATAGTCAATCAGTGTCGAAGATTATGTCTTCGAAAGCTCTCTG
This sequence comes from Cliona cf. orientalis, assembly GCA_963930775.1. Taxonomy (NCBI): domain Eukaryota; kingdom Metazoa; phylum Porifera; class Demospongiae; order Clionaida; family Clionaidae; genus Cliona; species Cliona cf. orientalis. Next base: position 33,885,201 of record OZ005689.1, on the reverse strand, counting down.
GTGAAGACATCAAGGATATGGTAAAACATCCTAATTGTTGTGACGTGTGTGAACTTACAGCAGAATCGACAGAGGCTGATCATGACCTTACTGAAGAGTTACGAATTCTGTATGATGCAGTACAAACACTAGGATCAAAAAGGAGAGCTAAAGATTACTCAGTGAATAATGGATTGGCTTGGACTAATGCATACAATAAATCATGCATATCATATGGAAATTCTCAGGGTCACAGTGAAAAGTGGTGGCGGCTATTCATACGAAAGTGCCATGTCCTTGGAGTTGTAAAGAAGGAACTTAAATCAATTATCAAACAAAGCCAGCACTATGGGATTCAGGGTATTATTTGTAAGATAAGCGAAGGAGAGACTTTACTAGAGAGTGGCGAAAAATTTATGGTACCCATGAACACAACAGATGACATAGTAAGTACAGAATCTGTATCTAGTAGCAGCTCCAATAGAGCACAACTCCCAATACAAATGAAATCAGGAAAGAAAACTCTGCGCACAGGTAAGGGAAGTCATGGAATAGCCACCATAAAGAGACTCATCGAAGACGAAGAAAACTGGGAAACTATTACAAAGAAAAGTGATTATCAATTTCCTGGAGTCTTTTCATCAGCTGTACATTTTATACTCCAGACTGCACTCAACTTCCACAAAGCACTGCTAACCCACACTACCTATGGGATGATATTCAGATAACTAAGAGTGGCTGGAACAAGGACAGAGAAGTAGATGTTCTGCTATCAGATAAAACAGAAACGTTGATGTATAGGATTGCTTCATGTAATGGTGTTAAAGTGTGTCCTGATGAATCATGTGATTATGCTGCACCAATATCAGCTCAAAGACCCTGTAGCATCCACAACAATTTCAAGCTGGTCAAAAGTAATGACAAAGCACCTTGCCCTGTTCAGTTTGCATATCTGTATCCTAAAGATGCTTCAGATAAGACGGTGGATATTTGCCTTTGTAAGACATCAAAAAGGTGCCTGTGATTCACTTCACAATCATCCTATACATAGCTCATCAAAAATTTGCTCCAAAGTCAATCAAATGATTGCTGATGCCACTGAACCCAATCCCAGTATAAAACCCAGGGACGTTGCCAGAGGTAAAGGAGTAAATGCAATACCTGGAGCTATTGACAAGGCAAGTAATCACATGGGGAGGATTGCACGAGAAGTCAGAAAATCCAAGAATCACACTGCAGCTGGTTCAAACTGGGATATAGCAAAATTTGAAGATGTAGCAAATGACAGATTCTAAAGATGAAGAGTTAACTGGTGATACGGTTGATTCAGTTCAACTAAAAGGCCTTACAACGCCATATTTAGTATCTGCTGGGATAGAGGATGGCATTAACTTCGTTTTCTGCATGAGTCCGTTCATGTCTTCACTCCTAGCAGAATCAGAGTTTGTTGAGGCAGATATTACTTCTAATGAGACTCGAGAATACCCTTGTTTGTTTAATATGGTGGCATTCAGCTACATAACCATGGACTGGGTGGTAGTAAGCCGTGTCAGAATGACTAAACAAGATACTTCTGCTTACAGCTTAGCATACTCTAAAACATTCAATAAGTGTAAACATTCCAACAATGACTTTGAACTAGGAACAAGCTTGTTGGGCATTGCTGTTGATTGGAAGGATGCAAGGTCTACTGGACAAGGTCATGGCAACGAGTTAGGGACCGTGTTGCTACCACAAAGGATAAGGTACGTGAGAAGGAATTATTTGCATCTATAGCTTCTCGAATTCCAAAAATTTCTGCTGGAAACAACATTATGATAGCTTTTGAAGTCCTGTGTAAGAAGAAATCGGCAAATACTCTACTAGATGTCATTGAAGGACTTACGAAAGATGATGCCATGTTTATAGATTCCAGTACAAATTGGTCACCTGCAACCAAGTGGGTTGAGTGGTGGATGCGGCCACAGCACCTTAAACTGCTGCATAAGGATTATTCTGAAATGGATGAAGCAATCTGGCAACGCTGTCCTTCAAACACTAATGCTGTGGAGAGGAAAAATTTAGACAGCAAAGAGTCTCTATCCCAACAGCTGCAGATAGCTGTAGCGAATTTGTACAAGTATGATAAAGCAGCGTGTGCTAAAAACATTGCTGCTAGACAAGGAGTATCAGTGACATACTGTGATCAAAGTCAGGAAGCAAGGAAATCGGAAGCAGCGAAAAGAAATATGAGAAGACAAAAAAAATACAGCAAGTGATCTGACCTCACAAAATGGACCCCCTGATCGTCAATGTCACTTTGAAACTGGTGGAAAAAAGAGGAAGAGTTCAATAAGTACGAGTGAAAATACAAAGCGACCAAAAATTGTGACAGTTATTCCTGAGACAGGTGAAGACTCCGATATGGATGATTTTGCAGACACCAGTTTTCATCAGCCTAATCCCAAATACCTAGGACGTAAGCTACATATGAGGTTTAAGATTAAAGAAACAGGAAAGTATGAATGGTTTAATGGACAGATTCTTCATTTTGATCCTAAAACTGGTAAATATGGTACATTTTTCCCTTCGGATGGTCAGACAGTTTATATTAACCCATCACAAGAAGGCGATGACATCGTATTCCACAAACAACTAGGCATAAAGTCAACCTAAAACTTTATCACCTGATTATTACTAAATCTTATTAATGATCTTATATTTAATCAATTGATTCATCATCATTTTTTATGCTGCAGTTGATTAATGATTATTGTTGTATAAAAAAATGCTGCCATAAAGGTTATATATAATTATGATTATAGCACACTTTCAGTAAAAGCATAATACCTGTAACACAAGAGCTAGCTATAACAAAAATTTAACATTAAACTTTCTTTAGAGAAAATAATTTCAAGTAGCTAATCTAAAACTCAATCCAACTGCCCATGCTGTTTTAGAACAGATAATGATATTCATAGATAATTCAAGCATAAATTAGAAGTTTTACTCGGTAGATGAGTTTTGCATGATTCCTTCCCATATTATAGTATTATCCATGATTTATACAAAATATACCTTGCATAATTCCATCCCTAGAGTAACTCAAGGTGCCGTTTGCATCTCCTACAGTAACCCAAGGGAATGCTTGCATAATTCAATCCCTAGAGTAACCCATGGAGTTTTTCCTTATTTTATGCAACTGTCTATCTGACCCACGGAGCCCATTGCTATGGGCACTAGTTAGAATTCTCTACCTAGATCCAGCTAGATTCATTGATCTACTGTACGTTCGCTCACCTTTTTAGCTTCTTGGGCATCTAAGAACAATCGGCTGTCGTTGTGAACAACGAAATTCAACCCTTGCTCGATCTTTACGTTCATTTCGAACGGCTCCGCCCAGGTCAAGCGTAGTATGCGGAAACGCCATACTCGTGCATACTGTGGATTTAGAGTCCGTTTGAACACGCCGTACCGTACGGGTACCAGGTACGGAATTTGGAATTCCGTGCGCACGCGCACACGCGTACTGCCACGCGGGCTCATGTCTGTGTTGGTATCTTATTAAAGTGCACTGTACGGTTTGGTATTCAGTCCCTGGACTAGCTGTTAGTATGTCAGACTACAACGATTACTACGAGCAGTGCAGCTTCTACGGTGGTCCCCACCACTATCCAGGCTACATGTATGGATACCAAGATTATGCTACTCAGGGGAGAGGCCCTTTCGGCGAGCCGCTACCTGATCAAGAGCAGGGTGGAGTTGACGAACCAGAATCTATTCAATTTGATGACAGTGAAGAGGCGGCAAGCGATTTAGAGGGTGAATCTCAGCCATCCGGGGCAGAACTAGCCACAAGCACAACTCCGGTATTTTGCAAATTATTTACAAATTATGCCTAACATGATTATACCCTTTTAGAATGGGTAGTAAAAACCATATCACTATATTATTGTATCATGCATATTATTATGATATCCCCACCACATCACGATATGCTGAGCACATAGTTACATGCAGGGGAAGGCATAGGCATATAATAGGTGGGTGTCGTCTGGGAGGAGTTTGTGACCATCGGATTATCACATCACAAGAAAAACATGGTGGTGTAGAGAAGAGAAGAGGGGGGTATATAGCCTTGGGAGAATTTTGTGATAATGTATAAGAATACTGTCATGCACTCACGTACGTACACAATGTCATAATACACACACATACACATACCCACACACTTCATCTTGTATCTTGTTTATAGCAGTTATCAATCAATTTGATTAATCCACAAAGAAAGAGCGAGGGAAGCATAAAAAAATTACGCAATGTGTCACTCACCACTCTATCTGAGCTAAAGGAGCATGTTTGCTCATGTTTAAAATACCTGACAATGATCATCGTCAATTTGAACTGGGATACTATGAACCAGGGCGTGGCACCAAGGCAAAAAAAAAGATGGTTGACAGATGCTGATGATTTGGAAGATTTGAAAAAGGTATATAAGAAAAAGAAAGATTTTATTGTGGTGCTACGATCCTTCCATCCAACCGGTCAGTAAGAAACGTGGTCGAGGAGGGATGATACTGGTGATGCTGGGCCACCTGCTCCAAAAACGAAGAGTCGTTCCAGGTTTGAGAGTGCGTACGAAAAGAAAATGACCAAAGTTGAGGAGATTTATGAAAATCTTTGTGAAAAGCATGGTAATAAATTTAAGCCTAAACAACTTCAAGCTTGGGCTAACATGATACAACTAGACAAGCATTCGTCCCTGGAGAGCCCACCAGTAGGCCGTTTCTTCAAGTCACCAAACCAGAGTAAATCTTCTGATTCAGAATCATCTGCAACATCTACTGTCACTGGGGAAACTACAGCCGCTTCTCAGTCATCAGCTGAGCCTACGATGCTGTCTCCTACAAAGAGAGTTATGCTCCGAACCCAGTGTATAGAGCAGTTGGAGAGGTGGCACAACCTCATGAAGAGTGGGGGCATCACTAAGGAGCAATACGATGAGTTGCAAGGTTCTATCTTAAGTGATGTGAAGAAATATTAGAATTTCTCAGTTTGCTAATATGACTTCTTTTGATCGAGAGTGTGTGAACTCTTTAATTGTTTACAAACGTATACACAACAAACATGCATTAATAATTATTATCGTTATGCATTATTGTAACAATTATTGACTAGCTACTGATATCCACGATGTGAGATCCACTTTGTACAATACTCTTGTGTAATGTTTTCAAATGCTGATACGATTATATCCTTGACATTGTTTGCTGCCTGAATTACTTGCTCATGCTCTTGTAAGTACTTCTTAAGGTAACTAAAATTAATGTTAATTCAATTGGATTAAAGTCTGGACTGTACGGTGGTAAAAGAATCCCAGCTCTTTGCAATAGTTGCACTATTTCCTCCACATGGTGAATGAATGGAACAATTATCCATTACCAGGATTGAGTTGTCTGCTTCTCCATCATATGGATTCATATTAGGAATGAGAGTTCCTCGAACAAAGTCATGAAATTCTTCACCACGTACACTTCCAGTGTGGAGCTCATAGCCAACCAATCCAGAGGTTGATATTGCTGCTATCGCAGAAAGCCTTGTACCTCGTCTGAATACTTGCGAACACAGGTGTTTGCCCTTTCAATGCATATTCAAATCTTCTTAAGCAGTCACATCCATCTTTTCCAGTTTCATCAGCAAAAACTAGCATGTTTGATTTGTACATTGACATCTCTGCAATATACGCACCACGGTACCTTGCACTTCTTTGCACTGCAAAATGCTGGATTTTCTTCCTTGTCAGACCGTGTTTGTGCATCACGTTACACACTGTTGCTGGTGAGATCCTAGTACTTGTGTAATCAAAAATCTTTTGAGTCATCTCCTTTAAATATAGGTTGGGGTTCTCAAAAATTATGGCTAGAATCATTGTAGCTATCCTGTCGGTGACAATATTCCCAGTAAACTCCCTTTTCTTAGGATCAACTTCCCCAGTCTCCTCGAATATCTTAAAAATATTGAATGCTGTCTCTACAGAAATATTTAAGCTGCGGGCGATGTCTCGAAAGCTCTATTCCATCCCTATTCGGCGCCAAACGATTCGCCAGCGTAAATCAGCCGAATAAGGAGCACGTCTGCTCGGCTCAGCGGAGAACATCGTTTTGAACTTCACGCGCATACGGTGCTATTCAAAATTTAATACGCGTATATATGGACTGGGTTACGCAGATTACGCGTTACGGACCACGGGTTCCGTATGCGCGTTCAAACGGCCTCTAAATCCACAGTAGCAACGCCTTTAGACCGTAATTTCTTGATTATTGGGGGTGTGGTATCTCCACAACGAAGCGCGCAATTGGCCTAAGACTTGAACGCGGGTTAGCTCTATGGTAGAGCTTATCAACCATGCATCAAACTCAATTTTCTGAAAAAATCCCATACGGACCCAAATCCGGTCACATATGATAACTGGCTAAGATCTACCAGAAATGTAGAACTGAAAGGAGCTTGTAGTGGCCTCTTAGCAATTCTTTTCGGATCAATGTTAGGACTTAGAAGAGTTTGCATAATTCAGTAGGCTGAGTACTTATCAGGAGGCTTTTCAAAAATTGGAACTCCAGTGCAATTTCTGAAAGTGAAGAACACGGAGATAAAATTCATAGAGTGGGGGCCTAAAAGGAAGTTCCCCAATATATTGACTTATTATTCCAATAACTATAGAATGATCTCCATGCTACATTACATAGTTGCCAACCGTCCCGTTTTGACCTCCTGTCCCGGTAGAGCAGTCCAGACTGGGGGTGTGGCACATGAGATGAGATCAAACTGCCAAAGGAGCTACTGTCCAAGAGTAAGAAGGCAACTAGTGTGCAAGTGTCCCTAAGAGCTTCAAAGTAACTGTTGGACTACTAACTTCATGACAATACATACTTATCCACACTCGGTACCTTTTTTATTGTACATTACTGCATTCTTCACTGTTCAGTTCTGTCTCATCATTATTGATTATACAGTGGTAGTGGGTGCGGTTTAAATGATGGGTGTGGTTTAAATGGTGGGTGTGGTCAAATGTCACGATTTCCATTTTCAAAAACTTGGCAACTATGACCTTAGGACCTAGTTCATACACTTGTAAATGTTGACTTAGTATTATTGGTATTTATATCAGACAGTCGTGCTATGGGTTCTCTACAATGCTATATGGTGAGCATACAAAGGTTCCAAAGTTCTTGACTATATGCGTGATATACTTTGTAGCAACTGACGGACCATATGTGACCGGATTTGGGAAAACCCTCCATATGGGATTTTTTTCAGAAAATTGAGTTTGATGCATGGTTGATAAACTCTAGCATAGAGCTAATCCGCCTTCAAGTCTTAGGCCGATCGCGCGCTTCATAGTTGAGAAACAGCGCTTTGTTTGCGATTGCGCCACACCCCCAATAATCGAGAAATGACGGCTGTCTGAAGGCATTGCTATTCAAGCATATGGCATTTCTGCATCCTATGCCTACGCCTACGCCTACGCATGACCCGGAAATCAATCAAATGGACCTGGGCGCAGCTGAACGTAAAGATCGAGCAAGAGTTGAATTTCGTTGTTGACAACGACTGACGATAGTTCTTAGATGCCCAAGAAGCTAAAAAGGTGAGTGAACGTACAGTAGTTGGATGAATCTAGCTGTATCCAGGTAGAGAATTCTAATTAACGCCCATAGCAACGGGCTCGCTCCGTGTGCGGCATCTGTGCCGACAAGGTGGGTCAAAATGAAGGCATATTTCGCCTTCATATAGCACAATTAGTCTCTGTAGAAGATGGCAAGTTAGTAGAAGGGTTGTTCGACATGTATATGACAAAATCTGGACATGACGGATTTCGACCTGAGCTACTAAAAACGCGCATTGTGCGAATCCCATACGGAGGGTTTTCCCAAATCCGGTCACATATTTCAGTGCCATCAATTCTTCCAAGATTAAAAATGTCCTGGGGGATGCTTCCATATTCCCTACCACTGATGCCAAAACATATTATGTACCGCGTATTTGTGCATGCCCACACGCACTGCCCCATGAAATTGAATTTCTCCCCTCTCTCTACTGAAATCCTGGAAATAATTATGTGCATTATCACATATTTTATTATTAATTTTCTCTTCTTCCTCAACTGCCTCCTTAAGTTAAGTTAACCGATTATACGCCATAGACGCAATATTGCGTCACACGCGCGAAGCGCCATAGACGCGTTTTCGCGTCAGCTGCAATATTGCTTGCTATAATCGCGATAACTCACTGGAGGTGGAGCCGTTCTTTTCGACACTTGCAGGGATTCTCGGACTATTGCTAAGGTAACTTTAGACTGTACTGCTTATATTACTTATCATTGTACATATTTTATAAAATGAACATGAAATTTCAATAATAAAATATGCATGACAAGAACATACTACTACAAAACTAGCATAGGCTAAGGCACTCTTACTAACCTAGACACTAACTAGCTAATCTAAACAGTCGATAGAAGAAACAAGATGACTAAGAGACCTTGGTGGACTGCTGAGGAGGTAGTACAGAACCTGCATGACAATGACGACCTGGACGATCCAGAAGAGCCACTAATGGAGGGTAGTGATGATGAATTTTCAGACCTGGAGTTTGACAGTGACTGTGATGATGATATGGATGTGGACAACCTGGGTGGTCAATACTTTTTCAGCCCTCCCTCCGATAACCCTGACCCTGGCCCAGCCTTAGATCCAAACACTACTAATGGTGATTCGGATAGCACCCCACCATCATCACCCCCATCACCCCCAACTTCTCCATCCACAAAATTAGTTCTGGTGGAATGATAGTGAATGTCAACATGTGCATGCATGAAATTATTCAGTACACGAATGAAAAAGCCAACACACTGGCATCCCCACCCCCTCCCCCCACTCACACAGAAGCCTACTCACACCCAAAAGTACATACACATGCACAGACTCACATGCATGCACACACATACATACACATGCAACACACACACACACACGCACACACACGCACACAAACACGCACACAAACACGCACACACACACGCACACACACGCACACAAATACACACACACACACACTAACACACTATTTCAATGTATAGGGTTGTTGCCAACTGCATGGACAGATCAATTGCAATCGATCACCATCCGTGATTTTACATCCAGAGTTGGTCCAACTACAGATATTCCTGAGGCACCAATTGATGTTTTCGAACTCTTCTTCTCAGAAGACCTGCAAGAAGATATATATATCTTCTTGCACGTCTTCTGAGAATAAGGGAGAGTAACCGTTACGCCAAACAAGTAATAGGCGACCAGCAATACCAGTCGTGGACACCCATCACTATGGATGAGCTAAAAGCTTTCTTTGGCTTCTCGATCTTGATGGGAGTAAACCATCTACCATCGCTCGACGATTACTGGAGCCGAGACCAGCGACTGTGATATGGTCCAATCGCAGACAGGATTCCTCGCTGGCATTTCAGGGAAATCTCCCGGTACCTACACTTTGTGGACAACAACCACCTTGCTCCACGTGGTGGTCCAGCACACGATCGGCTTGGCAAGGTTCGACCCTTGATCACTCATCTCAGCGACAAATTCAAACCCTCTAGAGGCCATGATCAAGTTTCAAGGTCGTTTCAGCCTCAAGCAATACATGCCCAAGAAGCCAACTAAGCGTGGAATCAAAGTGTGGGTACTGGGAGATAGTACCAACGGCTACTTCAGCCAATTTGATGTATACACCGGCAAGGGAGACGAGCGAAGAGAAGGACTTGGGGCACACATGGTGAAGAAGTTGACAAAAGATCTGAAGAACAAGAATCACCACGTGTTCTTCAACAACTTCTTCACCAGCTATCAGCTCCTGGAAGACCTTGAAAGAGATGGGATTTACGGATGCGGTACAGCCAGGAAGGACAGAAAGGAGTTCCCACCGGCTTTCAATAACCCTGGCCTGAAACGGCGGTAGGTGTATGAATGGATGTAAATAAAATAAACATGCATACATACTGTACACAACAGCATAGTAGATGGCCTCTCCCTCAATCCGTATCCCACGCCCCCACCCCCCCCCCCCCCCCCCCCCCCGCAAATATTACCAAAAATCATCATGAAACTCACATGGAAACTATACTCCACAGTGGTGAATCGAAGACGCTCCAGAGGGGCAAGGTTTCTGCTAGCATATGGATGGACAACAAACTTGTCACCGTGATGTCCACGAACACACAGCCAACAGCCACAGGATCTGTACTGCGTAGACAGAGGGATGGATCGTGAACTTCTGTTCCTTGTCCTGAAGCAGTCATCTACTACAACTCCAATATGGGTGGTGTTGATCGAGGTGATCAGTTGCGCGGGTATTACAACTGCCGCACAAAGAGCCGCAAATTTTATAAGTACATCTTCTACTTCCTTCTGGATGTCAGCATCACTAATGCTTTCATCCTATGGAAGAATTTCAGCTCTGCAACTGGGATGACCCTCAAGGAGTTCCGTCTTCGGCTCGCAGAACAGCTCATCGGGGACTATTGCAGTTGTCGGCGAGCTGGTCGTGGTGGTGGTGCTATTCGACCTCTCCCCTTGATGCACTTTCCTCTCAAAGTTCAGGACAACACCACTGGAGCTAGCAAGAGAGGACATTGTGCACGTTGTCTTCAGACATGACACAAGCCCACCGACTCGTCATGGTTTTGCTGAGAATGCAACGTGTGGCTGTGCCATTCCGGGGTGCCTGAAACAGACTGCTTCTTCCTGTGGCACAAAAATAGAAGACAAGAAGAGTAACTATAGGAGCACCTACTCATTATTTTGCTATAATCATCCCCCCCCCCCCCCCCCCCCCCCCACCCTTGTCCCTGGCAACTTACTCTCACACACACTCTCTCTCACACTCCCTCTTCCTCTCATCTCTGGCTGAGGAATGTGCCCACACAGCACAACAAAAAAACTGATGTGTGCAAGTACAAGCACACACACACCATAATGGTGCAGGTGGTGCACGAGTGAGGGGATGTACTTGTACGTGTGCATGTGCATGTACGTACATGGATACACTATCATATTTCTTGATAGGCCCAAGCAATAACATACATATTCATGTACATGCACATGCGTACTATTTCTCCATGCTTGAAGAAGGGGGCTCATGTCAGTTTACCTACACTCACATAGTCACATGCACACAACTTTCATGATCTATGATGCCTCTCTTACTTGCCTGCCATGCACATGCAATATGCCAATAGAGAGAATGAATGTTTCTACATGCAGATACAATATGTATTCTTACCTTAGTAAATTTTCTGGCCTCCTCTAATCATTTACCAGGCTCAGGTCTTGCTGCTCTTGTAGGCTACCTACATGTACATACATGTAACGTGACTAATAATTGTTTCATTTTCCTGCCACTAAAATAGTTTCCTACGCCATCACCCACCGCCGACTAGCTGGAAACAAAGTAAGTACCTATTGAACTATTGTTTTCAACCCCAAGTTAGTTTTATTTATGAATCCCGCCTCCCCTCGCCTAGCGACTAACGCTAGGCGCAGTAGGGTGCAGTATTGGCTATTATACGGGATTATACTTAATTTGACAATATTTCACTGTCAAATTGTATAATATACATTTTATACAAAATAGCAACATATATTACAATAACTGTCTATTGGCCCGTATGAAGTCAAATTTGTCTAATTTGATTTATTTGATACGACTTTATACAGAAGTTAGATAACTTTAGACTGTCAAACATGTCTCATCAAATATTGATTGTAGCATAAGTTTAAACACCTCAATCCCCCTGCCAAACATAATTAATATTTAAATGCCTTGACCCCCCTGCCAAACGTAGTTAATGTTTAAATGCCTCGACCCCCTTCCAAATGTAATTAATATTTAAATGCCTTGACCCCCCTGCCAAATGTAATAAATGTTTAAATATCACGAGCCCCCTGCCAAACGTAGTTTAAATGCCGACCCCCTGCGAATCACAATAAACGATTAAATATCTCGACCCCCTGCCAAACGTAGTTAATATTTAAATGCCTCAGCCCCCCTGCCAAACGTAATTAATGTTTAAATGTCTCGACCCCCCTGCCAATCGTAATAAATGTTTAAATATCTCGACCCCCTGCCAAACGTAGTTGTTTAAATGCCTCAACCCCCCTTCCAAATGTAATTAATTAATGTTTAAATGTCTCGACCCCCCTACCAATCGTAATAAATGTTTAAATATCTCGACCCCCCTGCCAAACGTAGTTGATGTTTAAATGCCTCGACCCCCCTTCCAAACGTAATTAATGTTGAAATGTCTCGACCCCCCTGCCAATCGTAATAAATGTTTAAATATCTCAACCCCCTGCCAAACGTAGTTAATATTTAAATGCCTCCGCCCCCCTTCCAAACGTAATTAATGTTTAAATGTCTCGACCCCCCTGCCAATCGTAATAAATGTTTAAATACCTCGACCCCCTGCCAAACGTAGTTGATGTTTAAATGCCTCAACCCCCCTTCCAAATGTAATTAATGTTTAAATGTCTCGACCCCCCTACCAATCGTAATAAATGTTTAAATATCTCAATCCCCTGCCAAACGTAGTTAATATTTAAATGCCTCCGCCCCCCTTCCAAACGTAATTAATGTTTAAATGTCTCGACCCCCCCTGCCAATCGCAATAAATGTTTAAATACCTCGACCCCCCTGCCAAATGTACTTGGTTTAAATGCCTCCACCTCCCTGCCAAACATAATAAATGTCTCGACTCTCCTGCCGACATAGCTAGATCATGTTTAAACACTTCAACCCCCCTGCCAAACGTAGTTAATGTTTAAATGCCTCGATCCCCCTGCCTATCGTAATAAATTTAATATCTCGACTCCCCTGCCAAATGTATAGTTAATGTTTAAATGCCTCAACCACCCCCTGCCAAACAGAAATTGACAATCCAAATTAGATAGTATAAAGTATTATAGTCTAATTGCTGTATAAAGTGGAGTCAAATATGTCTAATTATACAAAATATACAAATTAGACAAATTTGACTGGGATATCAGATTATAAAATTAATTTCAATATTAAATTTGATAGTCAAAATGATAGTCACGCACGGAAATTACATCACGGCGTATAATCGTTAAGCTCATCACTACTGTTGGGGACCTGCAAAAATAATAGGTAGATGATGATTGTAGTGCATGCACCTAACAGATATTGGGCAACTTACTTAATTCCATTTCTGGTTCCGATTCAGACCCATCCGATTCACTCAATTGCCTTGATGGAGTCAGCAAGATGCCTAAGCATTTCAATAACCACATCGTGTGTATCATTAAACACACCAACATGTCATCCAAACATAGCCTAACTCTAACACCTACCCAAGTATAGCTAGCATGACCTTTGTCCTACTTCCTACGAACCAGAAGTGTAACTTCCAGTTTGTGGTTGAGGCTATAAAAATAACTCAAACCCATGGAAAGAATTATCAGCAATAATTCCCTGGATGATCAATAATTGCTTCCCAACAACAAAAGTATCTTATTGAATACCAATTATTAAATCAAATATCCCTGAATCACCCTTACTGTCTAAGGACCAACAGCACCCAAAGCAGTGCTCCATAGTATGAAATTAAAATCTACCTTTAGGCCCCATTATCAGAAGACAGAGAATTAAAAAAGGATACAAGCTCAACTTATTTTCTTCTAAGAGTAGCCATTTATTGTTCTGTTTACCTTATTTTCTGAGAGGGAGGGCCCAGGGCTACACTTATCAGAATCCACCAATGTAGCGACAGTGTATCCTTGCTGGCCCTTCCCAACCAACTTCAGTAGCTACTGGGAGCCCAAGATGAATTATAAAAATTTTATCCCCCTTGACATTTAATGGCTAGTGAAATAGCAAAGTCCGATCAAAAGATTAAGTAGCATATCCATACCTGAACTGGTCTCCTGGAAGGACCTTCACAGGGCTCTGAAGTGGTGATGAATCGCACAAAAGTATCGGGCTGTCAATCATTCCAGACATCTTTTCACTGAAAACCTTTGCAGACGTGCACGATGCCGATAGATAAAAAGACCACTTCCACCTTCCCTCATGAGGCACAATAAAAAGAAAAGTGATAGAGCAGAACGGGTGCGCATGCGTCTATAACTCGCCGCATTCGAATTCCATTCCACCATTCCAGTCCAGTCCATTCCACTGTTCCATTCCATCGCTCCAGTCCAACAAATCCAAACACCCTGCTATCTTCGTAATAGAACCAGTGGCTACTACTGACTTTAGCCCTATTGGAGTATGGTGACCAATCAAGTGTGAAGGTGGCCAGCTATTGGGCCGATACTCCACCACGTTGTTGACAGCAGCCATATAAGTGACCATGGTTACAACAGCTAGCTATGCACTATCATTCGTTTGCGCTGGAACGCGGCATAAAGCTAGCTAGACTCAGTTTTACGGCTGTTGGGCTGGTTTCTTATCAATCTTGTGTAGACTATTCAAAGGTTACTCCTTGTTGATCAGTCTTGAGCTCATCGATATTTGAATTATGGGAACAAATACTTTAAATGTTAAGGCCATTCAACTTGATCATGGATTAATCCCAACTGGAATGAATGATAACAGCTAAATTCATTACTGTAATAGTACAACCTTGTCAAGTGCACCTTTCTTATAGTGTACATTTTTCATACCGTATACTTTTAATATAGGCCCCCCAAAAAAGTAATTCCAGATTGCGCAGGCGCCTCCAATTACAACCGAAAAATTCACGAACAGATCATAAGGGCACCTAGATGAGGGAGGCACCTAAGAGCTGCAATTAGGACAGTTCTGGAAGCTTTGCCAGAGCACAAGCGCTATCACTAACAGGTACTATTTAGTGAAAGAAGCATTATAGGTTGCTCTAGTGTTCTCACCTGATTGTACAGTTCATGAAAAATTTTTGGATGCCTTGCTTCCTCTGCCACTTAGTCAGTAGGGCCTTGAACAAGCGATCATAGTCCTTGCCATCAGTGGAGGGGAAGGCTGTCCTACCTAGACACTGTAGTTCAAGTTGAAGTTCCACAGACACGTTCTCTTGGACCTTGCGATGAAACTCCAGCCCTCGCAGTTCCTGATTGTCTACAGGACGCAATCTTTTGCGGAGAGCATCTGCAGCATTCTTGCAGCCAGACTTCTCATGTGAGGCAGTCTTGTAGAGATGCACCTTCCATTGATACAGCTTGATTTTATCTGACCACTCGGCTAAATGGGCTCTCTCGTCGAACCATTCCAACCATCTGTCAATGCTATCATTTTGGCTTGACTTTCTTTACCAGTATACCTTTCCAATGGTGGAAGGCTCTGAACAGAAGCTGCCTTGCACCTGCGCCTTGAGAAGTTAAGTCACTGATTTCATAAGTGTATCACTGCTAGTAGTATCTGTCACTGTAGCACCACTATTGGATTCGTAGCTCCTTGTAGGCGCGGCAGGGTCTGTGAGCGGAGTAGGATTGGAAGGTGGAGTCTCGCTAGTGCTGTAGGATTCCATCAACCTTTCACCCAAACCGCCAGGCGGCGGCACATGCCTTTGGGGTCTGCAGACTGCGACTGGGGGGTCTTCAGCTTTTCCTGAAGAACGCAGATTTCTCCTTGAGAGTGCTCAAACCCGCATTTGAGGCTGGTGATTCAGCTTTTCTCTTCCTCAACAAGGTTCTGCTCCCTGTCAATCGCTCTCTCGTGCTCTGCTCGGAGTGCATCTAGAGCTTTGTGCCTGTCGAGTTCGGCCTCTAGCGCAGCACTTTTGAGCTCCTGCTCCAAGGTAATATAGCAGTCCTTGAGGACACTAAGAGGAAGAAATTCAGACAGTGTCTTCAGACAGGGTGTGAATGTTAGTATCACACTGCCAGTGCAAATAGAAGTACCTATTTCAATTACAGAAATTTAATAATCGTTAATCAGTGATTTTGAATGAGAAGAAAAGTATATGGGGATTCCAAGATAGGTGCTCTTATGTAGCAGTGTGTAGGGTACTATAATGGAAAAGTATTACACACCTTCAAGCCCATTGTACTAATTTAAGTTTGTAGATACACAGTTGCATATATCAGTTGACAAGGGTGATAAAATTTCCATGGAAATGTAACTTACTAATAGCTGTTACTTTATTGCATCTTTCAAATAAATCGTAGTGTGATAGCTATATACTCTGGGTAGTATTGTTTGAAACTAGTTCACTTACAGCTTGTCTGCAAGACAATTTCCGTTTTTCTTCTAGAAATAATCTTTTAACAAATAATGTTATGCTTTCAAGGATTTCCTGTCAGTTGTCACATGCATGTTTAGTCTGTTAGGTCACTCTTTCAGATGTTTCCTGTTCGGACAGTAGGCTCTTTTTGATGGTAATTACTGTGTGTTGCAGAACTAAGGCACCTGTCATTCGAAACGTGGATACCTGAGCTATCAACATACTACCACTGTTTATTGAAGGTAATGTGCAACCCTCCACATGCTAGATGCTATTTGGGTGTCTATCCTGGGACTGAGGTGTTAAAAGAAGAGCTACTCGCTCACTTAGACATTGAACAAAATATTTACAAGCAGTGGATCTCCACTGATAGATCCATGCTTTGAGACATATTCAACAGTTCAGGAATTTGTTGATACTTTCTGCGAGAAAGTAGAACTCCTACGTCCCCATTCCTTCATCGCAACAGAGCAGGCTTCATTCTATGCAGCTTGCAAGGCATCGTTAAAGACGGGATAGGTTATGGTCATAGTGTATTTTTCAGAAAATTACTCCTTCGTTTTACAAGATGCTGCCCAAGGATTCCATTGGAATATCCCAAGAAACCCTGCACCCCTTTTCGCCTACTACCTGGATTTAGGAGAGGTATACTATCTAAGCTATGTGGTGATTTCTGAATGTATGTACCACGATACTGCGGCTGTCCACTTTTTCGAAAATCTTTCATTACCTTTCTACAAGATTTACTGCCAGCTAGATTGCACCCCAATCCAGTATATAATTTATTTTTCTGATGGTGCTGCATCGCAGTAAAAGAACATGAAAATTTTCCTAAATTTATGTCACCACAAAGATAATTTCAGTGTCAAAGCGGAATGGCATTTTTCAGCCACTTCACGTGGAAAGGGGGCATGTGACGGTCTGGGTGGAAGAGTCAAGCGACTACCAGTTCATGCTAGCTTATAACAGCCATATAATGACCAGCTAATGACACCACGCCAATTGTTCGATTGGGCATGTACAA
Source organism: Cliona cf. orientalis (assembly GCA_963930775.1). Classification (NCBI taxonomy): domain Eukaryota; kingdom Metazoa; phylum Porifera; class Demospongiae; order Clionaida; family Clionaidae; genus Cliona; species Cliona cf. orientalis. The sequence continues at coordinate 33,867,949 of OZ005689.1, read as the reverse complement.
ACACACCAGCTCTTTATTTTGGGTATTGTAACAACGAAGATTATGCAAAGGAACGGAGTAATTTGGAGCGACGCTTTCAACTCTCGCGCATGATTCCTGGCACGAGAAAACTGCACTCTTGTACCAATCTCCAGTAGCACAGTGGAAGTCGGACACTTCTCACCCTCAAATGTATCCAGGGAAAGGGAGTCACTCTAGCAAAGAATGGCGTTCCACCGGAATCAATTGCTGGGTCTGTCACTTGTCTATATGAAGGGAATTGGTGGTTAGCTTGTGTGCTTGAAGTCTGCAATGACACCAAGAAAGTGAAGCGGACATTTCTGTATCCTCAAGGTCCCTCAAACTTGTTTAAGTATCTACAGCCCCGCAATATTAACAACATACCAATGGATGATATTCTAACTCTTGTAGACCCACGAACAAAGTGTTCTTTGACAAAAAAGAAAAGGCTTCGCTCTGTGTCATCACAGTAAAAACTTATATTACATCTAATGATCGCCATGTAAATCGATTATCGCCAATAAAATCGCCACTGCATGCGGGTGCTGTGTGGGGCTAATTCGTAGTTGGTATATACTTGGAATAAACAGTGCTATTCCGTCTTGCTGTACATGTGTCTATCTCTTGCTCTCCCTCTCCCTGTCTCTCAGTGATCTACAGAATAGTCACATTAGCAGCTATAGTTTTTTAATCGTAGTATACCGTATTTATTCGAATAGAAGCCGCACCCCGAATAGTAGCCGCCCTCGAATAATAGCCGCACCTGGAGGTCCACCAAAGAAATAGTAGCCGCCCTCGAATAGTAGCCGCACGCATGCGTGAACACAATAAAGTGGGTGTGGCCACGTTCGCACGCCATAAATGATCGTCAGTTCGAGGCAAAAGCACGACAGAAGACGTCCCTGGCTTGATTCTGCTGCTGTTTTTCGATCATAATAACTCGTCTATTCGAAAAGTAGTCATGAAAAACTAGTCCATCACAACAAGATACCACCAGATCGGCGCAAAGGTATCCCTCCGAAATAAATAAAAGCCGTCCTCGAATAAGAGCCGCCCTCGATTAGTAGCCGCACTCCAGCAAGGCTGAAATTAATAGTAGCCGCGGCTACTATTCGAATAAATACGGTAGTTACATAATATTATGTCCCATATGCATGCGCAGTTTCATGGTTGCTGTATTATAGGTGGTAACAAACGTACTACTACACATTTGTTCTCCTAATGTTCAGTACTGCATTGAGCCCCACCCCTTACATACCAGGTCAGAGTTTCCCACAGAAAAAAATATTGCATGATGGTAGTTAATTAAAAGTATGGACCCATGTAATGCGTGCTCTGCGTGTGGTGAAATTTTGAGCAAACACACCCACTTCCGGTGTTTAATTACCAGGAAACCGAACGATATTATTGCTATTGTAATAAATAAATTTTGTATAGTCACATTATAAAAATTAAATTTTGATTCTTCTATTTGATCGTAATGACCAGCATATTGCTGCTTCGTCAAAATTAAACTATTTCATGCATGGCTCCTCTGACGAAAGTCGACTGATTCTGTATTCGACAAGGATCACCTGGAGTGATATGAGTACGAAGTAATTGAAGGAAATCACTCAAGACTAGTATTTTAAGAACTTGTCCAAGAGCCAATTTATCGTCTGCAGAAGGGCTATCACCACAGGCTGCCAGCATTATACCACAATTAACAGATGAGGAAGCTCTTTTTCTTCTACGTGGATTGGACCTCTTCACTAAGTCAATGCGTTTTCCTGGCACTTACTCCCTCCTTTGCATACATTGTATACATTCTCAATGGCCTTGGTGGCTGAGCTTGAGCTTGCTGTGCGGTCAAGCTTATCATGACCACCACCGCGTGCACCAGTCTTTGAGAAAACTGCCTCATTGAGGAGACCAGTGGTATATAATGTATGATTACGTCCTTACTGATGAATATTGGTGTACATACCATACCATACCCTGACATACTTCTTCAAAAGTTTGCACTAAAAGAGCCCAATTTTTTTTCGCGATCTGGCTTTAATCTCCATTGCTAGGCAATTGAGATTACTCCCGTTTATTGGGGTCTTGGGTAGCTGCTCCCTAGGTCTCTTGTAAGTTCCCTCCAGTGCCTATTTAACCTGTTTTGTCATTATTAAGGTAATTATGGAGCATTATTGAAAACCTCTTCCCTTTTCAGTTCCTCTGCTTTCACACTAGCCTCAGCAAATGCAATTGCTGTTGATGACAGCTCTTGCAGAAGACTGAATTACTGCTCTTCTTTGGCTCCATGGAGCAATTGCCAGTTACTTTTTTTGCAGTCAAGCAATCCCAACTCATCTTTTGCCTTCTGTCCTTTGACATTTCCATCTCTGTAGAGCTGGAAACATTTTTCTGCTCCATTCCAACAGCGTTCCGACAACCTTGCTACAAGTCTAATGGTGCTGAGAGCATTGATGCACTTTTCCTTTCTTTCCTTTCAATATCCTGCAGTAGATTTATAATACTAACCTTAATGATGTAATATTTTAATATGATTGCACCTCAATCCCAAACACCTTGATAACTCACTCATCTTATTAATAAATCCCATCAATTTCCTTTCTGATGGTTGTTCAACTGCTGTGAACAGGCAATGGGTCAATTTGACATCGTCATAACTTTCTCGCTAGCTGTGTTTCAGCTGTCATAATAATTATTATGCTGTTTTCCCAAATGCAAGGTTTAGATGAAGCTCTGCATCTGTAGGAAATCAGGCAACTAAAAGGTCCAGTTTAAATAATGAATGGGCACAACCATCAATGTATCTGTAACGAGTTGACTGGTCCCCTTACACAAGTGGTCCCCCAGGACCACTTGTCATCATAAATGGTCCCCCCGGACATACTGTGTGGGCCATAAATCAGGGGTGGCCAAGGTACTGAAGGCATGCATGGGCCAACATCTCAATATTAAAACACGTCGGGGCCATTTCAGAACATATAATATTTACCCCGCGCGCATGCGCAAGGGGTAAAGTAATCGGTCATGTTGTCGTCGTTAGCAGAAAAATCGCCATATCTCGAGGTCTAGGCACCTGAGCAACTGGTAAGCACAATGAATCAGTCGAACTTGACAAAAAACGGGCTTCAGTGTGTTTCGAATCGAGGGATATGGTCCACGAGCGTCACAAATAGTGCCTTTTTGTTAGCCTTCGTAACCACGCCTATCGACAGTGCCCACTCAATGCATTATGCATGCATACAGGCCTTGTGCTTTCTGCTCATGTGCATAAAATGGACTGGTAAAGGTCGTCAATAATGCTAATGGCACACGTTTGGCTGCAGCAACAAAAGCAGATCTATAGAATGTGCGCGCGGGGTAGCTCTAGTTATTGTAGTACCCCCGGTATGATAGCTAGCAATGTGTGCTGTGACCCACCCGACTGTAGCTACATTGATTAAAAGTCGAGGTGCAGTTAACAGATATTAATCACCAAATGTATATATTTCAAGCTTGAGGTTTACACTTGAATCAAACTGCAAGCCTTGAAGGCCAGCTCTTTCAAAGGGAACACTGTTCTCCATTTCATACACAGTAAAATAATAATAGAATCATGGATATCAGTGGTGGAGGAAGACGGCTGTGACTGGGGGGCACAGTGGGTATATCACATGTCTACCACAATAGGGATCTATTAAAGGACTATCATGCAAGGGGGGCACGTGCCCCTGGTGTCCCCCTGGTTCCGCCGCCTATGGATATGTGCAGGCCACATCCATTTCAGGTAGGAGTAGCTGGAGTACACAAATTATTTCATGCATAGTACAGTTACTGTCAGGGGCCATAAAAAATTAGTCAGGGGCCACAAACAGCCCCTGGGGCCGCATTTGGCCATTCCTGATAAATGGTCCCCCGCTGCAGTAAGTGGTCTCCCATATCTATGGGGTGTTGTTTGTCTCAAAACTACGTACACATTAATGTTCAGCACAGGGATCGATGTTTAGCAAAGGAGTCGATAATTATTTAGCCTTCCCGTGAAATATGAAGATACGATAGAACGCAAGGGGTAAAGCAATCGGTTTGTCTGTCGTCTGTTGTCTTGTCGTCGTCAGCAAGAAGACCCGAGAAAATCGCCAGATCTAGGCATCAGAGCAACTCCTAAGCACAATGAATTCATTGAAAGACTTGCTATATTATGCTTTGAATAGGCCCAAGAGCGTCGTAAACACCGCATTTTATTGGCCACGCCTATCAATTGCACCCTGGCTATATAGCACAATATGCAGGTAAAGATCGTCAACAGTTGCACTGTTGCAGCAGGACGCAGCACACAAGTATTTGCTGTATAGAACTCTAGTGCATTATTATGAATGACACTTATCATTTGAAGTGTCGCACAGCTAGTTCCACTACTAAATGTGGGGGGACCACTTATATTTGAGGGGACCACTTACCATGACACTAGGGGGACGACTTGTGGCAACACAACTAGTCCTGGGGGACTACCTATGGCAACATATTATGTGGTCTGGGGGACCATTAGTTGCATGACAGATCCCATACAGGAGAGGGACCAGAATTACAGTCAGAGTATTGAAGCCTGTAGAACAGAACAAGGACAAGGACTTTCAGAACAGACTGCTAAATTATTACCATATCCTCGCAAAAGAGGGCCCACCCCCAACTTTGGGCTCAATTTCCTGCTAAGGTCTGCCATTTACTGAAATTTGCGCCCATGTGTAGCTGCCCTTGAAAGTGCAGCTCAAATGGCTGGTTTACGAGGACAAAACTTGGAATAGTGTATGTAAGATCGATAAGTAACATGCTAAACTGCCGTAAAACTAAGCCTAGCTATATTTCAGCACAAAGGAACAATCGTACACAACTATGCGATCATAGCCACTCCCACTTAATACGGTTGCAATCAACGATATACGGTGAAGTATCGCGGCTGCCCTTGCTCTGGATTGGTATTCATACTTGAATAAGGCTGAAATCAATAGTAGCCGCTGCTACTATTCAAATGATGAAGTTAGCACGAGTAACTCACCTGGGCGCTCTTTTGTGTATAAATGCGACCTCGATTATCGGCCCATCCCCCAATTTTGGCTCAATGTAAGGTGCACCGCCCATGGGCCCCCTTTCGCGAGGGTACGGTATCTATTGATATGCAATCTTTTGTTCAGCAATATTCATTTGATCAAAGATCCTGATTTACATAGTCAGTGCTACCTGCACAGAAGATTTGTGTTCACCTTCAGAAAGTACATACACACATCCACACACTATGTACTATGTATACGTGATGTGCACACGCACAAGGTACTAGGTGTGTATTCAGCTCAAGCACTCACTTGCTTTAGTAGTATAGTATGGATATGTATGGATATGTTTGGATATGTATGTATGTATGTATGTATGTACCGTATCCTCCCGAAAATAAGCCCCCCCTTTTTCAGCAGTAGACATGACCTAGACTGGGGAGGGGGCTTATTTTCGAATATGCACTTTCCCTCGAATACAAGCCCCCCTTAGCCACCATCGTTGGTCACGTACCGCAGGAAATATCCAGAGTTTGCTTATCTTTTCTCCAAAAGAGCGGCAGCGAGATGATCTGTCAAGTAGATGGCAACATGAGGATCGGCGGTGGGAAAAGGACTTGTTGTTCCGTGTGTGTACGTCTTTAGAGGAAAGTAAAAGCATCTTGACCGGCTCGTAAGTGTCTTCGCCAAGCTAGACACTACTGGATACATAACGCATGAAATTAGGGTGAAAACCCAATGAATTAGTACTACAACCAATGAAAAGACCGTTAAACTTTGCGTCACGGCAATTTCATTGGTTGTACATCCATCTGTAAAATGCCGTGAATTAGTGTCCCCTCAGTGAAATATCCGTGAATTTATATCTTGTCCTTTGAAACACCTGTGAATTTATATTTCATGGATACATGGAATGTATGCGCAGCAATGAAAATACTGTGAATATATATTTCACGGTAATTTCATAGGCAAGGATCAGTACTATAATATTATTATATTATATACTGCACATGTATATACAGCAGATGAAGTAGTCATTACAAAAATATAATAATTATTTATGTGCACAATGCATGCTCACTTGACCTGAGTTATACATAATATTATACGTATACCCAATATATGAGATAACCATAACAATATATTATAGTAGTTTAATGGGACACAGTGAGAAACCATAGTTTGTCATCCTCCTTGGCAACCACTAAAGGAGACGATAATAATGAAGGCTTCAGTACATACGCTGTTTGGATATCATGCCAATTGTGAATCCACCATAGTCCACACTGGGCATCAAGTTGAGGTTTTGTGAATACATTAAGCAACACGAATTCATGGGTCTGTCCTAAAATGTGTGTGTAAAGCACAATTTAATTTGTCCCAGTCTTGGAAGTTCAGAATAACCAAGTACCTGCACATAGCTACAAGAAAATCTGGGATGGTTCAACTCATCTTTGTCAGCAGCATATGTAATCAGACGGCCGGTATTCTTATCTTTCAAAAGTAGCCTCTTACACACACAGGCACGTCTGTCTGGTCCTTTAAGCAATTCCAAATCACCACTCTGCAACCCTCCTACAGGAATCCACTTATTAAAAGGAGGAAATGTTGATTTTTGCCTTCGATTTGCTACCTTTCTGAGCTCCTCTTCATATTTCACAAACAGCTCACTGTATCTTGGGATACTACTCTTGTACATTTCTACAAGGAGTGCATGAACATTGAGAGGGAGGTCTTGCACAACACCTTTATCATCAGATAAATCAATGCTATCACTGATTGGTGATGAACACTTGCCAGACATGATCATATGACACCACTCAAAAATCTGTAAATAAAGGTATATACAATAATTTTATAAATTATCCCAATAAATTATTACCAAATCCACAGGAACTATAATTATTATTACAGGAATCTAGGACAAAGCTAAGGATAATTATATATTCATTGGTGCATGCACCCTGTTTACACAGATTGTCTTATAAGTGCATGGACATAAATAAATATACAATAATATGTTAACTACAGTCATGGTATAAGGTAATTATGAAATAACCTACCCTGTATGTTTCCATTAATGTTGCCTCTGGATATCTTTGATTCATAACACGTCTGTGTAACCAGCTATTAAACCGCTCATACGCAAACATCCATGAAGCATAAACTGGTCCGAAATGCTGTATACCATCAAAAATGTGGCGAATCAGATGCATAGTGATTACCTGATGAATTAGAAAGGAATGCAAGTATTTAAATTCTTAGAATACTGCACGCACACGATCAGGTTTCTAATTACCTGTATGTCAGCTGGAAAATCCCTTTCCATTAGAGCAAGTGACAAATTGATTTCACTCTCTAATTCCTGAAGCTTAGACTGATCAATACCCTCGTCAAGAATCTTTCGTACTGCCTCCAAGAAGGAAAACAAAGTTGTTCGTTGGCGATCACAGAGCATTCCACGCAAGCAGAACTTCAAAATGTTCCTTGAAACAAGCTAATCATAAAGAGATACACACACAATTATAATCATTGCATATACAGCCTTAAACCTCTGATACAACTAGGCAAATACTAGACCGTAAAGCCGGAAATATTGGTGGAAATTAAGTTTTGGTGGTTGAGCCCAAAATTGCTAATGCAAGAATATTAGAATACCATAGTGGACTTTTGTACACTGCATGTACATCCTGGCACATTGATACACATGCAAATGTATATGCATACAATGTGGCATCCTAGACCCACAGGATATGGCCTTGGGTACAATGAACCTGTGTGTGCAATACTAAATTTAACACACATACACAATACCTCTTTCCAATCGTGCGACTTGAGGCCAGTGGTTCGAAAAAATATTTCTCCAGGATTGAAATCAGCATTTGTCATGATTATTGCTTTAGAACGAGTGTCAGCCAGCTTCAATTCATCTGGAGATAATACATAAGGATGGTGAACTTTTGTAGTTGTGGTTTGACTCCCTCGTTTTCTCTTTCGAGTTTCCTCATCGAATCCAAATCATTTTAATTTCCTTTCCAAAACTGCAATTTTATCCAGCTTGCTCTTTCCAATTAAAAGAAAAATACTCGTTCAATGGCATCCTTAACCGTATGCATTGCATCCGGGAATGTTTGAAGTATACGGTTATGATTTGGAAGCTTCATTAGGGAATAAGAATTTTTACAGCCAGTGGATTTTGCAACAGCTGCAGCCATTCGCCTATGATACATACACAGAATAAACGCTTATAGATCCATAATAATTATACTATATACAACGAAAAATATTTTAGAGCGATAATTTTCTTATATAATCCGTGTCCTAACCTGGAGGGCATAAAGGATGCGTTCTCCTACAAGCTCAGAAGACTCACGATTAGTCGGAATTGTTGTGCCGTGTGCACAAACGAGGTTGCCAGAGCCTAGGGGCCATAGAGCTAGAGATGCGCATTCTCGAACTCAAGCAAGTGGCGCAAGCGCCATGCATTTCAACAGGCCTGCTTGGCAGGCCAACAAGCCTCGAGCGAAGCAAGAGGCGATGTCTGTTCTTTGTCATGGTCTGGTGGTAGATTCAACGTTCGAGCAGAGTGAGAACGTCGCCATTACACAGTGAGTTTGAGCAGCTTTCGGCCTGCAGTGAGGGGTGTGGCTACACCATGATAGCATAGTTCAGTGCTGCTATGCGCATTGCACTAACTGGCACTCGGATTGTACATAGCATGCTGTTAGTAGTGTTCAGTCACATTATCCTATGATTGTGACATCAAACATACTTGTTATGCTATAGTAATCAATCTTGAGACTTGTGTATGGTCCCTGAAAATTATTACCCATTCCATCATACTAGGGATGCAGCTTCTACCGTAAAACGGGACACGTTCAAGGCAGAAAACTTTCACGGAATGCTAAATCAATCGTATGGGTAGAGGTGGGCCATCCCCAAATTTTGTGGATAAATTTATTAGTGGTGGCATGCATGAATTAGTTCGTGAATTTTCTCCCTTTACACAGTATTTTAACATACTTTGTTTTTGCTGCATCATATGCAGCATGAACATCCTTCAAGGTTGTGTAGACTCGACGTGATGGAGCTGATCTAATTTCCTTCGACTTAGAAGGAAAACTCTCTGATTCCTGTCGTAAGTTTGAGTTCATGGGCAAAAATCGTCTGTTCTCCAGGTACACCATCTTATGTAATTCAGTGAAGTAGGTTCCTGTAAGTTTCTTAAATATTATTTCTTGTACAACATAATGAAACAAACACCACGTACCTTCAATCTCACACCACGCACATGCCTGATAAGCATTCGCTCCAAGAACATTAAACACTTTGGACAACCCAGGATAATCCAGAACATACATGAGAATTTCTGCTTTTAATTTGAATGGTGCCCCTTGATAAGCATCAAATACTTCCTTATTTGAAATGGATAACAACTCGTCAACTAAGATATCTAAGTATGGATCCAAACTGTTAGGTTCCTTAGTGCCGTTACCGGGAATGGTACCCACAAGCCAAATGTTCCCATATGAGTAGCGAATCTCACGTGGCAAATTTAAAATGGTGAGAATGGATGGGCCACATAGAATATGAAACTCTGTTTTGACTATATGGGTTGACCCCATCAGTATTAAGAGCTAAAGAAACACCACGTACATCAGAGGCAAATACCCCAGCACTTGAATAAGCTGAACTCCACGATAAAGAATCATGAATATCATACATCAGGGACGATCCTTCACGAAGTCGCATACCATGAGCTTGCACTATTTTAGATAGGCTGCATGTACCAAATAATCTCACAAGCCTAGGGCCGATAGGGAGGTAGGTAAATCTCTTAGCTGGAACTTCTTGATTGATATATCTTGAAGCCCCACAGGTAGGACAAGCATTGAGATCTGCATGTTCTCCTCTGTACACTATGCAATCGTTAGGGCACACGTGAAATACAATAGGTTGGGTAAGAAATGGTTCCACAAGTTTCATTGCAGCATCATATGACGCAGGTAATTTATTTCCAGGTGGAAGAACTTCTGCATGCTCCAACTTTAAGATATCAGAAAGAGCTTCTTTACTGATGCCGGGGTGCTCACTGAACCAATGAAGATACTTCACAAGCGCATCCATAACAGTCATCTTGGAGCCATCATACAGTGGAGTTGAGGACAATTGCTCACTTTCATACAATGATATATCATACAGTTGTGGTGAGCTTTCACGAGATTCAGAATCATAGTCATCACCTGATTGATGTAACATGGTATCTTCATGATTAGCTCCAGTTATATCACCAAAATTGGATGAAAGTGCACAATCAGAGTCCATAGATTGAGATTTATCCACCTGTAACATTACATATTTCAACACATAATCACTTGTAGAGTAGGAGCATATGAGCGAAGGAGTGTGTGCCATTGAAATACATATCCATACAATAATGGGTGTGGCTATGTATATATGTAGGGAGTATAGGGCATTTCTAATAGATGCACAGTTTCCAAAAGTATTCTGCAAGAATTTGTACTAACGGGCATACTGGGAAGTTTCATCCTTATTCGTGGGCTAATATGCTCCTGCTTGTAGGAAATATTTCAGGAGTTCAATTTTCATAGAAGTTGCATGACATTTGCAGCTTAACAGCTATTAGACTACATGTATGTATACTAGCGTTTTCAGTCGAAATTGCGCTTGCATTAGCTTGCACTCAAAGCCACACCAACGACGTACCATTTCAATGAATTGAGAGCTCTCATTGGTCAATTTTTGAATTCCTGGCGTGTGACTTTCCGCAGACATCTTACACAGAGCATTATAGCGCATTGGACACTCTCTTCTCTCTCTCTTTATTATCTACTCTTGCTTGAACATTATATTATGGACTATAAAATTTATTGAACAAATATCAGGACTCAAACACAGGGCAAAATTGTAACCGTTCAACTGAGAATCAAGTTGGGGCCACCAAAATAGTATATTTACATGTAGCTAGGTAGCTTACCATCATTGCATGATTAATATCGTCTTTAATATTGCGTCACCTTGTTTATTAGATATTACATTACTAACTATATATTATTAGCTTACCTCTGACTCGAGAACGCGTGGCTGCTCTGAGACGCCAGGAACTGCGTGCTGGGTATCGTCTGTCCTTGCATCTGCTGCTTGGTCAATACGAGCAGTAGTGGTGACAAACATTTTCATATGTTGACGGCGGAGGTAGTTGGAAACGAGCTTGCCCTGGCATACAGGACACGGACAGCACACGTTGCTCATAACTAGATCTAGATTTGGACACCGGTACTCGATCAACAGTGACAATAATGGTGATCGTGGGCATGGGTAGATCTGGCCACGCCCACTTGATAATATTGGCCCCACCCGGACCCAAAGGGCGCGCGTGGCGCAATGATCCAGCCGGCCGAGCGTGTATGGATCCTATTGGTTGTAGAAATCATATGACTTTACCGCACGCACGTGAGTGAGAACTTCAGCACTAGCAGCACAGCTGCAAGCTCCTCAGCAGCTAGTAGTCCAGTGCGTTGTACTGATGATAGTAGAGTCATCGTGAATTATGAGTTCACCTGCCGAATCAAGCGAGAAGTATGTCTCACCCAACAGCAGGCTGTGATGCTGCTTCCCCTGATACAACAAATTGCAGCTGGAAGCGTTGGAGTTCAGTTACAATCCCAATCGTCTACCCCTTCAAGAGATGCTTCATCTAGTGCCAGCTGTAGTAATAATAGCAGTCCTTTCTTCACCCCACCTCCAATTTCAGTTAAACCGCAAGCAACAGTGAGTGCTAGTGGATATAGCACCGACACCAGTGAAGCTTCATGCAAGTTTTCATCTGACGAACTATTTACGTCCAAGCGCCGAAATTCCAAATCCTCAGATGCCCAGTTTTATGCATGTAAGCTACTATCTGAAAATATTGTACATGTTTTTATTTGTTTGGTATAATTGTTATTAATCTCCTATGGTGGGTTAATAATATGCAATTATAGTACAACTATTTACAGTTGTACATGGCAGAGGTCAATACTAGATAGATGATGATAATTTATCTTGTGCCTTTATAATTGTAGACTATCTTGCGTGAATCTGAAAAATCAGCAGGGCTTTGGGATTCTGCTCCTTTACTAGAAGAGATTTCTGGTGAAACAATGAAAAAGTTTAGAGAAACGGTATGTTGTATGATTGTACGACGCGAGTGCTATGGAATTATACTCTTGTGTACTCCACTACCATATTACTACTGGCATGCTTTCATATAGGCTTATAGTCTGTGTCCAATGCTAAAAACCGACCCTACAAAGCTGAAGGGATTATTGGCAGAATGCTTGATGAATATGCGTGCATACTTGAGGAGGTTAAGAAGGATACCACCTAAAGGGTTAGTGCAAATAATTTTAAGGTTACGGGATAGTCTTCAACGCGCTATTTATAAATGATTGCGCACGGACACAATTCACGTATGTTTTAATGTGGTTTTGTCAGAAACGCGAACGAGTGTCGACCATTTCCAGAAGTAAACAAAAGTCCGAATTTCTGCATCAAGTTTTGAAGACTAGAGACTCGAACGAACTGACTTCGCTGTGGTTCACGCTAGTCCATCAATTGGAGCAGTGCCAAGTATAGCGCTTTTTCGAAAACTCTAAGATGGTGAGTCGTCAGACAAGATTTTGTCCTGGAGGGCCGCCATTAAGCGAGTCACATGGCAGCTGAGCAGTAAGTTTTTATGTTCGCTTTCTGTTCATGTAACTCGATAGAGTTCAAACGCTATACTTGGCCCTGTAGAGACTCGTAAGCTATGGTTTCGCTTGTATGTCAATACATAGAGGCTGTTTACCTTGGCAAAAATTGACGCAGAAAATTGCAATACTTACCCAAGCTTGCAGACAGACAGTGGCAGGTTTGGTTTTCGTTTTTGTGGACCATGGGGCAGGCATCAGGAGAGCTACTTACCTGTGCCTTGACTGTGCAAAGAACGTGGACAAAAACTGGAATATAACTGTCTCATTTATTATTCATGTGAACTTTGACCATGCGTGGGCGGAACACTATCCCGTAACCTTAATGTGAATCACAGGTATAATAATGTACATTAATTTTGATTTTGCAGGCCTAAAGTAAGGGCAAAGTACAGATGTGGACGGAAAGGTGCGAGAGCAACTGCAAGACACTTGTTCACTCCTCAATCAAAAAAGAGCCCGCAGAGACCTAGAGAAGACAGTGACCTTAAACCTGGGTATGTAAACTGTATGTGCACATGTTGAAGTGGTAGGCTTTTTTACAGAGGTGGGGGTGCACTGGGATTCCCCCCCCAGAATTCCATAATAATATAATATAATGTGTATACAGCACAAATAATACGATTACATATATAAAATTTTGTTGTCACAGCATTATTGTGTGATTTATTTACTAGTCTTAAGTACAACATAATTGCATGGGGGAAACACAATCCGCATGCATGGCTGGTATCCATAATATTCACTCTCTTACATGTATAGGATTTGAGTTTTCTCCTTCCTTCACTTTTACTATTACTCTATCCCTCTCACACACACTCTCTTTATTCTCTCATGTATTTGATAGTGGTGAGGTACAAGTAAAGAATAAAAATGGAGATATCCTGGGAAGAGGAATGTTCATTAATAAAGGTATTTCCCAAAACTAATAGGACTCTCTTTAGTGTTGATGTGTTCAAGTAGAGAATGAAATGTATGGACAAGTTATACTGTGGCAAAACCAATCCAAACGAAGTCAGGAAGAAAGCCTTCCAAGGCCAGTTGGAAAAAAGGTCACCTTTCAGCAGTTGGCGGTATGTTATAAATAGCCATCAAAGTGTGTACGTAGTAATTGTCTCAATTCCCATTTAGAAGAACGATGTTTTCCAGTGGAAGCTTTCTAAGTTAGCTCGTCCTTGTATGGCTGAAGTACGTGTGAGTTCTTACACTACTATATAGAAGTGTCCACTTGCTTGTGTATAATATTTGCAGAAAGGTGAGGAAAAAGCAGATTATTCAAGTCCAAGTGAGAGTGAGGATGAGGAATTATCAGAAATGGAGTTGACAAGAAAAAGAAATATACATCGTAATTCATTAGCTTGGGATGAGATCACTAAGGTATTTTCTTCGATATTTGTACTTTTATAATTAGATACTATAGCTTCACCCAATTATTAGAAGCAATATTCAACAATAATTTTATTATAGCTGCATGTATATATTATATACCAGTGTGTATGTATGATGATTTGCTGAATGTTTGTCATTAAGTAAAGAGCACGCCAAATTTTAGATATGTGCAAAATACTCATTTGTAATACTGCCTATTAATAGGGAAACATCACATCTAATGAGGATGGTGAACTACAGTTTTTAGGAACAGCGGAACATTTGGGTGCACCTTCTCATGGTGATAAATCAAAGGGTGGTGGCCCTCCTCGTAAGAAAAGTAAACCTATATCTACTTCCACTGACAGTGGTGTAGTGACAGACAACTCGTATGATAGTAAGGACTCTCCAAAGAAGGCAGTTTCTCCTAAGAAGGCTTCTCCGAAGAAGGCTGCCAAGAAAGCAGTATCCAGGAAAACTAAGACTCCCACAAAGAAGCAGAAACTCAAGTCTCTCACTACTACTACTTCCACAGCATCCAAGGTACGTACAGCAAAATATTTCTGTAGTCCTACCTGGTCACTATATACCTCAACTATAGGTGGTTACAATATCTAAGTAGTAAAGTTTAGTGCTTTACTAGCTAACCACACTCTGACTGTCACATGTGTTATACGGGTAGTAAGTTAATAAAAATTGAATTCAATTTTTTATGCAGGATCTTGAATCAGCTGCACCACTGGTCAGGTCGAATGTTAAAGCAACATCTCAAAAGAAGAAAAAAGGGGGATCCATGTCGCCCAAGAAGGACAAGAAGGTGACTAATCTGTATACATATAGGAGGGTTGATGTGATGTGTGTATCATCTGCTGAGTGTAGCATTTAGAATTTGCCCCGGGGGTGCCCCATGTATATCAATGCTTTCCTCCCTAACATACAGGTATTGCACTATCAGCAATTCATGTCCCATAGCTCCTAATTAATGTGTATTGAGTTTATTTGCGGTGAAGGTGCTTGTCATGCATGCATTTATAAGTGTACGTCATGTTATATAAATAATAGTTAGAGACCGAGTCCAATGTCTCTACACCATTTAAGAGACCCGAAGGCCCTTGGCTGTAGCATCCCAAGTGAAAGCGAGGGTGCTACTAAGGGCTTGAGGGTCTCTTGAAAGTGTAGAGACCATTGGACGAGGTCTGTAACTGATTTAGAATATAGCAACTGTAACTGTGGTAGTTGACCCGAGGACTTGGCTACTGTTGCATTGAGCATCTTTCTTTGCCCTTGGCTATACTTGTAGGTGTTTATGAAATTTGTAGGTCTCTATGAAGACTTGTAGGTCTGTATGAGAAATAGAGACCTCTGAGTGTCCAATCAGATTACAGTATTTGTTACAACTATATTCTAATATATTTTACAATATCACGATATATAGGATTCAAAGTTCTGGACGTACGTTTCCGAAGGGTCTGACATGGAAACGGTGGGTACTGTTGAACTCGGGAGAGGAAAGCGAGAAAGGAAGTTAAAGATTCGTTCAGATGATAACATCATGTAACACATAATCATGATTACTATAGTAATCCAATACTGCATTAATTAGTAGTACCAGATACGGAAATCAATCTATGCTTGTTGTATGTGATGCAGAAATAACTAGATTTGTTGTAACTGTACATGCAGTCTTGTAATATGTGCTGAGTTATTACATAAGCAGGGTTTTTTCTAGAAATTTTCCGAAACGGGGAAGAATGATCAAAAGACATGCTCTAAACCTACATGCCTATACAGAATATAGAGCATACTTTTAGCATTGTGGTGTTATTTTACAGGAAGGAATTTGAAGACTTCCCCTCTTGGCCATAGTTATGTGGAAGAACATTGCATAAAATATATATTATGTGGCCACACCCCTTCCTTTCATAGGGTTTTCACGGTTATTTCATGGATTTTTTCATGGACTTTTCACAAATATTTCATATGCTTAACCTAGAGAATCCAGCTAGAGAATCCAGAATTCAAATTTCATTGAAATTTCATGGCACGTGAAATTTCATGGATGTACCAGTCATGAAATATCCATGAAAATTCATAGGTATTTCATATTTCACGGCATGCTTGACATGTGAATTTTAAAGTTTTCATTGAGATCATCAGTGAATTACATGTGAAAACAAGCTGGTAATGTCTTTAACCCCCCATTAAACTTTCAGTAGTGAGAAGTGCCATCATAACAGAATGACTTCAAAACAGGCTTTTCTAAAAGCCAGCACTATCTTTGTGCTCGTAGTCAATTGAAGGGCGGGGTTACGTACGTACGTACATGCTCACGCGCGTGTATATGTGCAGTCTATCTACTTGGTGGGAGGGGGGCTTATAATCGAGGCAAACATACCCGTGCAAGAACTTGAAGGTCAAAGAGGGGAGGGGGCTTATTTTCGGGAGGATACGGTATTTATGTATGTAGTTCTTACATAATATACATGTACCCTCATAATCCTTATACACAATGTCATAATTATTATATGGGATACCTTAATACATTACTATAAAGGTACAAGTGTAGCAAGTATTGTATAACATTATAGCATATAGAGTTGGACAATGTGCATTTGTTTAGTGTATTTATCTTGCTAACAGGATCTAATAATTGTAACATTTCATTTGTGCTTGGTATGTTTTGTAACATTAGTTATATTATTGAGGTGTTAACCACTTTAGTGGTGATCCTTATACTTTTTGTTCTATAGTTATAGCGCTTTCGTACTTTACATTTGTTAGGCCTCATTATTGTTTACTGTCTTGATATTCTAAAAATACTGAGCTTGTATGTTCATTCGTTGTCGTATTCAATATCTTCATAACTAAGCTCAAGAATCTCTTCTGCGATTGTTAGCAAGCTCCCTCGGCCGGATTATAATTGGCGTAGTCGGCAGGATCGCTTCTATCAACAAGACAGTCTGAGAACCTCAAGATGAGCAGACCCGCACAGTACTCCCTGAACTCTACACCTACACCAGCGAAAAGAGCTGGGATGAGTGGATTCATCATTTCGAAAGCGTCACGACGGTGAACGGGTGGGACGGAGCTGCGAAACTCAACTGGCTGTGTGAGCGTCTTACAGGCAGGGCAGGAACTGTGTTCAGGGGGCTGCCTGACGATACACAAGGAGACTATGAACTGCCTAAGAAAGCGTTGAAGGAGTGATCGAACCAGACAGCAAGAAAGAGCTGTATTTGGGGGAGCTACACACGCGAGCAAAGAAGAAGACGGAAGATTGGGCTGCTTTTGGGGAGGACCTCAAATTGCGAGCAGAGAAGGCGTACCCAGATCTGACGGATGATGATGCGAGAGAGCAACTTGCGTTAAATCAGTACTTCGCCAGATTGGACAACCCCCAAGTTGTGTTCTTTTTCAAGCAAGGGAAGCCTAAAACCATCAACGATGAAGTACGACTGACGCTCGAAACTGAATCGTATCTACGACCGTCCATGAGATAGACAGTGGCGTATATTGAGCATGACGATGCCGAGATCGTTGCTGGCACAGCCCACTATACGTGACACGACCCGCTGAAGCTGATACTCGAACGGATGGAACAAATTGAAGCCAAGTTGCAAGCTGTGCATTTTCCGATATCGCAAAAGCAGACAGGAGCAGGTGGCAAGCCGAAATCCAAATCTAGAGGCAAACCGTTCAAGTGCTGGAAGTGTGGCGGCGAAGGCCATGCGGCAAAGGTTTGCGCCTCACCCGAGAAGCAGGCAGATGCCAGGAGCAGGGAAACGAGAAACCCTCGGTGCAGTGAGCCAAGCATGTAAGGGTATACAAGAGGCTCATGGAACAAGCGAAATCACCGAAACGACTGTACCTACATTCTCAATCGGTTCCAAGAAGGAATTTGTTCTCAATGGACAGATTAATGGTGTATCTGTAAGTATTTTGGTTGATACAGGTGCAGCAGCTACTGTGCTATCCAAGGACGTCTGGGACCTTGTGAACACTGACGGAGCTGAGCTGGAGCCAGTAGGAGTTGGCCTGGTGGGAGTGCAAGGGAGCCCTCTACAACTTCATGGTTCGACACAACAACAGCTATGTGTACAAGGTGATGTGTTCCCTGTCAAGATGATTGTAGCAGATTCTGTGATGACTGACGTTATTCTGGGACGAGATTTCTTGAAAACACACCAGTGTACTGTGGATCTGAGTGAGGATAAAGATGTATTGTATTTCAAGGACCGTGGGGTGGTGGTTGCCCTGGGTGATATTGTAGATAGCCAGAAACTTGCAGTGTTAACGTTGTCTTGGAGGATACACTACAGGTGCCACCGCACAGTGAAATCGAAACAACAGGAAGAGTTCCACAAGCTGCATCCAATCAGACTTGGATAGTGGAAAACATCAGATTGGAGAGAAATGCATGCATGGTGTCCAGAGCTGTTGTCAGACCAGATGGGGTGGGGGTCCCAATAAGACTCCTCAACCTCAGGGACTAGATGATCACCATCCCCAAGGGAACCAAGATAGCCGAGATGCATGGAATGAATCCCAGATGATGCCGTCACAGCCATTGCATCAACACAGTAGAGTATTTCAGAAACCACAAGCGATCGCCGCAGCACTCTGTGGAAAGTGGTCGACAAGGTAGACGACAGACTCACCCACCATGACAAGGAACAGCTGTAAGCACTCTCACTAGATTACAGCGACATCTTTGCATAGAGCCCAGATAATTTTGGACGAACAGGGAAGATTCAGCACAGAGTTGACACTAGTGATTCACAACCCATCTGTCAGCAGACCCGGAGAATGCCTACCTTTCAGAAGGACGAAGCAAGGAAACTAGTCATGGAGATGCTGGACAAGGACGTCATTCAACCCTCAGAGAGTCCTTGGGCTTCTCCAGTAGTGCTCGTCAGGAAGAAAGATGGATCTACTCGATCCTGCATCGACTACAGACGAGTCAATGCTGTGACTAGGAAAGATGCTTACCACTTTCCCGAGTGGACGAGACCTCGACACACTTGCTGGTTCTAAGTGGTTCAGCACTCTGGACCTTATCAGTGGATACTGGCAGGTGGAGGTGAGCCCTGAAGACCGGGAGAAGACTGCTTTCACTACTCCAAGTGGCTTATTCGAGTTCAAGGTGATGCCTATTGTGTTGTCCAATGCCCCTGCCACCTTCCAACGGCTGATGGACATGGTTCTCGCTGGTATGCAGTGGAAGAGCTGCTTAGTCTATTTGGATGATGTCATCATTGTTGGAAAGACATTCCAGGAACACTTGCATAACCTAAGAGAAATTTTCCAACGGTTAAGGGATGCAGGACTTAAGCTAAAACCAACGAAGTGCGATTTCTGTTCTTTACAGATCGAGTTTCTAGGTCACATTGTTTCAACAGACGGTGTTCGAACAGATCCGAGCAAGACTGAGAAGGTCGCACAGTGGCCTATTCCGAAAACCAGGAAAGAAGTTCAACAGTTCCTGGAACTGGCAAACTACTATCGTAGATTCGTGAAGGACTTTGCAACGATCGCTAAACCTCTTCATCGCCTGACTGAGAAGACAGCGAAATTCGAGTGGATGAGTGAGTGCCAGACTGTATTCAAGGAAATTCGTCACAGACTCATAACAGCACCCATCCTGGCGTTTCCAGACTATGAGAGAGCATTCATTCTGGATACGGATGCCAGTGACACGGGGATTGGTGCTGTGCTGTCGCAGGTGCAGGAGGATAGGAATGAGTGAATGATAGCCTAGCAACCAGAGTGTTGACTAAGCCAGAACGACGGCACTGTGTGACTGGACGTGAGCTACTCTCTTTTGTGCAGCATTTCCTACCATACCTTCTAGGAAAACACTTACGATGGACAGACCATGGTTCACTGACCTGGTGTCCACATACTTCCGCTTCAAAAACACCATTCTCTGCGAGCAACTTACTCCACAGCTGGTTCAATCATTGAGTGTCAGGTCCTTGGCCCCAGACATCATCAAAACTCGGTCACTCCCTTTTCCACTGCTGTGAGCATGAATCCAATTGGACTCTGTTCAAGCTGGATCTTCCTTAACTCAGCAGCAGATTTCTCTGTTAATACGGTGGTGCGGTTTTCTGCTGCTATGACTGCATTGTCAAAGTGACTCTCTCCCACACTGAGTACAAGGTCGTCGAGATAGTGAGTCAGCATTCTGATGTTTCTTTCCAGGGCGGTGAGCCATGGTGAAGTTATACTCCTGTAATCTCTCCAACCATCTTGCAAATTGTCCTTTGGTTCCTTGAAATTGGATCACGACTTCAGCTAATTGTACCATGAGAAATTCGAGAGCAAGTACTTCAGAAACTTCATGCTGGAGAACTTGGAGAACACCTTGTTGAGGAAAAGACCCTAGGCAAGGTCAAACAACAATTCTATTGGCCAGGAATGCAGAAGGATATCGAGAGATGGTGCCGGACATGTGAAGCCTGTGCCACAAGGAAGACAGCACCAAAAAACCACCACTCACCTCTACAGACAATTCAAGCAGGTTACCCTATGCAAGTGGTAGGTGTTGACATCATGTGGACACTACCTGAAAGTGAAGCTGAGAACTTGTACGTAATGGTAGCCTCAGACTACTTTACCACGTGGGTGGAGGTGTATGCCATCCCCAACCAGGAAGCAATTACTGTTGCAAGGAAGCTGACTGACGAGATATTTTGCAGATTTTCACCACCTAAAGAACTCCATTCAGATCAGGGACAGCAGTTCGAATCTGACCTCATGAAGGAGATTTGCAACCAGGTTACCTTCTGAAGATATGCAAGACAAGAACATCTCCATACCACCCACAGTGTGACGGTTTAGTGGAGCGCTTCAACAGAACTCTACTAGATATGCTGGCTACAAAAACGCGATGATATCCATTGGATTGAAAAGATCATATTCGGAAAGTATGCATGGCGTACAACATAAGCATTCATTCATCAACTGGATTTACACCTTTCGAATATGAATGGATATGTGGATTCTGCCTGCTGGTGTTGCACCTTAGTTTCAGGTGTAGTAGATGATAGCCGCTTGGCAGCTCTTCTCAAATCATGTTTCAACTTGGCACATTCAGTACACGTAACTTCTGATGCCATCCTTTTCAGTTTGCTCGTGTTCCTTGGCATGGGAAACCACACAAGACACTTTACTGAGGCAATGCGGGTGAATGGATCAGTGGTAATATGCATATTTTTTTGGTCGTATCTGATGATCTCCTTGTAGCTTTCATACTCTTCCACAGAAATTCCAGGGCAAACTGTCATACTAGGGTCTACCAATTTCTCGCATAATCCTTTGATTTCTTCAACGGTCTGCACCCTTCCCTCTTCCATGATCTTGAATAAAACCTGTATTAAATTTTTTGTACATACATTTCATTGGTCTGTGTGATAACTGGAAGGATGAATCTACCTGAATGTAATAGCTGGAACTGCTTGTCACCACAAGCTTCAAGTGAGACAAGTATTTGGCTGGCTTATGGTAGTACACAGCCTTGGTAGTAACCATCAAAACCTGCTCTCCGGTTTCATCACAGTGGCACTCAATAAGTCAATAAGTTTATCACTAATGTCAGATTGAGTCAGAGCTTCATGAGTATTGTGAATCAAGTCCAGTTTTATTTTCTTGGATTGTTCACCATCTAGATCCGACTTTAGCTATATCTTCCGCTTTGTAATCTTTCGTTGAACACTTGGGGTGCCTGGAGTGCTGGAAGACTGGGCTAGTAGTCGCTTCAGCAGCCGTGGAGATCTCCTTGGAATACTCATAATAGCTAGCTACGTGACTACAAACTCTTGTTATTGCTTATGCTGCATCTGCTATGGCTGCACACGTGTCAGTCAGCAATCGCGCTAATGTAAACTGTGAAACCTCACGTTTGTGAATATCATTACAAAGGTCATGACCCCGAAAAGGGTTGTATAGTGTAGTAGGATACTCTCCCTCCCTCTCTATTATGATTATAAATATTATGTGGAAAAGGGGGTGTTAGGGATATTTTATCAAAATTGAGTTTTTTGCACTAGGCCACCCCTTATCCTATAGGAAGTATGTCATTATGAATTTTATTACCAAGCCTGCATTAGAGATTTAATTATAAGCAATGATGCAATTTCCTGTACATATCCTGTAAAACAGGAAGTAGCCTATATCTAATGTAAAGTACATCTCGATACAATACTCAACAGAGAGCAAGAATACCTAACAACCAACTACTGTTTGATAGGGAAAGTCCTTTTTGTGTGTCCAGGCTTCTTACATAGGGTATATGAATGCTTTCTCTTTCGGGTGAGCAACTCGGTGCCATTGTTTGAGGGATCCCACTTAGGTGTTGCACTATTCAACTCAGAAGCAGTAGAGTAGAAATTGGAGTTGATGATTGTCTGCTTGAAGAAGGAACTGATGGATGTAGAGATGGAGCTGATGATTTTGAAATGGAAGGTTTTGGGGCAGAAGGTAGTGGACATATTATGTTTGCGGCAAGGGTTGATTTACAATGCATTCTAATGTTCTCATACAAATACCATTGTCTTGTAAGATCCAACGCTGAAATGGTTATTTTTTTTGGCATGGATGTCTGTAGATCTGATGTTGATACACCAGGCTTTAGCAAGTCAATTTCAATTGCTTCTGTATCAGAAAAAGTGTGTGCACATATTTTTCCAGGTTTATTGGATGAAGTTCGGAAACAGTGGTAAGACATTATGCTGGCAATAGTCCGAAAGAATTTTCCAAGGTAAGCACTCCATCGGTAAAAGGGCACTAATACAGTACCACTCGAGTTTCTGATCAGCTGGGGTGTATTAGTGGACGTTCTCTCAACTACCATTGCAATCTCTGGTAATGTTGATACACGGAATGCCTTTTTGAATGTACCAAAGTAACGATCAGGCGAAAATTTGGTATGTCCTACCAAGATAAAAGAAAGTTCTATACTGTCTTGATGTCCAGTGAGAACTCTCCAAGGTAGATACTGTATTGTGGCATTATTTTTGTTTTGTCCGACACAATTGTCGGCATGCAAGTATACACACTTTTCACCTTCAGTATAGTTTTCAAGGTAGTGATGGACCAAATTAATCACAATCAGCTCTTTTGCCAGGATTTTCCACTTCGTCAATGAGATAGAGTACTTGTTTGTTATTTCCGTCATTACAGACCCCAAAAAGGCACACTTTCTTGCTGTTTTGAAGTACTCTGGTCCTGTCTGTTGTGAATCATAGGGATAATGAATTGTTGTGCAAGTCATACGAGCAGACTGTCCAACCGTCCCACTTTGAGCGGGAAGGTCCCACTTTCAGCAAAATTGTCTCGCGTCCCGCACTAACCTTGTTTGGGACGCAGTTTATCCCGCTTTAGGCACAGCTGTGATTCATAAGTACTGTCGATCAAACAAGAAAGATATTGAAGGGTGTGGCTTGCGAGACAACGCTAGCGCTCGCACTCGCTCATACTCATGAGGCGGGGCAAACAGTGTTGTACGGGGAGGTGGCGACCCCGTGCCGACGCCAGCCTTCCATGTGACTATAGTTGACAGGCGCCTAAACGTTCTGCCACAACATCAGAGCAGCCTTCTGCAAGGAAATCCAAGCAAATGTGTTTTTCTTCTGCATGGTTCATACAGCGCTAGCAGTGCCCAAGTATACGGATTTGTCAGTATTTTTACTGAATTCTGACGGGCCATAAAATTATACTGATAGAATTTCAAAAATACTGAAAGCTGGCAAACTTTAGTACATGAGCTTACATCATATATGGAGCTCTTTTTAAATACTAACAAAATTATGAGAATGCATATGAAAAATACTAAAAAATGGGAATGTTTGTGATAGGATATGAGAAAAGGGACCTTATCAGGCAAAACACGATTTTTACCGCTTTTCAAACTTTCACCATTCCAAGGTCTCGAGAGCCTCAAGCTTCCCACTTGGTTTGTAGGTAGTTTGGGCCTTCTGCTTTACAGATCCAACGTTAGAAGCTACAGCAAGACTCCTGTCCCGAGCGGTGAGCCGCCAAAGCAAGGCATAAAATGGCGATTTTCGAATGCGATCGACGCGCGCATACACCCCACCCACACCGGAACTGGGCGGGGCTCGCAACTCGTAGCAAGTGTGGCAGGATGAGTGAAGAATATTCATGCCAGGTTTGAAGTTAATAGCTGCTGTGGTTCCAGAGATATAAACGTTTGAATATGCAAGTTCGGCAAATGCGCGATAAGGTCCCTTTCCTCATACTATCCTACCACATTTATGCTGAAAGACAGGAGAGCTGAGCAGCTTAGACTCAGAGGCACTGATACAGTAATGCTTGAATCAGATGATAATTATAATAATAGTTATTAGTGCAAGATATTATGCATATTACTTCACACGACGTTTATTAAAGGTGTCCCACTTGACATGCTGAATAGGTTGGACAGTCTGCACGAGTAATGGGCAATCCTAGGAGACTGTCCAGTTGCTTTGAATGAGGTCCATGCTTTTTGAGCAGTATCAACTTGGCTATCTACGTGTAGTGATTGCGCTTTGTCTTGGCACGTAAAAGATGCGCTTGTGCTATGGCAAGTCTGGTTGCCTTTTCATCAGAAAGATTACTGTATTGAAAGGTTGTTTTGTTGACATGTAAAACAGAGGTCGGTAGATGGCGTACAAATCGATATGTGTGGCAACTGGTGCTGCCAGATATAGAACTTACTCCTACCCATGGCAGACTTATTGGAGCTCTCACACCCTTGTTTATACTTTGAATAAACAAAGACCTTAGTGACGTCCGAAGGAAGAATCATCACTTTATCCTTGTGACTTGCAAGACAACCAGGTAATGGCATAGCGTGTGCTCTAGCATAATTGGTAATGAATGTTGTAATATGAACACTATCTTCCAATGAGAGCATTTGTGGTGAGATGCATCGTATTGCTGTGTACACGTGAGCATAGTCGCTTGCGACTCACGTGGTGCAGAAACATAAAAGTTTTTCGACGAATTTGTAAGCCATGACCATAGTACTTCGTCATGCATTGATCCGTTGTTCTTTTATGGTGTGTAGAGCGAAGAGAAGGCTGATCTTGCACAGTACAGCATGCTCGAAGCTGTGCTAGAATGACTAGACCAAGTTCACCTCGTGAAAGTTCAAGGCTTTCAGCCCTGTCCCTTTCAATAGCATCCCTAGTTAAAAGGATACAAGGGAAGCTCTTAAGCAGGAAAAGGAAAAGGAAATTTAGTTTGAATTTTAAACCCGTTTTCTCAAAACATTGATTTTTCCCTAACACCCCCTTTTCCCGTGGACGGTCACAGACACAAGAACAAAAGTACTGATCTGGTTTTGGTGCGTAGGAAAGTGTGGGGTGTATATATGAGACCAAAAAAGCTACAAGATGTGTACTGTACCGATTAACATGAAGTTCACACAAAATGCCTATCCTCACACGGAAGTCACCAATGCCATATCCACTGTTTACACTATTCTAGAATATAGCTATAAACAAAGGTACTAATCTGGTTTTGGTACCTAATAAGTATCGGTGTACAAAAAAAAAGCATTAATTTAGATGTGTACTGTACCGATTAACATGGAAGTACACATAAAATGCTCAATCTCACACACAGAGAAGTCACCAAATGCTATGTCCACTGTTTACACCATTCTAGATTAAGACTATAGACACAACAATGAAAGTACTGATCACGTTTGGCACCTAGAAAATGTGGGGTGTACGAATGATACCAAGAAAGCTACTAAACAGGATGTGTACTGCACCAGAGTAGTTACATCTATAGAACAGACTAATAAGCGTTGCTATGAAGTTATTGATCAACACACTAGATTTTGCAAGTATATGTGACCGGATTTGGGAAAACCCTCTGTATGGGATTTTTTCAGAAAATTGAGTTTGATGCATGGTTAATAAGCTCTACCATAGAGCTAACCCGCATTCAAGTCTTAGGCCGATCGCGCGCTTTGTTGTGGAGATACAGTGCTTTGGTTGCGATCGCGCCACACCCCCAGTAATCGAGAAATTACGGTCTAAAGGTGTCTCTATGCACGTGTATATGGTGTTTCCACATACTACGCGTGACCTGGAAATCAATTAAATGGACCTGGGCGGAGCCGTTCGAAATGAACGTAAAGATCGAGCAAGAGTTGAATTTCGTTGTTGACAACGACAGCCGATTGTTCTTAGATGCCTAAGAAGCTAAAAATGTGAGCGAACGTACAGTAGATCGATGAATCTAGCTGTATCTAGGTAGAGAATTCTAATTAGCGCCCATAGCAACGGGCTCCGTGTACGGTGGCTGTGCCGACTAGGTGGGTCAAAATGAAGGCTTATTTCGCCTATGTATAGCACCACTAGCCTCCGTAGAAGACGGCAACAGTTAGAAGGGTTGTTTGACATGTATATGACAAAATCTGGACTTTGACAAATTTCGACCTGAGCTACTAAGAACACGCATTGCGCGAATCGCGCGCGGATCCCATACGGAGGGTTTTCCCAAATCCGGTCACATATTATAATTATTATGGTAGATACAAGGAGCTCAACTGTGTTGTGTGCACTGCTTGAATCTGAACACAATAACCTGTTATCAGTACCTTATTGAAGCCTATATAATTATAGAGCTATAATAATTATTATAACTGAAAGTGTAACAATGATGGGATAATATGCATGAGTTATTCACAGTAATGCCCTCCAGGTATTAAGGACACTGATTGTCTGAAAAATAATTTTCATTAGATTATGAGCTACATTTTGGTCTTTGTTCCAGCTCCATAACTATTACCGTTACTGAAATACGTTTTTTGGTCTGAGTATTATATTAAAACGTGACAATCATACATGTAAGGTTGTCTTTGAAGAAGCTTGGTATGTATACCATGGTATAGTCAAACATGTTCAGGACCATGGTAGCTGCTTTCATCTGCTCAAGAGCTACATTTTGGTTGTTGTTCCAGCTCCATAGCTCTTTCCATTGCTGAGATACACTTTGGCGCGCGCCGCGGTATAGAATTAATGATATTCATAGCTTTTATTTAATTACGTCACGGTCTGTACATTCCAACGTGAAAACCATACGCGTTTTGCTACCCCCTGTCCCAGCTCAATAAATAGCATTTTCTGGGAGGTACTGCACATGGTCCTGGGCATATATGGCTTAGGGGTCGCCCAGGTTCCTCCCTTGAATACCCCCCATCCCTGGAAGTATGCCTGCGGTAATGTCTGCAGTGTCACTCCCAAACAGATCACCGAAGCTGCGGCACCTCGGCCCGGGGGGGAGGGATGATTGGGACTATATTTTTCTTTTTTTTTCACTTGTCGAAATTACGTATCAGGGGCGGATCCAGGACATCAAGTAGGGGGGGTCATAAAGTAAATGATCGCGCGCAAAGCGTGCGCGAAATTTTTGGCCACGCCCACTTTTGTGAAGACCACGCCCACGTTGTTGCCGTGAACGAGACAAACAGCCCGAGATGTCAATGGAACCCGACTTTTTCATCGTACAAACAGGTTTTTAGCTATATTTTGTGACAGATCAAGGTTCATTGGTTGAAGGGAGGGTGGCAAAGCTGGCTATTGAGCCAAGCACAGCAAGCTGGTACAAGATATTCAGGCCTGGAAGGGGGGGTCATCTGCCCCCCATGACCCCCCCCCTGGATCCGCCCCTGCGTATGTAGTACAGCGTGCATGCCAGCTGCAGCAGCACGAACTGACCAATTGGATTACAATTTTGTTACAACTATAGGGTAATGTAGGTATTGTAGGTATTATGAGATACCGTAAATCTGGAAATTTTCGTTGTAAAAATATTTTCGTAGTTGGTGGCGGCTACGAAAATTAATCTTACGAAAATTAGTATGCACTATTAACGCTAATGCGGTAAGGGGTCGTTCCTACGAAAATATTTTTACACGAAAATTTATCATACGATAGTTTCTGTACACGAAAATTTCCAGATCTACGGTATTGTATGGTATTGTAAGGTATTGTAGGATAATGTAGGTCAGGAATCTGATTGGTCAGTTGGAGGTCCACTATTTTACAGCCTCAGGCCTCTGAGTGACCAATTGGATCACAGTATTTGTTACAATAATCATAGGGTAATGTAGGTATTGTAAGGTATTGTAAGGTATTGTAGGGTAATGTAGGTCAGGAATCTGATTGGTCAGTTGGAGGGTCCACTATTTTACGTTGCTTTGCTTGGGATGCTACAGCCTCGGGCCTCGAGTGACCAATCGGATCACAGTATTTGTTATAACTATAGGGTAATGTAGGTAATGTAGGTATTGTAAGGAACTGTTTTTATTTTTTTTCACAAGTAAGCTTATTAGGTTTGATGTAACAATCATGAATTATTCACAGTATTGCCATCCTTCCCTCTTTATTATTAATTTTACTCTTGCACCACAGCCAGTTACACTGTATCACAGCCCAAGGGGGGAACATTGGTGGACATCACGATAGCCAATTACACTGTATCACAACCCAAGGGGGAACCATTGGTGGACATCACGATAGCCAGTTACTGTATCGCAGCCCAAGGGGGAACCATT